>VXAY01003767.1:565520-766001 GCA_013399855.1 Oxyruncus cristatus | reverse complement strand
AGAGTCTGGCTTGAACCTCCTGCATTGAATAACCATGCCAAGGCTGCCAAGACTTGCCGATAGGGTTGATCAATCAAAGCAAATCACCTTGTCAATAGCTTATTTATGAAACTCCTTGTGTGTAGGTTGCCTGGTACTAATAGAGGAATAAATTGGGGGTTGGCTTCTTTTTTTCTTTTTTTTTTTTTTTTCAGAATGGCTATAAATATCTTTGCTGAATCTCAAAACAGTGTTTACACTTTTCCCGCAAGCTAAGCTTTTAAAGCAGTACGTTTTCAAGTATTTTCAAAGTGAAAACATTCTTCACTTCAGAATTTGGTCAAGTACATTTAACAATGATCAGAAACGTATGTACATCTTCCCCGTTTTGAGCTGGGATTCATCAAGTTTCAGAGTCATATTAGGGAGAATTCTTTTGCAAGACTGAGGAAATCAACCAGAATAAGTTGGGATAAAAGGGGATGAAAGAAAATTTCTTCATGTTTCTGGCTGTTTCACTTGGAAGGCTAACTCTTTTCACTCTTTGATAAGAAAAGTATATTTTTTATTGCATTTAAGCTTTCCAGCTTTCTTTGTTTTCCCCAATAGTTTACTTTCCTGGACTCTGGAGTGCTGCAGCACTAGGTACATGGAATGAACATTTAAAATATTTTTTTCCTACATTGTGTATTTCCGGAAGCATAGGTTGGCTGTGATCACAGGATTCACTGAGAAACGTTGAGGAGAGGGGAGAGAGCCTTACTGGCAGCTTGTTTTGAGATTAAAATCACAGGTCACTTCCTTCTCTCCTTGCTTCTTTCTCTCAGTAGTGGGGTTATGTCCATCCAGAATAAATCTTGAAGCTACTACGTAGGTGTCTGTGCTTTGGTCCTTAGAAAATATGTATCAGCCCCTGAGTGGATTAATGCCAAGAGAAGTCCTTGGTTAATTCTCTGTCACCTTCCGCTCTTTTCCAGAATGGCTCTAACAGAACTAACAGGTTCCACAAAGCATCATTCAAAAACTATGGCTGAAAGGGGAAAACACAGCATGTTTTTAAAATGCACTTACAGCTTTTCTGTATATAAAGATAAACATGAGATATAAAGTACCAAAATAAACAATTGAATATGTACCCATCCACATATATTTCTGCAGAGGGCAAGAAGTAACTTTTGTGGATTGTGCATTAGATCTGTGGTTAGAAATGAGACTTCATGACTACTTATATGGCTTGTGGGATTTTTCCCCTTGTTTTTTGTCAGTGACAATCAAGTAACTTCCTTGATCTACAAGAACCACTTACTCTTTTTTTCTGCCTTACTTTTTCTGGACAAAACATCAGGTATAGTTATTCTTACTGAAACAGGGTAGAGTGCTTCAAACTGCAGGAGTTTTATTCCTACAACATTCCAGCAACTTCTTCAGTGTTGCAAAAGATTTTCACCTAATACAGTTTTGCAGCTGAATGAATCACAGCTCAAAGCCAGGTGGCATATGTCTTGTGACTATACACTCTCATAAATACAGTACAGCAGAAGCCTAAATGGAAACACATCTTTTTGAAACCATCTGTTCTTACAGATATCTACAACAATAAAGAAAATAAAGGTTTTAAAGGCTGCTATGCTGTTTTAAACCTTAGAGGCATTTCCTATTGGTCTTTCTTTTTATTCTGAGAAGCTCAATTTGTTTCACTTGGAAATAGCTTAGCTGCCATATTTGTTGTTGTTCTATTTATGAGCTTTGGAGAATGACCGTATCTGGCTTACCTATATGTGAATATTTATAAAACAGAACCTTTTCCATTGCAGAAAGTGCTGGGTTGCCCTCTGGTGAATGTGGTTTTGTCTTTGTACATTTTATAATAGCTTACAGGGTGAAGCCATTCCCCTAATTTCTTCATTTGGGGGAAGTTAGGTGTGATCTGTTGACAATACTGCAGCAGCTCCCATGACACTGATAATCTTTAGCTGTTACTTATTTATTTAATTGCATCACATCACTCTTACGATATCTTGACTATAAAAATGCTTGGTTGGAACAATATTCCTAAATTTGTGTATTTAAATTTCACTCCTTAATTGGTGCAGTCTATATAATGTTAACACCGATTAAAAAAAAAAAATCTTACTGGGATTGATCTATTGTTCTGTCAAAGTTATAGTCTTTTTTTTCTGTTGCAGCCAGTGAGCGCTACAAAAAGAGAACTACAATAGTTTCACATCCAACAAATCTCCTCGTGACTGAAATCTACTTTATAATATTACAATATCTTTGCTACTATTGTGGTCAATATTTTAACTCTGTTTTCAGAATTTCTGTAGTCTCTTACTTTGGTATTTGAAGATAGAGATTCTTCTGAAGTGAAAGAGATATGAAGATTCTCAGAAATTCAAGTTATAAAACAATGTATGAAACTGAACCACGGTGGCATAAGCTTTTCCTTTTCCCGTGAGAGCAAAAGTGGCAAAGGGAGAAACAGCTAATAGAGCTTTAATTTCTAATCTAAAAGGTCAGTGTTAATCCATGAACACCACTGGTTTATTTGAAAGAATTAAACCTACAGGCCACATACTTGGCAAGAAATTCTGCTTAGACATCAGAATGAGTGTGGAGGAATGGCACAGGCATCATACCTTGCAACTGGCAGGTTTTTTTCTGCATATGACTACCTGACAGCATGAGTTTGCAAGAAGCACGTTTAGTCTCTTATTCCATCATGTCTCATTGTCAGCAGGGTGATAGAGCAGGGGAATGTTGCTCTTGACCATCCTTGAACAGGTGTCAGTCCCTGAACCATGAAGTATAATTGGCCTTTTACGCAGGGCCAGAGGCACGTGCTGGAAGAGAGAACATTCTGCCCGAGTGTCTTCTCCCAGGGAAGGGAGAAATGACACCAATTATCAGAGCAGTGGACAGAGTAAGGAAAACTGCCTCCTTTGTGAAGCTGCAGCTGGAGCCACAATTACTGAATTAGGCTGAGGAGGTTTTTTATACTGTTGGCCCTGCACTTTTCTGTCACACGCCACAGACCGCAACACGCATAATGTCACCAGGTGTGACTGCAGTGTGATGAGTCTGTGAGCCTTCAGAGGGGTTGGATGGAAGCATTAGGGCCTAAATCAGCCTTTGCTTTCAAAACCCAAAGTCATTTTGGTGGCATTCAGAAACAGTCCCCCTGAAGGAGGTGAAATTATGTGGCTGCAGCTGATATCTGAACAGTGATTAAGATTGGAGTGATGCCTGGGTGCACAAAAAGCTGCGCTCTACTTCAGTGTTGTGTTGTTGATGGTATTAAAAAATAATTCAGCTCATCAAGAATGCTTAAACAAGATCAGAGATTTTGACTAATTATTTCTCAGCAAAACTCAGTCTGCCAAATAATACAACTGAATATGAAATATAATAGGCTATTGTTTTATCGGGAAATTAAATCTTTTGGGGACAAATATTTCCACCTTTTAGGTGTGACCAGGTCATTCTCATCCAGATGCTTTATACCCAAATTATACACTTTCTGGTGCATGAAAAAAAAAGTTTGCATTGTGTTACAGTTAATTAATATTCACAGTTTTCAGCAGGTGACAGTGAGATGTTCTGCTAAGTGCTGTGACATGACAGCAGCTCTGATAAATGGAGCTGAGATACTAAAATCTTTTAAGCAGCAATGGTATTCCAGCTGATAAAGCACCAGTTTAAAAAAATGGATTTATTTAGAGTTTCTAAGACAGGTAAACAGCCAAAGGAGTCCAGCCAGACACATTACAGGTGATAAAATGGTTAATGGTGTGTCACAGCTTATTATACTTCTATATATTTCTCTTCATTTCCCTCAATAATATTTAGTATATACTCTATAAACCATCTTTTTTTATCAAGTCCCCTTTTAAATGTATTGGCTCTTGAGAAACACACAATAGAGAAAGAGGGTTTTTTATCTGAGACAAAGTCTAGGTATATGAAATAAATTCAACAAAAAAATAAATCCTATGACAAAAAACAGTGAAATAGTAAACTGTAAAAATATTCAGAATCTACTACAACATTTTTAATACTCTTGATATTAGATTATATTTTTTCTGCAGATCACTCTCTAATGCTTAATGGGAAACATTTGTGCATGATATTGCTGATGAAGTTAAAAAACAAGATATGGAAATATGGTAATAGGGGTTGTATAAATCCTTATAAAAGTTATATCTGATCATCTCAACACTTTTCCAACATCTATTGCTTGAAATATTTAAATGATTTGGAGTTTTGGGGGGAGAGGGGAATGAAAAATAATAGTTTATATTAATATTTCTAAAACTTTTAAAAGTCAACTACCATCTTCAAATAATATTTTGGGGGAGTTGGGTTGTTTTGTTGGGGTTTTTTTCTTGTTTTGGTGTTTCTAGAAACAATGCCACCATTCCTATCTTAATAAATAAAATAAATATTGTATACAGTGAAGAACTAGCAGTTAAGTAGCAGACTTTAGAGAGACACAAGAAACAAACTTCAAATAAATATATTAGTCATCAGGATTTGAAAAAAATCATCACCAATTCCACCTATCTTTGGAAGTGCACATTTACTATCATTTAATTTAGAGACAAGGCCTCCTGCAATATTTCTGCTTTCTAGTAATTTCTAGTTAGGCAGGAGCTAGACTCATTAGAAGATTATTCTAAATGGGAAGAAAAGGCTCTGTTTGAAGAGGTGCTCTCTTTTCTCACTAAAAAGGACTGTACTCCATCCACGTGCCTTACCTTTGAGCATCAAGGAGTAAAGCAGGTAGCACCGTGATTGCTCTGACTACAGAATAATGAAAAGAGTGTCTTACCCTGTCTATGACATTCTAGGCACAAAGATTAGAGAGCTGAAATCCTCCCAGCCCTGTTCCTACTGCATCACAGGATTGAGCAAGGGACAGATCCTCTTAGTGGTCTGGTATTCCTAGTAATTTGAAATTATTTTGACTGGTTTCATAGCTTCTAGTGGATAAGTTAAAGATATGTGCATATTAGGTTTTGTTAGGCAAAAATAGGTCATTAAAAGAACTGAAAAGGATTTTGTGCACAATCACAGAAGTGACTACAGTAGGTGTAAAGTCTGATCAAAAGGTGATACTCATTAAATTAAAAATCACAGTTTACTTTGAGGAAAGGAGGAAATGCCTTCTGTCATATGGTGCCTCTGTTCTTAAACTTAACAAAGAATGCTATTTGCCTCCTTTACTACATTCAGAGTGAAAATCCTAAGATAATGCTTCCTTTTCCTCCATCCCACTTCTTGCAAAGGTGCTGTCACGCAAGCACCAAGCAGATACTACATTACTTTTTTTTTTTTTTTTTTTTTTTTTTTTTTTTGCATGGCTCAAATTCAAAAAAAGAAAACAGCATGTTCTGTAGAGGTTTCGTATTCTCTTTTCCCTTCCTTTCCTTTTCCTTCCCTTCCCTTTCCTGTTTGCTTTGCTTTTGGGGGAGGGAAATTCAAGATATTTTGCCACATCTCTGCTGCTTTTCCAAGGCAATTAATTTTTAAAATGAAGAAGAATAGGTGGTAGAAACTGTAACTGCATTTTTCAGTATGCTTCTTGCTGCTACTGCTTCTTTATTTTTGCTCTTAAAGTAGGGTAAAGTAATGTGGGATAGGTTCTGTAATGCATCATGATGGTCCAGTTGCCTGAGTGACTGCTGCTTAGCCATTCTACCAAAGATACAAAAATTGGATTTCCCCTTGCTCATTGCCTCTACTAAAATCCCCAGGTATTGTCTGAAAACACATTTATAGGCACAAAGCATATGGTTCACAGGCTTC
Source organism: Oxyruncus cristatus (assembly GCA_013399855.1). NCBI lineage: Eukaryota > Metazoa > Chordata > Aves > Passeriformes > Cotingidae > Oxyruncus > Oxyruncus cristatus. Next base: position 760,214 of record VXAY01003767.1, on the reverse strand, counting down.
AGCAGCAGGTCTGAATGTCTTCTAAAATTCAGATAGCTCCCCAGTTGCATTTTAAATTCAGTCCCTGATTATCCCCTAAAGTAAATGGACAGACAGATTTCACATCCCAGAAAAGTTCCTTTTTTAGTATAGGATTGTTCTCATGAAGGTCTTTAAAAAGGCAAAAATGCTTGCTTCAATTTGTTTTGCCTTTCAGAGTCACTTTATGAAGCCAAGTATTGTTGTACTGAGTACTGACTGGCTCACAATTTGAGGCAGTACATCAGTTTCCGAGCTATTTTAGAGGCTTCTGTAGCCATTGCTGTATTTCATTAAATATTCCTTGCAAAGAAACAAAAGTGGAAGTAACTGTTACCGGGATCCCATTCTCCTGCTTATGAAGAAAAATATGAAATCTTAAAAGAATGCAAAGATCTTATCTTGTAAGAGACTCTCCAAGAATCATGTAATATTCCCTCTTCTGTGCCTTAGTGGTGCTCATGTTTGCAGCTGCAAGACTATATAAAGAAAATTATTTTAAGTGCAAATTCTAGCAATGGGATGTAAATATGGTGATTTTGTGATGCAGAAAGTGTCCTGAGTAATCAGGATGGTGCAGTCATCACTGGTGTGAGCTATAATATAAAAGATTTTAGCTCCTTTTCTGCTTGTGACATAAATCATCTATATTTTGCTGTTAATAGCATACCTGTTCAGTGAGAGTTATCTCACACTTCAGCTTGAGGACTCAGCTAAGGAATACTCATTATTGCTTTGTTCTGTTTAACAGCAGATGAATAAAAGTCTTGGCAATTACTGATTTTTAATTATTATATCTCCAGAGAAGAGGAGACTGTAAAGAGATAAATTGGAAATAACTCGTGAAACCCATTTGCTTTCTTTACTTTATAAAATTGCTTTGTTAGGGTTTTTTTTTGGGGGGGGGAGGGGGTTGTTATTTTTTCCCCTTAAAATTCTCCTCAGTGTGCTCTTAAAATATAGGATATATATGTTTAATTTTAGTTTGGTTTTACTCTTGCAAAGTACCAAAGCCAGTACCTCTTACAGCACAGTTTTGCAAGCTGCCATTTTGCCTTAAAGTAAAAATATGTCATCATGTTTCATCAGATATGGTGCCTTCAGCATTGTCTTTTCCACTGAAGTCACAATTTAACTTCCTTTTAAATCACATCTGATTTCCAGTTCTCTAAAAATTCCTCTTTTTGTCCTGCTGGAAAACTACTTGTATTCTGTTATTTACTTCCCTCCTTTTAAATCTGTACTAGTAAACCTAAAAATTTACGTGCAAGTTCATAATTTTTGCAGTGTGTCTCGAGAAGTAGTGCCATAATTCAAGAATACTATCTCATATTGTATGCTTCTACATGATATGCTGCTCTGTTGTAATAGGCACTGAGAGGAGAAATAATAGCACAAAAGGCAGCAAACCATGGTGGCAGAAGCTGGTTTTAATCTCTTTTGTATCTGAGCTGCAAATTCTGAAGTTCACCTGCCACAGTGTGGCTGCAAATAGCTGAAAACGACTGGAGCACTGGATGGTCTAGCCATATGTAAGAAATTCCCCAGATTTCATTCAGAAATTGTGAAGTGAGTCCTCTGTGTTACTTTTCTTTACCTTCTACTGCTGATGGCTCCATGCCATCTGTCTTGCTCTTCGCTAAACAGCTACCCCATACCAGTACCTGTAACATTCAACCATTCTGTGAGATTCGTTCATCTTTGTTCACCTCACCGTCTGTTACCTGTATGCTACAACGGCAGACATTCACAATGAATTTAACTTGTGTGTTACAGTTCTTTCCAGTTAAAATCAATAGCAAAATCGCCAGCAGTAAACTGCCATGCTTTTAATGTAGGACACTCTTTTCTCTAAATGCCTGTACGAAGTATAATTGCTTTGTACATGTCATGTTGTGAATATGATTGCTGGTTATTGCCTTGTGCTATGGGCACTTTTTTTTTGTCATTTCCTATCTTGCTTCAGTAACATTTAACTAACAGGCAGTGAGATAGGACAGAATGGATGTCATTAAGAGGTGATAGTTCTCTACCCCTTACTGCTTCAACAGATCGCTCAACTGGTTTGCCAGAACGCATGTGGCTTTGTCAGGACTCTCTTCCCAGCAGTTGGAATTAGGGAAGTCTTTTGAAGGGATGTCTGCTGCTCTGCTCTAACAGTTTCTGTGATTTGAGATGCCACAGAGGGAATATCAACAAAAAAACATCCTCAGTGAACTGAGGAACAGAAAAGGCAAAACACAGGACCGAATATTTACAGGTTTAATAACAAATTTCCAGAGAGAAGGCACGGAGGTGGTAATTTCAGTGTGGCTTACTATTAACACTGGTTTTCTTATTATGTTTATTTGGTTATTTCAGGGGGGAGGTGAGTGTGGGAGGAAATAAGTGCTTTGGCTTAAGCTATTTCTTCTGTTGTCTGAAAAAGTGAAGAAAAAGGGTCTCCTCCCATCTCCAGACACAAGCGGATCAAGCACTTTGACACACCTTTACCAGATTTACCTCCACTCTACCATTACACAGGTCTGATGGAAAAATGACACAGTTTGTTAACACTGAATCACAGTGAATTCCCTTTCAGGGGAAAAAAAAGCAAAAGAACACCACTTGCATCCCTCAGTGAATTACAGCCATTGTTTTTGATTTCCTGGTGGGTAATTGAAGGCTTTTACAGCTAGAAGAAATTATTTATAGAGTCATGAAAAATGGATTAACTTTCCTGAGTGCTTCATTGATGTTTTAGGCATCTACTTTATTTCAATTAAACTTATATAATCTAAAAATCAATGAACTTCTTTATTTTGGAGAATAAATTATAGAGGAAAATAATTTGTTTAGCCTCTGTGAACTGCCTTATTGCCACATATTTTATATATGTAATCTCTGCAAGGAACAAAAGAACTCAGAGTGCTATCACACTCAGTACAGACAGAAACCTTTCCTTTATTCCATCCATTTTATACACTGTTCAACTACTTGCAATGACTACTACCAAATGACTCAGAAGATGAGAGAGAAATGTGCAGATCAGACATATCTGCCTCCAAAATTAGGTTTATAGAGTTTCCTATTACTTACAGAATTTTTCAAAATCAAAATATACCTCAAATACCTGTCATAAAATCCATTTCTGTATTTTTTGTGTATGTTTGTCATCTAAATTCTCTAGAATTTGGTTTCCAATTCAGATCAATGCATGAAAATTCAACTCTAGAGAAAATGTAGCTAACTAAAGATAAGTGGCATGTTTAACATTCATAACAAACTTTAAAAAATACAATACAATCTTTATTCATGGGAAAAAAATAATTCTCAGTCTGGACACTGAATAGAGGTGGAGGTGGGAAGCTCGTAAGTACTGCTGGCTGTAAGTGGGCACTATTACCATGCCAGCAATTAGCATCAAGTCTGTATCCAAATCCCTTTGCATATGTCATTGACGAAGATGTTGAACAGTGTTAGTCCCAATATGGACCCCTGAGGGACACCACTCACTGTTGATGTCCATCAGGACTCTGAGCCGTTGAGGTAGTTGGTCATTACCCTCTGGATGTGACCATCCAACCAATTCCTTATTCATCTAACAGCCCACCCATCAAATCCTTTTGTCTCCAATTTAGAGAGAAGGATGTTGGGGGGGACTGTGTCAAAGGGTTTACAGAAGTCCAGATAGGTTTAATCCATAGCCCTTCCCTTGTCCACTGACGTAGTTGCTCCATTGTAGAAGTTTGGTCAGGCCTTGGTGAAGCCATGCTGCTTCTAGGAGGATCTGTTCCATGGTCTTCCCAGGCACAGAGGTGAGTCTGACAGGTCAGTAGTCCCCAGGGTTACATCTTTACATCTTTAATTTAGGACCATTTTTAATGACTGCAAGCCATTTAGCAGATTGTCTTTGTTATTTCAGTGAGAAAGTATCCAAGCATTCTTAAATTGGTAGTTGCAGTTTTTCAGTAATTCAGTCTGTCTTTTGAAGTGAAAATGAAGCAAGGTAAAGTGAAAGGTGAAGCCCTATTTCAAAGTCAAGCAACCTTACATTTTAGAAAAATGCCTGTAGTCTCAAGTCTTATTAATTAAGAACAGCCTATAATTTCAAATGGAGTTTAAAAAAAAAAAAAAATCCTTTCTCCTTTAGAACTTGTGGAGAGGTATATCTTTCTGTTTTCAAGAGCTTGAGGAAACTTTTTAATATAGCCAAAGAGCTAATTATCAGCTAATGCAATATTTTACTTTTATATGGCATCTACTATTACAATCTAGTTGCAGCTTGAAATAACATTAAGGCCTTCTAAAGAATATTTCTAAGGACAATTTCACAGAAAGATATTTTATAGAGAGCTTAAATCTGAATAACAAATGGTTTAATAAATACTTTCAGTTTATGGGTAAAAACTAGAATAGCTTTGGAAAGGTGGAAGTTCTAAAAACTCTGTTTCATCCCTGCATATATTAATGTGAGATCTGCTATCCTTTCTGAAATTTGTTCATTGGTGGAAGAAAAAAATGTAAAATCTTTAGTCAGTTTAAGTAACTCATTGTATTTAACTGGGAACTGTGTTTACCTCCCACAAATCGCCCTTCCCCTCCCCTTCCCAGCAAAATACACATAAACAAGACTAATTCCCTATGTTACAACATAAATACAAAGTTCTTTGAAGGAAAGACATTTTACCAGAGTCCAAGACCTTTCCTTGTCCTTGGAGGACCTTTCCTACAGTTTGAACAGCATTCTGTCCTTAAATACCTCTAGGGAAGTAAGAGGGTGACTCTGAGTTGTGTAACAGAGGTAGAAGCACATGATCAAAAACAGACGATGAATTTTGCTGCTTTTATGCAGCAAGAAGTTCTAGTACAGCTCAAACAGGATTGAGTCTGCAGGGCAACCATTTGCTGAGGCGCAGCTGATGCTAAAAGGAGTGGCCCAATTACACCTCATAATCATTTCCAACAGCCAGACGTTCAAGCCTCTTTGAACAGCCCAGAAGTAGAGCATATCTGTCTCCACAGTGAAAGCCAAACAGGCATAAAATATGTTTTGAATTTTGGTTTGCTTTTTTGTGTGTTTGTTTTTGATAAGGGTTAGTTTTGTTACCATTTATTTCCCTATTTCACTGGGTCTTCAGGTCTGCAAAGGACCTGCCTGGGAGCACCAAAGGAAGGGTTCAGCTGTACCACCTGAATGTCTTAGACTTTATGTTTCATATGTGTTTAGTTCTACATCATACTCACATAATAAAATTGTCTTTTAAATATAGTGTTTTTGGAATAGATACCCATTTGGACTGCCATAAATCCTTCGTCCTAATTTTTTCCTGTGTCAAACAATGTAAACTATACTTCCTGTCAATTTTTTCTCTTTTGTTTTTGGTTTCTATCAAAGCTGTATTTTACTTACAAAAAAAATATGGTGAAAAACATATTCCCTCCATCCTGTCAGACCAGATTTGTTCTCTGACTTCAGACCTTATGTGCTGAGTTTCATTTTATAGCAATTTTTTTATAGGTTAGTTACAAATCTTTGTGAATGGAGTGTTTATAATGAAAATACTACCAGGCCAGGAAATACTGGCCACACTAAAGATCAGCAGAATTGTAACAGTCACAAGATTGAACAGTACTGATCAATCAGCCTCCAGTAGTATCCCATTTTCAAAGGCAGTATACTATCTTCACACTCTAAACTTTTTATCAATGTAAGTAATTTTTTCCTTCATTTCGCTTTAGATACTCTAATTTGAAATTAGAAATTCACTGTTTCACTCTATCTCTGTAGTATCAGTAAAATTGCATGAGGCCTGTATAGTGTTTTTTGGAATAGTGTATTCAAGGGGAAATGTCAACATGATTTGAAATGCAATAAATATTTAACAGTGACATATTCCATATCATCAAAGTGATATGCAATGTATAAATTTGCATTTTTGCATTGCATTTTTCAGTAAGATGCTTTCTGCTACATCAGTAACGAATTTTGGGATTGCTTTTTTAACAATGTATCTGATAAAATCTGTCTTTTGATTGGGCATTCGTTTGGCTGTAATAAAAACAAAACATAAACATTTTGAGGAAGGGAAAAGTGAACGCGGAGCTAACAATTGGTAAACCAAGATGATAAAACTAGATACATAGCTACCAGTTTTAAATTAATCTGGTAGATGCAATATTCAAGGATGTAAAAGAAAATTGTGCTCAAAATCCATTTCTGCACAGAAATCAACAATCAGTTGATCCTCAGAATGACTCCATGCTCTAAACAGGAATCAAAAGCAGACAGCTAAGTGTGGAGCTCTACTTACTTAAACACAGCAGAAAATCATTATTTAGGACAAAGTAACCGAATTCACACATTTTTATCTATCTTTGACATTTGTTTCTTTTTTCACTGGCTTTATACTCTTCCTACTTTTCAGCTATTCCAGAAACACGTTAATTTTTCTGAGGATTTCCTTTTGTTAGTTTGTTATGTCTGCATGACACAAAGTAAACACTAAAATAATTTTCTTCTTGAAGTTTTCTGTAGCTGTTTTCTCTTCCCACCACTTTAGCTTTTCCCATACACACCTAGAATCAGAGCACTCTTCTCATTTCTTGCATTTTGCCATCACCTTATCATTCTGATCCAATTCAAATGTTCCTTGAAGTGAAATTTTCACTTGCAGGAATTTCTCGGTTATCTTTTTTTTTTTTTTTTCCTTAGTATTACCACCATGGAATGTCTCAGTTTCATGAAGTTTAGTTTAAAAAGCTCATCAAGTTTTGAGCTTGAGTGAGAAAGTGAAACTACATTCATTGTGTCTAAAAATGCTTAGACTCTGTTTGCTTTCATGGTAAATGAAATAAATGTACTTGGCACAGGCATAAAGTTCAGAAACAGCCTTAATATTCTCATAATAAACCTCAATTTTACAACTTACTTGAAGAAGGTTTGTATTAGGTTTTATATTAGTTTTTGGTTGACTGAGTCTGTGGTTTAAAGGATAAATTAGGCTGGGGATGATAGCCACCTTGTACAAAGTGCTCAACCTTTTTGGGTAGCTGTGTTAGGGCACTCATTCAAGATTTTGTTTGCTGTTAATTAATTTGCTGATATTTTGACACATTTCAGAATTAAACTGCCCACATTTCCTCTCAAGAGCTTTTCTTCAAGGTCATGATGCCTCTATCTTTCAGTATAAAACAAAATCCCTGACCATAGTCTCTTCTCTATATACACAAATTTTATATCATCTGTACAGTAGTTCAGAGTAAACAGTAAATGTGCAAGTCCAGATGAGCATATCTGTGTTTTCTTAAACTGATTTAAAACAAAGCAGGGGATTTTTTTTTTCTATCACAACAAGAATGTCTGAAAAGAAAGTATTGTATTGTGTTACAGAAAAGTTTGGGTTGCAAGGTGGGTCTGCTGTATGCAGGACTAGCATAGATCAGGGTTCCCTGATAAACACTTTAAAATCGATAAACTAAAAATTGAGAGTTTCACTGCTGAAAATTTGACTTCTGTAGAACCTGTGAAACCAAACTGAGAAACCCTTCTTTCTGAGAGTCTTCATCTGGAAAATTATGTTTGTTTGAAGCAAGGTTGGACCTCAGCCTAATTTTGTGTCAAGTGCGAACATGATTGCACCTCCTCCAACTGTGTTGGCATAGTTAAGGAGCTGGACTCAGAACAGGGAGAGAGAGGAGGCTGGTTTAGTACTGCAACATTAGCAGAAGTGTAAAAAGCTGCAAAGATGAAATCAATTAATCTCTGTAAGGACAGGTGTAGTCTGTATAAAGAAGACAACATAAGAAAGCTAAGTACAAACTTGATGCGTTTATCTGCTCGTTGGCTCAGAGTGCAAAACTACAAAAATTACTACTCCTGTCAGACACTTTCTTTTACTTAATCTCCCTGTAGTTCAGGAATGTAGGTGTACAATTATGTATAATAAATTGAAGACCACAAGTTGAAGAGATGTAACGTATAAAAAAGATCATTTTTCCCAAATATATGTCATATTTTGGTTGCAGGAATGTGGGAAAAAAGGGAAAGGATTATTGAGTAATGTGAGACATGCAAATAACTTACTTTTCCATCTCCTAGGTGGAGATGTTAGGTAGTAGGTGTTTATATATGTCTCCTCCCTTTATAAACACACGGAACCATAGAAAGCTCGTACTAGAAATAAAAAGATGCATTATTAGAAAAAAAAAAATCCAAATGGAAACAATTAAAAGCAGAGAGCAAGATAAACCTACTCATCTTTGAGAGAGATGTGGGTGATGTTCTGATATTTCTACCACAGGAGCTACCTCAGCTTGTGATAGCCTACAGAGATAATGCACAGGTTAAATGCAGTAGAAGAGCAAGTATTTAAAAACACTATCTGGAAAAACACAACAGCAATTAAGCTGACCTGGCCTTCAGTCAATACATTAGATTTAGTTATGTGTTTCAAGACATTGCTTTTAAATGGTTGCTATTTTGGGTAGGGGTGCAGATAAAATAATGCTCGTTCTTCCTGTCCATAGTATTTACAAGCAATTCACATTGTGTATAGGTATTGAATCAATTTTTCTGTATTTCAAAATATCGACATGTAGATGTCAACATGTAGATGTTGCTCTTCATAAAACTCCAGTATTCTTGTGCCAAAATTGGAATACTGAAAACTTTTTTCTTAATACTCAAAAATTTGACATATTGTAAATTTACTGATTTTAAACTGTCAATCCTGCGATGTTTTCTGCATGCACTTGTAAAGCTTCTTCTTTTCTAGAGGAGGGCTTGATAACAATGCCAAAATCTTTAAGTTAAATAATAATCTTCCTATTCTGGAAAGTGGTAGAGTTCTGTAACAAGTATATTCTACTTGAATACTTATTAATCTTAATACTGTACAGGAAAAAAAGTTACTATATTATTTCAAATTCTAAAGAAAATGAAAATGTTTTTCAATTCAGAATGAAAAGGAAATATTTTAAAATGGGAGGGGGATAGTTTTACATTCATTCTCTTAATATATTTTCTATCTATTTTATCATCAATTTAAATTATATTTATTCAAAAGTATTTCTAATAAATAAACTGAACCATTTTCTTAAAAATCTGTCTCAAAAATTAAGTTTACTGCTATTCTTTCTCCCTTCAGAAAGATATATACTTGATGAAATGAAATCCAGAATTATTTTAGAATATATAAAAGTTGAGCTCAGCTGTGCTCCCTGGAGTTTTAATTCTAAATGTAGTTAAATTCAAGAAAAAAATTGTTTTTCTTCATTTGGATCTGAAACAGGCCCACAATTTTACTTTCAATAAGTATATAGAAATCAATACGCTGTAATGTAGTTTATGCTATTTTTCAGTTTCCATCTGCTCCCTTCCATTGCATCTTTTTGTGAGTGACAGCATAATAATTGCTGTACCAATTAATGCCCTTCCAATCCAAGTGCATCATTACTGCAAAATAAATGTTTTGCTTTGTAGCAGTTTGTCCTACTATGAAACTTTGCTTTAGTTATTCCAATCATCTAACAGCAGAAAAGGAAAAGCTGCTTTGTCATCACTAGCTCAATAGAAGACACTGTATATTCAATATGGAGAGTTGGCAGAATTTTAACCAGTATCAATTCATAAATAGGATAGCAGCAATCATTTATTTTCTGCCTTAAATGAAAGTATCCTTTTTGATGCAATAATAGCCACTTAACTGATTTGAGATTGAAGTAAGGGGGATAAAAAAAGGAGGATAAAAAAAGGAGGATAAAAGCTTCCATCTGAAATAAGCAGTCATAATAATTTAGTTTTTTCCAGTAAGTGTTTCATTTTCCCTACTGGGCTTTCAGAGCATAGCTACAGTGCATTTCCCACTTTGTCCTGTGTCGTAACAAAAATGCTGCAAAGAATATCAGAGGTTGAAGAACTTTAAGACAGGCTTCCCCATCCAAGTGATATCCTCAGTGCAATTTGTGGGCCTCCTTTGGTATAAATAGGATCTTTCGCTGCTGTTGGGAAAGTCCATGGAGAACATAAATCTAGATTAAAGACTGGTACTAGTTTTGTGAACTTTTCTGGCTGAAGGGCTACATTTATATTGTCCAGTGAGAATTGTGTGAGGAAACAACATAGAACTAACTCCTTCTTACTAATGTTTCATTCTTCAAACATCTGTTAGCTAACTGGGTTTTTTTCACCTCCTTGCACTATCCTTTGTGCAAGGATAAAATCTCACCATCTTTGTTTCTCTGTTTTCCAGACTGTTCTGTTTATTGTGAACAACAGAATTTTCCAATTAGCATTTCTAAAAAGAAAAGATTGCTTTAAAATTAAATAAGTGTTTCACTTTATTTGGTCTTAGCTTGCACTGATTGATTCATAGAAATTTCTTTTGAGCAACCATGTTATTCTATCACATTTATAGAAACATCTATAGCAATCACAGAACTCTTGTCCTCATGAAGTCTCAGAGCACTCCCAAGCACAAAACACAGTACTAATAAAGATATCCAATTGGCTTTAATTTAATGACTTCAGTTTTGTGTTCATAATCTTGGAAATGGAAATGTCAAATTTTATTTTCAAAAATAAACTTATTATTATTACGTAGAAAAATAAAACTTCATTAGAATTACATCCTTATGTTTGTAGAGTCATCTGTTCAGAGGTTAAGAAATCCCAGATGAAAGCTTGCTGTGCAGCTGCAAAAGTCTGTTCCTTTATTTTACCTAATGAGTATCTCATATGAGGTAATTAAAGGCCTGCAACAGAAGCTGAAACACAGGAGTCTCTGGTTCTATTAATTTTTAATCATTGTACTGCAGAAAAATAAACTTACATTGGATCTTGTATTAGAAAAGCTTAGTCAGAGGGTTTCAAAAGTGGTCCTTCCTCAGCCATGTAAGTAGTCCAGTGGCAGTTGCATTCACCTGTGTTCGGTTGCATATTGATCACAGGTCATCATTCGCCAAACAAACTGGCACTAGAACCAGCCTGAGAAACCCCTGCCAATCTCGTACCCTTGGCTGCTTGTTCCTGGTCCTCGTCTTTGCCAATACAGTGATTTGTAGGGCTCTTGCGAAAGAGATGACCAAAGTGCTTCAGTCTACAAAAACAGTCTTTCAGTCACAACGGCACAACTGAGGGACAGTGAACAGCAGCGCCAGTACAGGGGAGAACGGGAACATTTTCAGCTGATTTTTTTTACAGAAACTGTAATGTTGAACTGTACCCGCAGGCAGAGGTGAATTTTAACACAGGACTTGTACATCAGATATGAGTGCTCTAACCAAAGAACATCAGATGAGAATCCCTTGAATTCTTGCGTTAGAAAAGAAAAGTGTGACCTTTATTTCATTTAGAAAAGAAAAAGGTTTGGCACCTGCCTTCTGGTTAAGAATTTGAATTCTGAATTCAAAATGGAGAGAAACATCTCCCAATAAGCAGCAGGAGGGGAGCTTTTAAAGCTTATCCCTGGATCTCTTCTCCTCTTTTTTTTTTTTTCTTTTCATTTAGCTGGGTACTGCAAGTTTTCTCTCAGAAGTTGTGATCGATCTACTTATATGTACATCAGTCACTGCTGTTACTAGGAAACCATTGGGTTTTTCCTCTAAAGAATTGTTATAAATAAGCACCATGCCATGAAATAAGATCCTTGTGTATACTGCCTCTGCTTCCAACATAATTAAGATCAGGAAAAATCTAATTTTAGTGTAATTTGCTGGGTTACATTAAATTTTCTTGATGGATCTTTCATACCTAATTGCTTTGGACTACAGCTTCATTGCATTCTATAATCCTGAGAGTAAATTTGAATAAAGGATGAAGGAGGCTGAATAATGCTAATTTTTCCAAGGTCCTATCCTGGAAAAAAAAAAAAAAAAAAAAAAGCATTTCCTCTGTAAGCCACATGAAAAAAACCTCTCCTGGTACTGTTGGTGTCTTCAGGTCATGACGTGTGTGTTAATCAAATTCATCTTATGCTGACTTCAGAAGAAATGTAGAGAAGAGTTGGTTTTGTATTCTTGAAAACAGCTGTGGTACAAAAGAGCTGCAAAATCCACAAACAGCATTATTCTTCTCTCTAAACCTTTTAGGGCCCAAATATGACTGATGCCAAAACTTTCCCTGTATCTTTAGTTTCAAAATCCTTAATGCTGACATAAAGCCTAACTGCAGCTAACACTGCAGTACCCAAGACTCCATGAGGCTTATCATCAGTATGAGTATTAAAATAATATTTAGTAGGAATGCAAATAAAAGAATCTGTTATAATTTGGAATTTTCAGTATATGATATACTGAATTTTAATAAAAAGCTGAAAAAAAACCCCTAAATTTTGGGAATTTACTGCTTAGAAGTCTTAAACCAGCTTGGAACCATTGGACATTATTTTGCCACAAATATTTTTTTATTCATTTGTTGAAATGTATTAACATCATTAATTGATTTTTTAAAAAATATAAGTTGAAAGTAAGCATATTGCGCAGATCCATTCTTTCCTAAACTCACGAATTCTCTGTTACCTATAGCTTTCTCGTTTCGTTTGATCCAATGCCATCTATTGTTTTTGCTATTATTTTCATAGATTGACATCATAGTCTTCGACTTCAGCATCAACCATATGTCTTAGACCTCTTGGCTCTGTTAAACATACCTTATATTACTTTGATCTGTGTGTCTCTCTACTCTTTCACTACATATCCTGGCAGTCAGGAGAGAAGAAGTCACTTATCCTCATTAACTGCTTTGGTTACAGAATGGCTAAAATCAGCCCTTTTGTGGGATTTAGCAGCTACAAATTTTCTTTCAAAGAACAGTACAGGATGTGCTAATTTTTGAGGCGGATGTGCAGGAAATGAAAGAGCTGAATTTAATTTCCTTTTTAACCCTAATAGGGTCAGATTCATCTACATTCTAAGAGACTCCCTTAATTCCTTAGCTAGAAATTAGTTTAGTAGGGGCTCTCTTCATTACTGTATTAAAGTTGCACTGTTCTACAAAAGTGAATTCAAAATTAATTATATGAGATACAGCACATGACAGAAATAGGCCTGGATTTAGGGGACTCCATTGGTTGGTAAGTATCTTCTGATTGTTGTCACAGGGACTGGTTTACATTTTTTGGATAAAATACACTAAGAGAATGGAGTTAAGTATACCTTGACATATTTTATTCATCCTTACTAGTAAGAAAGAGACACATTTTACATAGGAAATCACACAGCTGGTTTAGCCATTTCTTATGGCACTTAAAATACAATGATTCTAGCTTCTGGGGAAAAAAAAAACCAAGATTTTACATCCTTAGAAGGAAAAATGCCAGATATGGAACACAAAGTTAAACCCTACAATCTTGCAACTTCCTATGTTTAGGTTTGCATTATATTAAAAACAAAACACCCTGACAATAACAGTCATGCAAATCCCAAATAAAAGTAAAACATTAATGAAGGCTTTACTTAATATCATGGTTAAAAGTTGGTCAAAGCAATAAAACCTTTAAAACTATTCTCAAACATTATCAGTGCTTTTGCCTTGTTACACTTTAATTCAGTTTGATGCAAAAGCTTTTTGAAGCAGAAAACATTTAAAGTTTTGATAGCCAATGTTGATTTAACCCAGTGAATGAATAGTAAAAATTCATGTAAAAATTCATCCTGTTTGGTAGTGCTATGGAAGGGATTTTTATGACCATTGACATGTCAGTGGCAATTCAGTTTCTAGTTTTATTGTCTCCAGTGTCACTAAGATGTACCTTTTATTGTATTTTTCATTTAGTTGGGGTTTTTTGCTCTCTTGGTCTGAGCATTGCTCTGATAGACTCATGTTAAGGGGAAATCACGATTTTTTTTCGTGAGGAAATCAGTAACATCATAATCAAACTTTTCCAAATGCAAGCTATGACAGTTTTCCCAGATCCAGTGAACATCATTCTTGGTTCCAGCACTTCTAGACCAGTCTAGAAAGCTGCTAACTGTTTGAAACATCTCAACATGAGTTAATTTTTTTACTCTTTGTGTCTATACCATTTCAGCTATTTTTTAATATCTCTGTGGTTTAAGTAAAAATATAATTTTGCATTCCTACAGATAATGTATTAAAGACATTTTTAAAAGCATTATGCAAAACCATTTTAAATCCAAGCTTCAATATACATTTCAAAAAAAAAAAAAAAAGACAATATGTGTTGCATGAAGATACACACTTTGGAAGTTTACTTTTTGTTACTAATTAAATCTCAATTTCAAAAGTGTATTCTGAGATAGGAAAATTATCAAGTTACAGAATTGGGTCATAAGAGTCACCTGAGTTTCGTCACTGGCTTTTCACACATGGTTTCCCATCTTGTTGATGGAAGTCATGAGATTCACAAGCCCATCTGAAAAAACATCTTGCATGTCCTCTTCCCAACCAATATTCTGCCATGTGCACAATATTCCACCTCCAGTGCATTTTGAAATGGCAATGATGCTGTGTTTACCTGACAAACTTGCATCCTGTTTGAAGGACAGTAAGTACCTGAAGCGGCATTTGTGGGACTAATCCCTTTGAAACCTCTGGCATTACTTCCACCACTTGAGCAGTGCTTCATATAAAAATGAGGAGCATTTGTCAGCTCTCACATGACTGAGACTCTATAAGAGTAGAAAATATACAGATGTTACACTCCAAAATTTTTAAAAAAATTCTGACCCTAAATTATGCTTGAGTTGGGTCTGGGATCTTCTGCCTTTGCCAGGAATCTGTCAACTACCTGTGCTCTCAGCCACAGGAAATACTCTCTTCTGCAGCCCCAGGGGGGCCCAAAGTAGCATGGCTGCTCTCCAGGCACCCTGGCACCATGGGGCTGTATGAACTTAGTCCATCTGAGTGCGTAACCATGGTGAAAGGCTTCAAGCCCAGTTACATTGTTTGTGTTCATGTCTTCCCTCACTCCAGGTCACAGCCTCAGCTCAGCAAAGGTGTCCCGGGCGCAGACATTTCCCAGCTACCCCTCGGAGCAGGACGAGGAGCACCAGCAGTCCCTCTCGTTGGCCAGCAGCTATGCCTTCAGCTACGGCTCGGGGCTGGTGCAATGACAGCCGGGGGCGTCCGGCTGAGACAGACAGTTGAGCCTGGAGCCTGCCTCCAGGGCCAGGGAGCCACTGGCCCCCTCCACACCCACCATTTGCCGTGAAAACTGATGCCTACCAGCTCCAGCTGGGTCACCGCCAATGCAGAAACCTGGAGAGGCGGCTTCCCCGAAGCAGAGGCTAAGTCTTTATTTATTTATTTTGCCATTCCTTTTGTCGATATGTTCAGAAAGGAGGGGTTTGGGGGGCTGGGGGGAGGGAGGAAGGGGGACATGTTCGTGTTGTAAAAAAGTGGTGGAAACAAATGAAACTGTGTTGGTTGATGTGAAGGTTTCTGCATGACTGGAGAAGGTTCCTTCTGGGGCTCCACCATGATGGCGCATTTGACATTGGGGCCTTCCTTCCCGCCTCCACCAGCAGGCCAGCCCGTCTTCACCTGTAACCTTTTTAGGTCCTTGCTGCAGCCTCCTGATTCTCACTGGAGCGGCTGAAATGTCACCAACTGGAGATGCAGCATCAGTGCTGCGGGGGGCCACCTTCAGAACCAAGCAAGTTCACTCACTACCCTAGAGGGTGGTTGGGTGGTTTTTGAGCCAGACACCAACACATACTGGAATATCAGGCTGATATGTTTGATGTGTTAAGGTAAGGTTATTGCCTGGTCCGGCTCTAATCTTAAATTCCTGGGGCACAAATTCATTCCGTACTAATACCCGTGCAATTCTCATGATGCCCCTGAGAGCTGTGAACATCCACATTAGCGGCACAACCTTGTTCTCAAAACTGCTGCGATGTCTTCTTATTTGCAAATTATTTAGCTACCCATGCCTGCAAGCCTGACTTTAAAAAGCGGGAAAACTTTTTCAAACAAATAGAAGTGGGCCACATCCCCAGCTGGTGACCACCTGTGCCACGGCTTGGCCAGATATGGTAGAGCTGAGCTCTGGTCTTGTCTTTCTGGTCAGCATTACTTTGATTTTTTCTCTGTTTTCTTCTCAAATTTCTGGTTTAGATGCACATTGTATCTTGTATGATCATGTGTCAAGCATCTGTTTACTTTCAAAAGGAGGATGAGTACATCTCGATGGAAATTTTCTGTCTTCGGAAGATGTCTTTGAAAAATGAACTGTAGTAGGTGTGTTTGTAATCAGTAATAAGGGAATAAGTTGGAAGGCATACCTCTAGGTGGGGAATGAATTTTATCTATCCTGAACATTTAGATTTTTGTAAGTGTTATCAAATATTTATGTACTCCTCACAATACCCTGAAATATTTGAAATTGTGAGGAGAAAAATCTGCCCTCTTGTATGATCTGAGCAGCTTTGTGTTCTGTTCCTAATGTGAAACGATTGCCATGATTTCCAGAGGGATTCATCTCATTGGTTGTTTCTCAGGACAGGTTGAGGAAACGTATCAAGGAGGAGACACACAGACTCTTTTGCAATGAAACAATCGGGTTTATGTACCATAATTTAACTGAAAAATGCTGTTGGGTTGTTTAATAAATGCACATATATATATATATATGTATTAAAAGGTATAGAAGAAACTTCTGCTTTTGATTATACATTTACTGATACAGTATGTTCAGCTTTTCTCCAACCACTTTCCAGGCAAAAAGACCTTGCAGACTTACAGCTTTCAACACCTCAGTGAACAGCTGCTGAATAAAAAAAAACATTGTGATCCGCTTGAATGAAGCACTTCTACCCCGCCACAATCACCGTTATTTATTTTTCCCCTTTTTCCTTGTCTCATTCACTACCTCTTTTCCTTCTTACAGTGCTGCCATACTCAGGAATAGAACAGCTCCCTACAGAGAGTATTTTGATAAGCTAAAATGAAAAACTGCTCTCCCACGCTGTCAGGGAGCTGTACCTGTGGTGCTCTCTGAGCTGTACCCATCAAGGAAGCTTCATTCACACTTTCATTTCAGAAAAAAATTTGGCTGACATTTTGTTTAGGGAAAATTTCCAGTTTGCAAATGTTAAATGTAAAATGTGATACGAAAGGATAGATATTTTGCTGTTGTAATTCTGTTATTCCATGCAGCTTTGCCGAATATACGCCTTTTGGAAAACTGATCAGTTATTTTTATTCTTTTGCAACTGGGATTCTTCCACTTGCCGTAAAATTATACATATTTTCTTTAAAACTCCTTATATTAGGTTTTAAATATGTTCTACAGATTTCAATGCTGTGTCCCATGTAGTTTTTTTCATCTGTGACTTGAATACTAGACATTTAATAATTACATATTCTACATAGTCCAAAAGTAAGGGGAAAAGGCTAAATAGGAGAATATCAGAACTGCTTTAGAGTTCCAGCACCCATGAACTTTAAGAACCTACCTAAATCCTAAATGTAGTACTTTAACTGTGTTTAGATAAAAAGCATAAGACCTGTATAATGTGCTCTTTTCATTTCCTGGGAAATGGTTGCTGTCTGTGGCTGTCTTCCTATGCAGTACATGAATGTTGTCTGGTTATTGAAATTGTAGGTGCTATTTTCAAAGAAAACACACAAAAAAAGGAAGAGAGGTGGGATTGGCTGTGTATAGCAGCTTTTCTGAGTATTTTGCTTTAATTGCAAACCATCCTCTCAACTCATACATTCATAAAATACCTGTGAGGTCTCATTTTGTAGCAATACACAGAATATTGAACTCCAGGACAAAGCTGGAGAACACAACCAATCAAAAGCAAATCTGACCTGTTGGGAACTATTTCTTGTGGAGACTAAACACAAGTACACTGGAAGTTTAAAATAAAGGTGCAACTTCACAGTGTCCTGCAACACAGTCTAAGAAAACCCTGCACCTGAAGCACAAAGGTATTCAGCAGCCATTGGATGCTGCCATTAGTGCCATTCCAGAACAGCAGATGATACTGCTGTAACATTGGTGTTTTCAAATAGCTTCCACAAATGTTCCTCAGAAAAGCTCCGTGAGAACCAGGCAGACACTGCACCAACAGTTTGCCAGAAAATTCTGTTTTCATGGAATTGCTTTAATTCCTGGCATATGCCTGTTGATAATCTAAGTGATGCCGCACTGAGACTACTTTGTACAGCTCCTAGTGTTTCCACCAGAAGGAAAACTGTCTTTTGGAACACATGGTAGAGCTGCCTGCCTAGAGACTACAACGGCCTTTAAATAGACCCAGGGACCCCATGGGACCCTGTTCAAGTCTCGGCTTTCTTCATGTGCAAGGCACACAGATAATACATCTGCTCCTGACCCAAGAGTTGCTCTCTGTTTTCAGCTAATGAGCTGTGAAGAGATGGAGGGCAACGAAATGTCTTCAGTGGAACCAGGTGCAGCTGGTACAAATGGAATTTAACATTAGTACATTATAAAATAGAAGAAATAAAATAAGGCTCTCACTTTCCTTTCGGTTCTGAGGATGTGTTATGAATATATAGCTGTAACCATGATTTACATTTTTTAAAAATCACCCTTGATAACAACATACTGGCCTCTATGAACATATAGCACACAGCATTACTAAATATAGTTACTAATATATCTTAACGGTGAATATTATAGATTGATTAATGCTGGCACTTTGATTTTGAAGTCACTTGGTGCAGAAAAGGTGAAATTGAAAGAGACTGGTAATAAATCATCAAATGGTGCTAAGGAACTTGAAAAGTCTCATTTTTTAAACAGCTACATGTTATTATTGATAGTTTAGATCGTCAGTGGCTATACTCATTTAAAACAATTTTATCTGCCTATGTAAAGGAAAAAGAAAGTAGAATCCCTTGTTGCATGGAGTTTACTGTTTTATTGAGTAAATATTTAGGCTTTTCTTTCTGTGACAGGCTGTTATTCCAGATCCTCACATATATCAGATCCATGCAAAGTTCTGTTGCTGGGGTTTTTTGCTAGGTTTGTTTTCTTCTTTTTTTTCCACAAAAGCTACTAGTAAAGCTTGAAAATATATTGACAAACCAAAGAAGTTTGTTAGACATTGACGATAACTGCTCCTTTTTGTTTTGACAAAAGTCTACCATGACATTTTGGGAAAATCCTTCATTTCAAAACACATGTGTAGAAATCCTGTTGCGAAGCAGAAAACTCTAATCAAGTTTTGTTCTAAGCAAATAGGACTTTGCTAGAAGGAGGGATTGAAATTGAGTATTGGAGGGCAAAAGTGTTTTAAAGTGCTCTTTATAGCAATAATTTAAGTACAAAATACAGCCTTCAGGCACTCATTTATTTAGAAGTTGCTATGTGCCGGCAGTCTGTGAAGACCTTTACCAGTTATGACAAAGAGGAAAAAAAGATGGATCATTAATCATATTTCTGTATTGAATTTATCAGAAAAGGAGTTAACTTCATGCATGTTCAGCCTTTCAGTCAAATGGGCAATGCTATGAGGAATAGTGGGGTTTTTTGAGATATTTGATCTCTAGGAACTGACAAAGACCATCAGCCTGTAGCATATAAACTTCTAGTCAGACTTAGCTTACCAGCCACATGGACTAGTTTTCATCTGGTAACCTAGAAAGTGCAGCGTGAAAAAATATAAGTGTCTTGAGTAGTTGCATCAGCTGGGGAATTGGTGCTATTAAAGAAAATAGAAGTTTCACCTTGCAGAGATGCTTTTCACATCTTTACTTGCATACACAGCTCGACAGATTTTTACAGACACAATTAAAACAAATATGAAAGAAACTGAGGTTTTAGTATGATTTAATATAATTAAAACTTTTAAAAATGTCCGTATTGTTATGGATATTGCAAGCTGTAATGGAGACAATATTTCCTTTTTAACTAAACGCAAGCTCAAAAAGTAATATGCTCCCTAATATGAAGAAGTTAATCTTTTTAAATATCACACTCAAAATCCTAAAGAATTAATTTCATTGGGGTTTTTTGTTGCTTTGTTACAGAAATGCTCATGAGGTTAAATAGATTTACTGTGTTCTCTTACAATCCTAGGGTTGTCAAGTGTATTAATACATTCTACAGTAGATTTTTTCCTGTGAGAATATTTGACATAAATGAAGTTAATTTTTAATTAGGCTACACATTGTTTTCAGCCTTTTTTTAAAATTTTGTGATAGCAAGACTGCAGTGGGCATAGAAAATAGCACAAAATTAATCAGCTGTTTTTAAAATTCCATACCAGTAACAAATATAAATGTTTCAGTTAAACATTTACTCTTATCACTGTTCCTATAGTTACAACAGAATAAATGATGTAAAATAAAGTTATCCTTGTTGGTGTTAATTGTTGCATTTCTTGAGTTTCAATAGATGGCAGGAGGTACCCAGAACTGCTTTGTGCCAATTGTTCTGATTTAGGATGGTTACGAGGAAAAACGGATGATACATAAAAGGGTTATGAGTTTCTACCAAAGAATGACACACACTAAGCTTTTATTTCTTTTTACTTCTTTGAAAAGCGTCATTATAGAAAGGTAGAGAATTTTTTGAAAGGAGATTAAAAAAACAGGGTAAGAAATCAACAAAAATAAAAACAGATTCTGTAATAACGCAGGCCGCGTCTAGAGGAAAGACACAGACTTGCTTTGGGGTTCTTTGCGCAGATGCAGAATCAGGAAGATCACGCACTGTTCTTTATTGATGTTTCCAGCAACTCCGGGGATGGCGCGGTGGCTAGGAAGGTTCTAACCTTAAAAGATCTCTTAAGACAAGTTAGACAACAGGAAAGTACCAAAAACATGACTGCTAAAGATATTAAAATAGAAATCCCAATTGTGATTATTTCTCTAGTCCAATTTGGAAGATGGAGCCAATTGAATCCTTCCAGAACGTCTGGTGTCTGAAACTTCGGATCGGCATGAAAATCTGTCACCAACTGTTGGGGTTGTTTGATGCTATGTCGGACAGATTGCGAGAGGTCAGAGAAGTTCAGGCAGCAGAGGTTTTGGAATTCGGCGCAACCATGATTATGCAGGAGTAACAAAAAATCTATGACCGCCCGGTTTTGGAAAGTGATCCCCTTGAGCGTCAAAAAGTCTTCCAGTAGGCCTTGTAATGCAATGGATGTGGAATTTGCTTCTTTGAACATCCAACAAGCTATATGATTTAAAGCAGTCAGTGCGTGGTCTGATGCTATACCTGCTGCAAAGAATGATACCCAAAAATTCTTGTTGGATGACCAAAAGAATACGTTAGGGTCACAATCCTCAGGAATGAAATGGAGTTGAGAAAGAGGATTGGCCGTAGTTACATGTTGAATTGTCGTTTTTGGCCGAATTGTGGTTGACTTTTTAGGAGTTGATGTTTTAGGAGCCAATATTTGCCTAACTGATTTTGGCATTTGATATCGAGGAACAAGGTCATCGCCATAAACTGAGCCAAATTTGAAGCCATATTTGTTTAAGGGAATTGGTGCTGGGAGATTTGTCTGTGAGAGAGAAGAGCTTGGAGGAGCAATAATTGTCTTTGATATGGGGGGTCTATATATGGATGGATTTCCCCAGTTTTTGCGCCAATGATTGGTATCGTATTTAAAATTACTTGTGGACCGCGACACACGAATAGGCTGTTTGAGGGTAAGAGAAGGTTGCTGACCAATTATAGGTGTTTTTAAGGGATTGAAAAGCGTTACTTTCCCGATAGTGCATGGTCCTCCTACCAGGTAAGATGGAATTCCCGTCCAAGCTCTCTCTCCACAGAGTAAGAAATCTCCTTTTTCCAGCACCAATGGTTTAGGAATTTTTTCCATGGGGATGATTTCCGGAATGGATCCATTGCACCATAAGGTCGTATTCTGGAAAACAGCTTTCAAAGGAGAAACTATTTTCTGATTAAATTTAGTTGTGGTAACCTTTTGAAACATAAAACAATATTGTGCTTTACTAGAACCAAGAATTTCAATTTCCATGGGCTTAAAAGAACTTACTGAATGCCAATTTTTAAAATCATAACTGCTAACAGATGATGGAATACCAATTAAACATGTTTTAAAAGGATTTGTCACATCATGAGTCGAAAGACAAATGGTATCTGTATTGGCCTCCCTAGTCAGCGTTACCCAGATATTCTCTTGCGGCTGATGAATCCATGCTGGCATTCCTGTTGGCGGAGCAACCACTTGCTCCGGGAGAGATGTCAGAAGTGGGATCATGATGGAATAGATGAAGAAGACATGGAAGATCCTTCTTGATAAAACTTGATCCTTCTTGTAGGAACCCATATGGAACCCGAATCTGTTGAGACACAAGCATGTCCTCTTCCCCACGTTATGATGGGGAAGGGACCTCTCCACTCATCAGTAAGGATGTCTTTATACAAAACCGTTGCTTTTTTCTGTGTTCTGTCTGATTTCATATTGAAATGTCTGTATATGGGGGGAACCCCATCATTGCCTAACCTATTAAGAAAATTAAGAACATACATCGCTTTGCCAAGCTGCTCTTGTGGAGAGAGACCCACATTCCTCCTTTTTTGTTTTTTCAACATGTTTTTGAGGGAAAGGTGAGCTCTTTCCACAATAGCTTTTCCAGTTGGATTGTGAGGGATCCCTGTGATGTGATCAATGCCCCATTTTTGCAGGAAAGCCTGCATTTCCTTTGAAACATATGAGGGGCCATTGTCTGTCTTGATGGTCTTTGGGACCCCCATATGTGCAAAGGCACATATGTTGATGTTTCTTCACATCACGACTCTTCTCACCTGAGTGCGCGGTAGCTACAAGTAAACCAGAACATGTATCTATTGATACATGAACAAATTTAAGTTTGCCAGATTGGGCCACATGCGTCACATCTACTTGCCAGATTTGAAGAGGCTCAATCCCTGTAGGATTTACTGCATCATTTTTGATTGGAACTATGGATTGGCAATCTGGACAAGTAGATATGATTTCTTTTGCTTGTTTTTGTTAAAGACCAAATTGTTTCTGTAGAGATTGCGCATCCTGATGGAAAAAGTTGTGAGATATTTTGGCTCGTTCTAACTTATCTGGGACAGTGATCACACCTGCTGCAAGATTGGCTTGTCGGTTCCCCTCTGCAACTGGACCTGGTAAGCTGTATGCGACCTTGTGTGGGTGATAAAAAATTGATGAAACCTATGACAAATAAGAAAAGAAAGACTTTTGAATAAATTAAATAAGATCTGATTAGAAATAAATTTAAGGTACGAATTTTCAATTCTCTTGACCACAGCCACAACATATAAAGAATCTGAAATAAGATTGATAGGCTCTTCTGAAAAAAGTTGGAAGGCTCTAACAACTGCTGATAATTCTACGACTTGTGGAGAATCCTCCACTTTATGTATATCTTGATTCCAGCTGTTGTTCTCTTGCCAAACGACAACAGCATTCTTTGTCCTTCCAGATCCATCTGTAAATATAGTTTTAGCGTTTGGAATTGGAAGTTCTGATTGCATAATTTTGATTTGGACTGGAAGGTAGCCAATTGATTGCAACAATTTGTTATCAGGGAAGTGATATTTAATTTGTCCTGAAAAAGACGCTATAGCAATTTGGAAGTTGTTAGACATTATCAGCATTTGTTCAAGGTGCTCGGAATTCAGGGGGAGATAGATGACTTCTGGCTCCAACCCTGAGATTTCCCAACACCTTGTCCTTCCTTTGAAAACCAACTGACTTAACATTTCAATTAGAGTAACAATAGTCTTTGAAAATTGATGAGGTAAAAAAATCCACTCCCATACACAGAATCTTTGATGTTGATTGTGGATTTGACCTATAAAAGCAAAAGGTTGTGACCTGGTCAGGAAGATAAATAGCATAGGTGGAATTCCTGGGATCTTCCTATTATACAAAATGAGTGAAAGCTTGTAATCTACTAGGTCTAATACTTGCAAAGCTTGTGAGGTTAACTTCCGTGGAGATGATAACTGTGAATTCCCTCTAAGGAGAGAAAAAAGCGGATGTAAGTCATCCGTAGACAGACCTAGGATAGGCCTTACCCAATTAATGGTACCCAACAGTTTTTGTAGATCTTTTAGAGTGGAAACATGTTGGGATAGGGTAAGAGGCTGTGGATAGATGGTCGATGATGTTATTTTCCATCCTAGGTATTGCCACGGTGATGACTCTTGGATTTTCTCCATAGACACAGGTAAGTCATTTTTAGCTAAAGTAGATATAGTGATTTGTTTTACTCTCTGAACGGTAACCTGGTCTTCTGCGCAAATTAAAATGTCGTCCATGTAATGGTAAATTAAAACATCTGGAAATTGCCGTCTAATAGGAGATAAGATGTTGTTAACGTACAGCTGACAGAGAGTAGGAGAGTTTTTCATTCCCTGGGGGAGAACTCTCCACTCAAATCTCCTATTAGGGGCAGAAGCATTTAGGGCAGGCACAGAGAAGGCGAATTTTGGACAGTCAACGGGATTCAACTTGATGTGAAAGAAACAATCTTTCAAGTCGATGACAACCAGGGGCCACTGTGATGGTAACTGAGTAAGAGATGGCATGCCTGGTTGTAATGAACCCATTGTCTCCATCACCTCGTTGACTTTCCAGAGATCTGTAAGCAATTGCCATTTCCCTGATGACTTTTGAATTACAAACACTGGGGAGTTCCAGGGACTCACAGAAGGGGCAGTGTGTCCCAATTGTAGTTGTTCGTTGACCAGATCTTGTAGAATTTGCAGCTTTTTACAAGGTAAAGGCCACTGGTCTACCCAAACAGATTTTGTGGATAGCCAATTGAGAGCAGGTAGCAGCTGCTCTCCAGTGGCTGACATTACAAATTTGGAATAGTGGTAAGCTCAACGCCCCATTGTGTGAGTGTGTCACACCCCCAGAGGGAAATTGGCAAATCCATCACAAAGGGAAGAACATTTGCCATTCTTCCTTCTGGTCCCTCTATGCCAATTGAAGAGAGACTTTGCACTGGGACCTGAGTCCCTCCTACCCCATTAATGGAGATAAGAGTGGTCCCCAGCTCCCAATGAGAGGGCCAATCCTTGGATGCGATGATTGTTACATCTGCTCCGGCGTCCAAGATGCCTAAAGAACTCGCATGTTCTCAGTGCCTGTTGGAAAAGAGAGCACACAAAAGATTAAGACGACTACTATTGATGATTTGAGTCCAATTAACAAGAAAGCTGACATCTGGAGACTCTTGGGCTAGAATCGAAAGTGAGAGTATCTTCACCAGAGGTGTCTATGGTGGTATTTCCACTGGTGGGCTGGAAATGAACAGAGACACAGTTACTTGGCTTGGAGTAACGTTTCTTAATATGGTTGGTAACAGTATCATTCCAAAGTCATTTGCAGTAGATGTCCCAGTGCGAAGATGAGTTCTTCCGGCAAGGTTACTGATTTAGGAAGAAATAAAATTACATCATATGTGTAGGTGTAAACTACTTGCACTTTTATAGATGTTTCTAAGGGAGTCCAGGAAGCTTTTACAAACTCACCTCTGATGTCAGGAAGTGATTGGCTGGTAATGAGGTGGTTCTTTGTAGGCACTGGCAGTGAGCAACTGCAGGGGCATTTGGTATCGTCGCGCTCCCCGCAGCACTCGCTTACCAGTTTCCCGACGTCGACACAGATGACTGTTTCCTTGAAGATTGAGGTGTGCTAAAAGGCTTAAAAGACATTCTGTTAGTTTTAGATGACTTGGGTGGTAATGGAATGTTGTTAATGTCTGTTTTGGACCTGCAGTCATCAGTCCAGTGTCTTCCCTTGCCACAACGTTTACACACTGATGGAGGCAGTGGATATTTAGGTGGATTTTTCTTAGGACACTTCCGCTCAAAGTGTCCTCCTTCACCTCAGTGGAAGCGTTTTTGTAGGGTAGACATCATTGCTGCCATCATCTTAATCTTGTTAGATTGCGAATAAACATTACGTCAGGCTTCAATCGTTTCTAATAGTGTTGGATTCCTTAAAGCCTTGAGAATCTTTTGACAGTCTTCATTGCTCCTTTCAACAACCAAGCTTTTAAATAAAATGTCTTGGGATTGCTGATGGAGCACTTGTTTTGCTATTGCTTCCCGTAATCGGTTTGCGAATGTTAAAAATGGCTCTTTAGATTCTTGATAAATTAAACCATATGACTCAGTTGGTACGGTCGCATCGGCTACAGCTTTAAGTGCTTTGAGAGCCAGGCCTTTAGAAACATTCAAAACTTTCTTTCCTAACCTCACTTGTTCCTTGTTTGAGGAATATGGACCTTCTCCGTATAATCTATTTATCAATTGCTCTGTTGGAAGGCCAATATGTGTCTCGTGTGCTTTTATGTGTTTTTTAATTTGACTTTTCCATTCGGCTTCGAAGGCCGAATTCTTCATTATGTTTGAAAGGGCATTTGCGATGGTTCTAATGTCACCCTGTGTCGAAGTATATGCGGAAAAGAAGGCATCTATCAGGCCGATGGTAAATGAAGCGCCTAACCCATACTCTGCAATTGATTTTTTAATATCCTTTAACACCGGATATGAGATGGGTTTCCACTCGGGACCTGGGCCTTCGTCATAGAAAACTGGAAAGGCCTGGAGAAACTCCAGGTCCCCTTCCTTTTGTATTTGGTCGTGGAAGTTTTTCCAGACTGTATCATGAGTGTTGTTCATGACACCTTCAACAGCCTGGATATGTGTAATAGCATAATTTTGAATGCCTGCTTGTGTTGATGTACTAGGAACTGGTGATTGCATAGTTGATGTTGCTTGCAGTAATGTGGTTTGTGTTGCCGGTGTATGGTCTGCAAATGATGTAGGCCTAGTATCCTGGGCCATTGGTATGGGCCGCAGATCATGGGCTATCGGCATAGGCCTAGGCCCATGTACCGGTAAACTACTAGGCCTCTGTTCATGGGTGGCGCCATGTTGTGTGACCTCAAGGGCCTCACTACCTAAGGTCACATGAGTGCCGCCATGTTGGGTCAGTGATGTATGAGTGATGACATTGTGGTTGGACAGCCCACTATGTAAATTAGGTGTTACATCACTAAAAAATGGATTGCTGGGATGTATGTGAAAATAGTTGGGAGGAGCCTGATCTTGGGGTGGAGTTTGACTTTCGCTTGCCTCCACCACGTGTCTCCCGACGTCCGCCATTTCGCGCTGAGGCATGCAGTGGCTCCCTCCCACCATTTTCTCTTCCCATGCGCCATTTTGTGTTTCCTGGTGTCATGGGGAGAGGGGAGAAGGTGATCTTCCATTTTGGAATTCCCGTTGTTGTAGGAAAGGAGGAGAGGGGGATCCGCCATCTTGGAGACGAGATGACGCAGCTGTAAATTGTCTCTCTAGCGCCAAGAGCACCAATCTCCAAGCAATCAATACATCCTGGGCTAGTTTGTCCCCCTTTTCTTTCGCGGTCCAAATAATTAGACCTAGGTCATCCCACTCCTCAACTGTTAGTTCTTCTGGGATCGACCTGCAATTATTCTTGAGCCATTTCATCAGGGCTGTGAGGGATTTTTTATCGCACTCATGTCCCTTTAATTCTATGAGAGCACGGAGCTGGCGGAAAGCTTTCTTCTGTGCCTTTGACTGTGAACAGCCCATAGTTAGCTTTTAGATTTTGAAATGGCAAGTAGAAAAATTTGAAAGTTGTCCGAATCAAGAAAATGCCGAATTGAAAATGGGTCGGAGGTGGATAGGGTCGAGGGAGGAAGGATTTGCTGAAAGTGCTCACCTGACGCTGCCGAGAGGCGATCCCGGTGCTTTGTCGAGTGTGAGGAATCAGCCAGCCGACAAGCCCAATTCCGCCATCCACTTCAGTGCCTGCTGGAGGGTGTCTCTCAGAAGTCCACCCTTGAAGCCGCTGAGGGCAATGCAGTCTTTTTATAAAAAAGATCCTGCAATATACCCCTCCGTTGGGCTCCATCTAATGCAGGCCGCATCTAGAGGAAAGACACAGACTCGCGTTGGGGTTCTTTGTGCAGATGCAGGATCAGGAAGATCACACACTGCTCTTTATTGATGTTTCCAGCAACCCCGGGGATGGCGCGAATCCGAGGGAGAAAGGGGAGTTCTTTCTTATATAGGGTCGGTTAGGGAAGGTTCTAGAACTGGGGAGGAGTGTGACAAATATAGGAAGAATAGGTTGGGCTAGCTCCAGGAAAGGTAAAGGGTAGGAGGGGACAACATTGAATATGGTAAACAGGGGTGGTAACAAGTCATATAAGGAAAGTGGTGCACTGCACCAAATGGGAACCAATCAGAAATTTTAAATAAAACTTGGATTAAGCTGAGGGGAAAGGTATTATGAAACTGGGGTACATCAATCCAAACATGCATTAACATTAATTCAAAGTAGTTTAACGTGAACATGAAAGTCCATGAACGCTGGTGTGCTGCTCAGAGGTTCCGTTTGGCATAAACTGCTTTCTTCCAGTTCTCCCACGTTTCTCTTGGAATCTTCTGATCCCCGACACTGTAATCTTTAAAAAGATTAGGAGAAATTACCAGACATTTAAGCACACAGCAATGGGCCATGGGTAATGCAAAACAGTTTCCTGGAGAATTTAACTTCTTCTGAATTTATCAGGAGCAGGAAACAATGTTTTCTGTTCAGTCTAACTCGCAGCACTAATTTACTCTACAGCAATGGGGTCAGGAGTGCTGGTCTCATTTTCCCTCACCTGGCTGAAATAATAAGTGCCAGTCTGCCTAATATGCATTATGCAGTATAGATGCTTGAAAAAATAGTATTTTGCACAATGCGCCACCATTGTTATCAAACAGCTTTGTGAAAGTTACTGCAGCCAGCTGTTGTTAATAATATGATTTAGAGTATTTCATGGCTGATCAGATTCTGGGTAATAAAAGCAATATCTGCATTTATGATGCATAAAAATACATATATAGGTGCTCAAGCTTTTTTCATGGAATTACGAAATGATCTGACAGAGTTCTGTGGGAAAGTTCCTCCCATTCTACCGTTGTTGGGTAAATTATAGAAATTTAAAAGATAAATAAATAAATGTCTGCTTCAGAGTTTTACTTCAAAGGGAAAAAGGAATTAATTTTAATACAGGTCCATATTTCTAACAAGTTTCTCTCTCCAATTACACATACAGACATCAGCACAAATAGAGAAAGGTATCAGGGAAAGAAAAGAAAGATACTGTGTATTCATTTGACTATTCCTTAGTATGATAAGCTATTGATCACTTAAATCATTTTATAAAACTTACTGGTTAATACTACAGATTAATTATTTAATGTAACGACCTAATTGTATAAACTTTTAAGAGAAGTGTTAAATATCCTTTAGAACCACTGAGATGCTTTTTTTTTCTGAAACTACAAAGTTCTCTTTTTAAGCAAGCATAAGGTTAGAAGAAATATATCAGCAATTGCTAGTAATTCATATTATTATTTTATCTAATTATACCAGCTAAGAATGTGGATAGTGTGGAAGTAATAAACATATTATCCTTTAGAAACTTGCCTTAGATAGCTTTGTGCATTTTCTTTAGTATTTCTAGCTCAAACATTATGTTCTAAGTTGTATGTAGGGATATATTACTGCAAGACTACAGCACAGATAGTAAGGTAAATCTACAGCTCTATAGATCAAGCCTAATCAGGGCCAAGATACTAGTCAGAGCAGTGGCACAGTACCATGGCATGGTGGCAGCCTGCCCCCATAGTTTCTGAGCTCCCTCAGTTGAGGCTATCTCAATGTTCCCGAGACTCCCCTACTTTAAAGGAAGAGTTGGGAAGCTCATCATGTGTTTATCCCATGGTTATCTGGATGCTCATCTTCTTCTCATAACTCTTAATGCATTTCACTATTAGAATAGAACAAAAAAAAAAAGTTATGGGCAAAAGCAGGCACAAGGACACTCCTGCTGGAGGAATGTCCTACCAAGTCCTGCAGGCTCTTCTCTGTCCTTAAAATATGAGTTGTTCCTGTGCCACTTCAGGGAGCAAGGGAGAGGGGATGTGTGTCCGATGCAGTCTGGGGGAGAACCTCGAAATGAATCTGGCAGTGAAATCAACCCTCTGAACAATCCTCTAAATCTGAAATCTTTCCTTTTTCAGAAGTAAGGTTTCTTATTTGGATCTCTCATGAGTAAACTAACAGATGCTGGTGGCACCTATACGTTAACTGTCCTGCCTGCTTTGTTGCCTTAGTCCTCTCCTGCTGTCCCCTAGTCCTGGGATAAGACCTGGGGAGGAGGCAGGTGGAGAGGCAGGAGGAGGAGGAAAAGGTGGCTGGGAATTCAGGGCAGGTGTGGGTCAGAAAGAGAACTACCCTGCCAAATGTGGGGGTTTGGAGTCAAGCTTCCTGTGTTCCTTGGTGGGTCCAGCCCTTAAAGCAGTCTATTTCCTCACAGAAATATTGTTTTACCCCGAGGTGCACAACCACGGGAGAGTAGAAGACAAGCAGAAAGAGCAGTATCATGAACATCTTAGTGTCAGAGAAGCTCTTTAAGGTAAAGGAACGTATCTGAAATGAAAAACAAAAATAACAGGTTCTAACTTTCACCTTCTTTCATAAACTGCGATTTTCTTATTAGTCCTGTTCATCCAAACTTTCGATTGTCTTTCCTACATTCAGAAGTCTTTCTCAAAGAGATGTGAGTTTACACCTTTTAAAGGTGGTAGTTGTACTATTAATCACTGAATTTTCCTTTAAACGTTGAACTTAAACATTTACCTTTTTGACCCAGCATAAAAGATTAATTTTATTGTTATGGAAAAGGTTTTACTTTTCTTTAATCTCAGATTTTCATTTTCCAGTCACACAGAAGGTAGTTATCCAAGAATACCCTTAAAGGTATTCAAGACTCATTTTTTTTCATGACAACATGTTTTATTATATTTCTTTCATTTTGGCAAAGTTTCTAAGACCTTAAAACAACCACAGAATTATTTTGCAGTCTAGATAGTATGTTGAGCTGGTTGCTATCCGTAGTTGTGTCATTTTGCTTCTGTGATTTTTTTTCCTCCCTTTTAACTATTTGATTGAGTGGTAGGCCATAAAATATCACAGTAATTGTTCAAAGTAAAATTTTCAAATTACAGTTGATGAAGTTTATTCAAAAGAAATGAAAAAATTTCCAAAAGGATAGGACAAATCTATGGTAAATATTGAAACTAAACAGCAATAAACAATAGTTTGTATATTTTGCACTGGAAAGTCTACTTACATAATCCAAACAGCAAACAAACTCTTGCTGAGTCCCACTCTGACAGACTGATAAAATATTTAAAGAGTTTTAATATTACAATTCAAATTGAACTTTTGGAAGTTTCTCTTGTATGTAACTGACTAGTTTTTAAACCAATAAGAATTTTTATATGTTTTGGGTTGTTTTGGTTTTTGTTTTAATTATATCAGTCTCTTGTTCAGCTGCTGTTCACTGATATTACTATGGTACAAAAATGAAGCTGTCGTTTTGGGTCTGTTTTCTGAAAACAAATAATATATTGTTCTTATTATGCTATGTGTGATGTGATTTTCCCTGTGGATTATCCTGTTAGAAGTAATATGTTTACGGAATTTGAATTAAAACAGATTAAATACCTGCAAAGATGTGCACTACAGATTTTGTTTTCTTCCTGAAATCTCAAAAATAAGCAATTGTTTTGAAAAGACAAGCTAAAAGTACCAAGATAGAAAAGAAATAAGGGCATTACCATAAATAATCAAAACAGTCTGGTATTCCAGGTACTTCAACCTCTCCCGCTTTTTTTTTACCCTCAGTAAAGTAGGCATGTATTTTGATTGTCTCTATAACCAGTGAAACAATACCATCTTCTCAGCTTATGGATATTTCTGTGTCAGGATTCCAACTGAGAACCTCTGTGGAATCAAATCCATTGCATTATCATTTTGGCAGTTTAATATCAATGGGATCATAAGAAATGACCCAATAGTACAAGGTTTTATTTGTAACGCTGTGTACAACTTAGAATTATCTACTATGACATTTGATAACTCAGGAAATAAACCAACTTACTAGTAGTAGAGTTCTGTATATCCTCATCAACTTCACAAGCAAGCATTTATATATCTAAAAACCTTCAGTAAGTGAAATTAAAAAACAAAAAACATCCCTTGCAATGTGTCCTTGTTCAGGAGTACACGAAACCAAAATAAGATGTTTTCTAATGCTATATGAAATTGTAAACAATTTAAGTCTTCAGCGATAAGTTGAAAGGACACTTTAGTTTAGGATTTTAGGTTTTTAGCTGAATGATGCTATTATTGCTCAAATAGCGAAGAGAAGCCTTGTGTCCGTGTTATTCTCAGAAGAACCTAGACTCCTATTTTGCTGTGCACGTGAAGAAAGCTTTCTATTGTAGAAGGCAACGCAAAATGTGCTTTTTTCTGTCAGCTTCCTTTCTAGCCAGCTGAGTAGAAATGGTACCTGATTTGTAGGCAGACTTATGATGCCGCGGCCACTAGCCCCTCTCAAAAAAAAAATCCAAAAAAACCTGAATACACACCACATCCAGCAACATTTTTAAGTACACTTCAAGAGAAAAGGGTAATCAATCATAGGAGGGCCAGGCACACAGTTTGTAGTATGCAGACATATATGATTATCAGCCATCTTGGTAACATCTTCATTTACTGGGATCCTGTCCTCAGTAATTCAGCAGATTTGTAAAAGGCCAAAAGATGTGTAGATCCTAATTCTCAGGTCTGCCTTCTAGTTCTGTTTCTTTAAGGATTAAATTTTTTTGTCTGTTTGTTTAATTTCTGTGTGATTCCTTATGTATGTTTCAGCAGAATAAATACATATGCACACATACGACTACATATGTATGTGTATTGTTTTGTAAATGTTCTCAGTCATGCTTTTTTCTGCTTTGCATCATTTATTCATATACCTTCCATGCTCTCATTTATTTTTTGTGCAACTAAACCTTATAATAAATTATTAAATATAACCTGACATGACAAAGTCTTCATGTTTTATTATCTTCTGGGCATGGGGGGAGAGGTGGAAGGGAAGGAGTGAGGGAGAGAGGAGAGGAGGGGCTACACTTCTATTCCATCCCCAAATAGAAAACACTGAAATAACTATGGTGAGTGGCAAGAAGTCTGTAAAACCACATAGCTGTCAGATACCAAGCTTCTGTGCGTACTTTTAAATCTAGGTTCAAGGAGCCCTGATATATTTACTTTTGTCAGCTGAATGGTACTGTTTGCCCAGCAGCAAAATAACACCTCCTGTGTGGAAAATCATGGGTATTTATTATTCTATAGAGCTCTCAATTTGAGATGCAAAAATCATGGACGTAGACAACATCAAGCACATTTTCTTTCTCACCCTGTCACATAAGCTTCTCATACACATAGATTTCTCAGACTAAATTAACTTTATGTAAACATATGCAGCTCCACTCTGCACATCAGAGCTGTTCTAAAATTGATACTTAAGAGTTCATCTACTGGGTAAAAATGTTTCAATTGTAGAAGTACAGATAATCTCTAATTCTGCATATGAATCAAAGGATACATTAATGCTGCAGGCTGCAAGACAACACCGATGCACCCGCAGTAGCCTGGCCCAGGTTGGGCTGTCCAGCCAAAGCAGCCCAGGCAGTGCCCAGCACAGACAGTTTGACCTTCCACATCTTTCAGGTGGAAAGAAAATAAAGTCTTTGCTGCAAATAAAAGTCTTGTGCTTTGATTACTTGATTCTTAAGAAAGAACATAATGGTCTTTTCTTAGGTCTGTGTGAGACATTTCTGTAGTTGACGTAAATCTCTGTCTGCCCGAGTGATGATTCTTCTCCTCTTTCTGTGCTACTATGCGTGCCATGAAAATTGGATCTCTTATAACTGTTAGCAGGCTAGAAGAACATTAAAAAAAAAAAAAAAGGGTTGGTGGACTTTTCTCAAAACAGCTACAGCTTTGGAAAAGGAGGAAAATGGCAATTTTTCCTCAGATGCTGATTTATTACTGGGAAATAGTCAACCATCAATAAAGTTTGGTTCTTTTGTCTTCTCATTTTCTGTGAATACATTTCAATTTCAAGTCATATGAAAAAAAGAGGTTCCAATTTGAGTATATTTCCCAGCTGTCCCACATCAGGTCCCTGGTAAAGCACCAGTGAAATACCCCCTTCCCCCCACATACACACTTCAGGTACCGACACAGTCTCTCCTACATCAATCTTATTATGACAACCTAATGTGGCAGTGCCTGGGTGAACTGGCATGGCAGGAACGGTGGCTTATGAAGCACTTTGATCACTGTATGAAGAGCTTCATCCTGGTAAAACAGTGACTCAGCAGTCAGAATGGGAAAAATAGGCTTTATAAGGACATGTTGTAAGTGGAGCTTACAACCAGATCATACAGGTGTGAGATCTGAGAGAAACTAGGTGGAAAGCCAGTCTCATATCCACTGTGAGAATGGCATCATTTCCCTAAACACATCATAACTTCATATCCCAACTTAGGGTATGAAAGGGACAAGGCAGAAGCAGTAAAATAGGCTCCTATCTCTCCTCTTTAAATTTCAGGGCTTGAATAGGGTTATTAAGGGGGGAAGAAAAGACTCGGAGTTCCAAAGCATTTATTATTACAACACAAAAAGAAGGGAGAAGCACTGAAACAGCTGTCTCAAAGAATTATAGAGAAGCTGAACTGGAAGAAATAGATAAGACAAAGAGTATCATAGAATACAATTTTTTGCTTCAGTTTTGCAAGTAGTGACTTGAGGAGAAAAGACAATAACACACAAATAATAGAAAAGCTATAAAATCAAAAGGGCTAATTTGTTAATAATATGGAACAGAGTAGAATCTCTAAATGTAGCTATAAAACATTAACGAATATTCATCAAAAATAATTAATAGTAGTAATAATACTTTAAAATCTTCAGTTTTTCCTGTTTATATATTTTAAGACTACTGTAAGATTCAGGGGATATAAAGAGCAAATACAGAAGAGAAAGGTCTTGATAAATACACAGTACGAAACATGGGTAACTCCATCTCAGCAGGTGACCTTACTGAGGTCTGAATAGAGTACAAAATTTTTGATAAGGCCTCTGTGATCCTCTTCCTTTTCTTTTTGAAGACACACCCTTAGTGAGAAGCTCAGTGGAGGGAACTGCATCATACATGACAGTATAGTCCAAAATATCTAATTCCAACATACAAGAGATAATGCTGGTATTGCTTAGTTTCCCACCCAAATCAGTGAATACCATAAAAATCCAGGTAGACTTGCAAACTGTAACATGCGTAAGATTAACGCTGTTTCATAAAAGCCTGGACTCAGCTGAAAAGGCCCTTTGCTTGAGGGGGAAATACAATAGTATGTTGCCCAAAAGTTTCAGCGGCCTCCTGTGTTGTGATAGGGGAAGGAATAGATATTCTGCTCACTATTTCTTTTTATTGCAAGCAGAGACATTCTGGATCAGACCACTAGCGATATTTGGCAAGGAGTATAGCAAACTTAGATAATGGTTTAAACTATTAGTTTGTATCCAGCTGTGAGTATGTCAGAAGATCCTCAAGATGTCACCTGGCCTCCTCTGTGCACAAAATAGGAATAGTCTATCCCTAGTTTGATGTCATTTCTGACAAATCACCCTTAACATGTTGTTTCAGCTAATACCACAGCAAGCATTTAGCTGACTAAGGAACTTGAGTAAGCCATTTGTTTTTCTAAGGTGAAAAAAAGGGAATAAAAAAACAACAGAAAATGTCCCTTTTTTCGTGGGCTGTAGAACTGATTAATTTTTTCAAGGTTAAATTTTAGATGATAGAATTTAATTTTCACATATACTTTGTTTTTAGTTGGTTCTGAATAGGATAGTAGGATGAGCTGTTAACACATTCATACTTAACCTGCTTCAGTATATTATGCAAAATAATTTGTTACTTTTTGCAAAAAACAGTGATTGCGCAGATCAATAGGAAAAAAAACCAACAAAACAGCAGGAGAAATTCCTCCAGCTATGTGGGTAATAAACCATTTGCCATCCCAAGTTGCTAAAATATGATTGTAATAAATACAATTATTATTTTGTATACATATAGATCAGCGTGAACTTTCTATGACAAACTAAGCTGAAAAATCAATGATTATATAAAGAGATCATTCCATGACAGCTCATGCTCAATATTCAGACTTCACAATTTTCTCAATTCTGAAATCCCTTTGCTAGGCTGAACTAGTTCTTAGGGAAGTTGTGACTGGGATGACCAAAGGCGAGTGAACACAGCTCAGTGGTATGGAAAAAATAGCAATGCTTTGTACAATCCTTTTTTATCTTCTCCCCTCCTCTGGTGAGAAAGCAGTCCATACATAAGTGACTCAATATACGGTTAATAAAAGCTCTCAGGCTACTTAAGTGAATGTTCTTGGCTGGTAGCAAAAAGCTGGGAGGAGTAGCTGAAACCCCAGAGTCCCATGCAGCCCTTCAGAAGGATGTCAGTAGGTTGGAGACGTGGGCAGAGAAGAACTTTCTGAATTCAGCAAAGGCAAATGAGGGGTCCTGTACTTGGGGAAGAATAACCCCATGCACCCCCCAGTTGGGGGCCAACATGCCGGAAAGCAGCTCTGTGGAGAAGGACCTGGGGGTCCTGGTGGACAACAAACTGTCCATGAGCCAGCAGTGTGCCCCTGGTGGCCAAGAAGGCCAATGGAATCCTGGGATGCATTAGAAGAGTATTGACAGCAGGTCAAGTAAGGTGATCATGCTCCTCTGCTCAGTCCCGGTGAGGCCACATCTGAGGTACAGTGTCCAGTTCTGGACTCCTCAGAGAGACATGGAGCTCCTCAAGCAGGTTTGGCAGAGGGCTACAAAGTTCACATAATCACAGAATATGCTGAGTTGGAAGGGACCTACAAGGATCATCAAGTCCAAACCTTAGCCCTGCACAGAGCCATCCCCAAGAGTCACACCATGTCCCTGAGAGCATTGTCCAAATGCTTCTTGAACTCTGTCAGGCTTGGTGCTGTGACCACTTCCCTGGGGAGCCTGTTCCAGTGCCCAACCACCCTCTGGGTGAAGAACCTTTTCCCAATATCCAACTGAAACTTCCCCTGACACAACTTCAGGCCATTCCCTAGGGTCCTGTCACTGGTGACAACAGAGAAGAGATCAGTGCCTACCCCTCCTCTTCCCCTCAAGTGGAAGTTCTAGATTGCAATGAAGTCTCCCCTCAGTCTCCTCCAGGCAGAACACACTAAGTGACCTCAGCCACTCCTCATTCCCCTCAAGGCCCTTCACCATCTCTGTTGCCCTAATGGCTTAATATCTTTCTTATATTGTGGTGCCCAAATCTGCACACAATATTCAAGGTGAGGCCACCCCAGTGCAGAGCAGAGCAGGACAATCCCCTCCCTTGACCTGATGCCCCCCAGGACAGGGTTGGTCCTCCTGGCTGCCAGGGCACTGCTGACTCACATTCAGCTTGCCATCCACCAGGACCCCCAGGTCCCTTTCTGTGGCACTGCATTCCAGCATCTCATTCCTCAGTCTGTACAAACAGCTGGAGTTGCCCCATCCCAGGTGCAGAATCCGGCACTTCCCCTTGTTGAACTTCATATAGTTGGTGACTGACCAGTCCTCTCATTTGTTGAGGACTCCCTGCAGGGCCTCCCTGTGTTTGAGGGAGTCAACAGCTCCTCCCAGTTTTGTGTCATCTGCAGACTTGCTCAGTATCCCTTTCAGTCCTGTATCCAAATCATTTATGAAGATGTTGAAGAGCACAGGGGCCAAGATGGAGCCCTGAGGAACCCCACTAGTGACAGGTCACCAGTCTGATGTTACACCATTCACTATCACTCTGTGCTCGACCCATGAGCCAATTGCTCACCTACCACACAATGTGTTTATCCAGTTGTGTGCTGGAGATTTTTCCAGAAGCATATGATGAGAGACAGTATTGAAAGCTTTACTGAAAACCAAAAAGATTACATTGACTGGCTTCCCTTGATTAGCTAGGTGGGTTGTCTTGTCATGAAAGGAAATCAGATTTTACAAGCAGGTCTTTCCTCTCCTGAAGCCCTGTTGGCTGTGACCAATGACTGAGTTGTCTTTTAAGTGTTTTTCAATACTTCCCAGAATAATCTCCATAACTTTACCAGGCACTGAAGCTGATCAAGAGACTGGAGCATCTCTCTTATGAAGAAAGGCTGAGGGAACTGGGCCTGTTCAGTCTTGAGAAGAGACGACTGAGAGGGGACCTCATCAATGTACACAAGTATCTAAGGAGAGGTTGTCAAGAGGATGGAGCTAGGCTCTTTTCAGTGGAACCAAGCAACAGGACAAGAGGCAATGGGCAGAAACTTATGAACAAGAAGTTCCA
Source organism: Oxyruncus cristatus (assembly GCA_013399855.1). Classification (NCBI taxonomy): domain Eukaryota; kingdom Metazoa; phylum Chordata; class Aves; order Passeriformes; family Cotingidae; genus Oxyruncus; species Oxyruncus cristatus. The sequence goes on along the minus strand of VXAY01003767.1, from coordinate 721,936 downwards.
CCTGAATATGAGGAAGAACTTCTTTACTGTGTGGGGTGACTGAGCACGAAAACAAATTGCCCAGAGAGGTTGCAGAGTCTCCCTCACTGGAGACATTCAAGAACCTCCTGGATGTAATCCTGTGCCATGTGCTCTAGGACGATCCTGCTTAAGCAGGAAGGTTGAAGCAGATGACCCACTGTGGTCCCTTCCAGCCTGACCCATTCTGTGGTTCTGTGATTGTAAAGGTTGCCCCATAAGAGATACCTAACAATCATTCAATACTTCTAAGGCTGGCAAGGTATTTTTCAAAATACCAGGAACATTATCTCCGTGCTCAAAAAATTTTCTCTTCAGTACTGCAGACAGTTATATTGGTTTTTTTCTGCTCTAATTCAAAAAAATCTGTTCACTTCTTAACAAAAAAATTGTCACAAAAATTTCTCACACTATCATCTTTTTTTAATTACCTAGTATGGTACATACCTTCATGAGGGATGTCAGGAAACCCACCTTATTTGTTCTAGCCTAAGCAAAAAAGCTTTCTTTAAAAACTGCAACCAAGGCAAGAAATTTATAGTAACTTTGCTTAAAATGCATTGGAGTCACGTCTTCAAATGAAACTAAGGAGCAGCACGTAATAACTAAATGGTAGCGACAAACAAGACAATGGCTTCAAAGTATAAGCCAATATATTCTTATAGTGCTCAAGTCTGTGGAGAGGTAATACTCATTTTTGAGGGGAAAAACATTGGAGGAAAGAACAGAGGTAATATTATCAAAGTCACAACTCAAATCCTCAGCAATCCATTGGTGAACAGGGACTAAAAAACTGTCTTTAGGTGTAGTCCCTCTTTAATGTTGTTCTCTCTGTACGGAGGTGAAACCACAGCTGCCCCAAGGTGCTTTCATTCTGGGTAGACAAGAAAGTTATGTGCTTAGTTCACAGGCGAAGGAAAATAATCAGTACCACCAATGACAATAATCCCAGCTAACCAGCTGCAGAGCCATCACCAGATGGCTTTTGTCTCCTGCATCAAAAAGGTTCACAGCATCTTATGTGGCTATCCTGAATACCAGATGAGGCTAGCTAACGTACGCCTCTTTATTATTAATGTGCTCATTTGAAAGGATAACAAAAAATACTGATTACAGAAGAGTCTTATCCTTGAATTCCAATGTTATTTTACTGGAAAGAAAAAAGAAAGAAAATTCTCTCAGAAGTATACATGTTGTAGGTATGTGACACTGCAGAGAAGGCTGCCTGATAACAAAAACCAACATCTTTTGTGTTATAACCACATATGAAATCACTCTACTTCCAGAATATTTTCAGCTCCAGTGTACTTAAAATGACAGGATAGTGCCTATAGTTATGTCGAAATTATAATGTCTTTTTTTTCCAGCTTTTATGCCAGCCACCATAGAAAATCATTATCTGTGCCAGTAGGTACTTACAGAAATATGAAAATATCTTCTAAGCAACAAGGGAAATTTTTTAAATCTTGTACTTAATTGTCATCAAGGATGGGTGAATCTGGATAGAGTTGCAGACTTCAGAAACATCCCCACAGTTAAGTTTAACTGCTTCAGACTTCATTGCTCTTTTTCTAAAATTTCACATTCAGTTTTATCAGGTCAAGATAGTAATCTGTCAGTTAATGAGTTTGAGAGCTGAGATTATCAGCTGTCATTTAATTCTGGATGAGAAAAATTATTAGATTCTTCTTTTTTTAAATAACAACAACTCAAAACCCTTATGCTTTTTCTGATTTGAAGTGAGTAAAACCTTCCTTAGGCATTTGTTTTCTTTAACTATACAAAACCTTTTGTAATTACTGACTTTAACATCCCAGTCAAGCTCTTGCAGAAACATGTCAGAGGCTTGTAACGTCTCTTTAGTTCTTATGTTCTCAACAAAGGTGATATGCTGACGGGAGGTTACTAAGTATATTTCCAGCATCAGTACAATTTCTGTTAAGTATTAGACAACCTCACCTTCATAGCATTGGCATCTTCTCTGCAAGTGTGCGAAAATATTTTGTAGGAAGGTTTTCGACCTTCAGTGCACCAACTTTGATTTAGAGGAGGAAGCACTGATGGGTCAGACAGTTATTTGTTTTAACAGGAGATTTGAACTTCACTGTCAAGACATTCATGTGTTTTGTCACATGCCTTGCTGGACTGGCACATACGGTATGCTAACTAGACATCACCAAAATAGCTTTCGCCGCAACTGAAAGGCAGAAATCCAGCACAAATGCATTCATGCCCACAGAACAGTGGTTTGTTGAGTAGAGCCCCACAGACATGGTTTGATATCTAGTGTTCGTACTGAATGATTGCATGAAGGAAGACGGAAGCTAATTTCACTCCCATCCTGGTTCTGCTCACCCCCTTACGGCAGTCTTACCTTCTGTTTCCTCTGGCCCAGAGTTCCTCCCACCTCACAAGGACTATATGGATAACCCCAATGACTGGCCAAATTGTCCCCTGCTTTTCATCTGGGTGCTATGAAGATCCTATTGGGTGCAATTGAAAGACATTCAAAGGCACAGTCAACATGTGTTCACACAGGCAAGGTCCTGTTAAACCAATTTTATATCCCTCTACAATAAGGTCACCCATCTAGTGAAAGGAAGAAATTCATCCTCTCTCTGCACCTGGGATGGTATAATTCTGGACACAAGTATAAACTGGGAGTGAAGCAGCAAGAAAGAAGCCCTGTAGAAAGGGATGTAGGGGTGCTGGTCAGCAGCAGGCTCAGGGTGAGTGCTCAGCGCCCACAGGGCAAATTGCAAACCCAGCATCACCAGCCGATTAAAGGAGGTGATTATCCCTCTGTAATCAGCCTCAGTGTAACCTCACTCTGAGCGCTATGTGCATTTCTGGGCCCCACAAATTTAGGACGTGAAGGTACTTGAATGTGTGTAGAGGAAGGCAAAAAAGCTGGTAAAAGGGCAAGTACCAATGTAATTCTGACCCCCTAAACATACACGTAAATACAACTGCCAACAAGTTTTTCAGATCTAGTGGGAACATACAGAAATACGTTTCTAGTTTACTCTGTCCAAGAGAGCTTGCTATCCCACTTTCTGTTAAAGCGAGAAAAAACATTAAATCTTCCTAAAAATGTGTAGGTCTTCAGGATGTCTGGATCTTTCAACCCTGCTAATTTTTCAATCCTTTCGTATGATACCTCCCCTTCTTTCTAAATCATCTACCAAAACAATATATGAATTGTAAGTGTGCTTCCTCCCTTCAAAGACTGTCTCAAAGGAAAAAGCATTGTAAGAAAAAAAACAGAAATAGGTTCAGATGTGGAATCTGGTGTCATGAACAATCTCCATATTGATAGAACTTTTAGAAGGAGACATATGGTGAAGAACACTTTAGAAATTAATCCCAAGTCTCTTGAACACACTGTATAATTATGTAATATTCAGTTTTCTGTTTCTGTAGGAGTTGTCCAACAAAAACTACACTATTTTACATACGCATTGCTTTATATGTTCCAGGTTTTGAGGTCAAAAAATATTGACAGAAGTCCAATTTCAGCTGAAAATTCCTGTTTCTGAAAAACAACAGTCACAATATTTAGTGGGATAGAATGGATAAACTTAGTGATAATTAATTGATCTCATGGTTTCATTTTCACTAATGTTCAAAAATAATAAATGCAGCATGCTGACTTCTACTGATACAACTGCAAAAAGTGTTTTCACAGTGCTTGAATACCTATTCCTTCCTCTCTCTTTTTTATTAACAGAAATCCATGCTGTTTTTCTTTGCAAAAATATATTAAACTTTAGATAGGAAGAAAACTGTGTCTTTCTATTGTACCACCTCTCGAAATCAACAGTTTCTGAACTGTTACCTGTTCTGCAAGTAATCCTGTGCTCTTAATACTGCCTTTCACCCAGGATTCCTCTTCTTCAGAAGTTCTTGAGATCTTTTCAACAACAGCTTAAAGGAAAAAAAAAAAAAAGGGTTCTTATCTTTTATTTTTTCTGTCTCTCAACCTAAACTGAGTTTTCTGTATTACTGTTTACAGTGCAGTTCTCCTCCCACCTCCTAGACTCAGTATTTCAAAAAAACACTGGCTTTTCTCATGCAGAATCACACCCACAGACTTAAAGTGCTGGAAGAGCTTGCTAACAAATTGAAGCTACAGTGTGGCTCAGCTGTAATGCCAGGCCAAAGAAAATTACACGACTGAACTGGTAGAACATAAAAAAACATAAAAATAGTGTAGCAGGTTTCTGGCACCACTTGGTTTATTCAAGCCAGAACTGCTGGATAAAGAAGATTTAAGTCACTCATGAGTCTGTGAGAGACTTCACTAGCTGTGCCACCAGGTGTGGTGGAAGCTGATGCCTGGCCTATCCCTTTTTTCCCCACACTGTTTCTCCATATCACACTGGAAATACTAATCACATGTCCTGAAACGGTTGCAGATGTTAAAGAGAAGCAATTGGAAATCCCTGAAAATTAGCTCCCTTGGGAATTAATCAAAACTCAACAAAATACACTTCATAATACAGAGTGAGTGCTTAAAAGGGATACAATGGGGGTTTTTATGAATCATAGTGTACTTCAGATTCTTCAATGCTTTCTTTTTTTTTTTTCTTTTTCCAATAAACAGGTATAACTATGCTGCCACTGTTAGGACTAAAAACCATGAACTGAATTTTTTACAGGAGCTAAAGGAGCATGAAAACTAAACTCTTTGTGTGGATAGAACTGATCATTCTGAAAAGTAATGAATTTTTTGCAACTCACTATATGTTTTCATTTTGGTGTGAGAAGCTTTGCAGCTGAAGTAAACATAAAATATTTCTATTGTTCTACAGTTAGGATATGCTTGATTATATCGATACAGTCAACATTTTGAAATTTCAGTGTTTAAAATTGTCAGAGATGAGAGGACATTTTGTCCTGTTTTCTCTATTCTCTCAATTCCCCTATTCTCACATTCTGCTCACTTTCACGGATTTTTGTGGTCAAGTATTCAGAGTAAAACAGGTCATCATGTGTTTTTCCAAGCACAACCTTCACTTCTCAATTAATCTAATCACAGATTAAATATATTGTGCAGTTTTACACCCCATGCCACGGTACTGCCAAAGACATGTCTACTAACATTCATGTATTACCAGGAACAAAAGCAGAAAAATGAAAGCTGGATTGAAAGCAGCAAGAGAAGAAGGAATGGGGTGGTACAAGAATTACGTCTTTAAAACACGTTCTATAGAGAAGAAGCAAAACCAAGTCGGGTTTTTTTGGTTTTGTTTTTTTTGGGGGAGTCGTAACAAAAAGTAGAAGTAAAGGTGGGATTCAACCTACAGTTTGAGAGATCTCAAGTCTGTGTGTGGGGACATGTAGCTCCCATTAGAAGCTAACTGTGACAATAGTTACAGCAAAACCTAGTGAGCTGAGAGAGTTCAATGGGGAAACTCCCTACCTGAATAAGGTAGAGGTCAGTTTACAAAATTCTACATTTTCAACTGTGAGCATGCTCTTTGCCTTCATTGGAAGACCAGGTCTCATCCCCAGGGCCCTGCAGTACACTGTGCTGATGGGTAGTTTCCCTTGTGCCTTTGGAAGCATGCCCACCCCTCTCCTCAAACTAAGGCAGTCTTTCCCCTTCCAAAGCATGTCCTTCTTCTAAGTCATATGAGGAGCAGCTGGAGGAGCTGGTTGTTTTTAGCCTGGAGGAAAGGAGGATCAGAGGAGACCTTTTCACTCTCTGCAACTACCTGAAAAAGTTGTAGAAAGGAGGGAGTCAGCCTCTTCTCTCAGGCAACTAGCAATAGGTCAAGAGGCTCCCTCAAGCTTCAGCAGGGGAGGTTCAGGTTGGACATCAGGAAGAATTTCTTCACTGAAAGGGTGGTCAGGCATGGAAACAGGCTTCCCAGGGACGTAATGGAGTCACCATCCTTAGAAGTGTTCAGGAAACAACCGGATATGGCACTTAGCGTTATGATTTAGTTGACATGGTGTTTGGTGAAAAGTTGGACTTGATGATCTTGGAGGTCTTTTCCAACCTTAAAGATTCTGTGAATCTATTCTATTCTATTCTATTATTCTATCATTCTTAACATCAAAACAGTTGCTCACAAACAGTTCTACACTCCTAATAACGAGATTGGACAAGCTTAAAGCCAGCTTATTTCTGTGGACATGAGATTGTTAACTTTGCTGTCCTTTACATCCTGCTAGTTGGAACGCAGTACTTAAATAAATCCTCACTTGTTACTGAAGAGTTATTTTGTATGAGTAAAAGTGCTAATGCCTCAGAAGGTCCTGCTTTGAAAACATTTAACCCTTCTTCCTTTATTTACCAGCCACATAGAACTCGTCACATAGATTTTGTTTCTTCCAGCAGCTGCACAGCAGTACATTGCAAAGTCAGAGGCTGCAATGTTTTGAAAGACAATCCTGGAGTTTGCCTGGTGAGAACAATCCACCAGTGTATGCTCTTTGAAATGTGAACCAAAGCTTTACTTTCCCGAAGAGTTGCACAGAATGATGATATCTACTGGATCTGCTTTAATCCTTTCCCACATTGCTTGCTGCACTGAATCTCCAGTTTTACAAAGGCAAGTAAAAGTAACATTTCCACCTCCTTTGGTAAACATGGTATTATTTTGTTTCTCAGACACTTCAAAAGCATCTGTTGAAAAACACAAAACCCAACAAAAACCTGCTTATAACTCATTCAAGGGAAATTTAATATCAACAGTTCCTATATGGCAAATATTAATGAAATTGACTTACAGCAAAAAGATATTCAAATCATTTGAAATGCTGAAAAATATCATATATACCCATCTATAATTATATTTTTGTGCACATTTAGACAAAACTGCTTATAGAACTGTGAGGCTGTGATGACACCCCAAGAAAGCTATTTCTATGCATTTTGAGTACATGAATGTTCTATTAACAATTTCAGCAGTATTCAGCAGCATAAATTATGCAGCCAGTCTAATTAAATTTGTGATAGTCTTGTTCTGCTTTCACACTAGTTATCATAAGAAAGTGGTTTGATGTGACCCTCAGGATATGCATTAGTAAATTATGTTAAAAGTCATTCCAGCCTATGAGCTGCAATCCCCCCATTCACAACCCTTTCCTCTTCAATAAAAAATTCTTATCCTTTCATATGCTCTACTTGGGAAAAACCTCTGTGGTAGTCTTTCTGTGGTATGAAAGACGACTTCCAGACAAATACAAGACTTCGATCATGTAGAAACCATAGATATATTATATCTTAAATAATTTTGACTGCAATCCCCTTGCTCTGAGCTATTGTTTTTAGTAATATAATTCACTGATTAAGAAAATAAATTTTTAAAAGTCTTCAATTGAAAGATTGTCAATTTCTCTGACATTCAGAGCCCCTTGATTTCTGACATCAACTTTGTCATGCCTATGTCTCCTAAGTTAGGACTAGCACTGTCATCTTTCTGAAGAATTTAATTTTGGAAAAGATTAATGATCAACCATGACACCGTTTTTCCTGCACTGTAAAATCATTGATCTTTCAAGTTCTTCAGTGAGATCCTTATTTTTATTAGATGTTTTTAAGTTAAAGAAATCACTATTGTATATTTTTAATGTGTTTGCCTCTAACTGTGGCAACAACTGGAAAGTAAATATATGACCTAGGAAGAAATTATTCCATTAGTTTTGGCAGGATAGAGTCCCATTGTGGGAGCCTGTAACTTCAGAGACTTGTTCTGTCTCTGTGAAACAGTGAATGAAAAAGTCTAACCTGTAATTTTTATCAATGGAACACAGCACAATAAAATTACATTCCCTCTGCCTTAGGAGACCAGAAATATGATTAAAACATTGAAATATTGAAAGACAAAAGGAACTGTGTCTAATGAGTTTACCTAGAAGAAAATTATTACGAACTTGAAGATCCATGTAGACTGCAATCAAAGAGACTGAAAGTTAGTGACAGACAAGGACAGAAGAGAGATAAATTCACTAAATTAAACAGAAGGTACAATACAGTGAAGCTAATTAACTCCTTGGACAGCTTGCCAAAGACAGCTAAATTTCTATTGCTGAAGTTGACTGCCAAGGCTGGATAATCATTTAAGTTATCATGCTAGTTCCAGCAAGAATTTTTATCCATGGAAGCCTAAGTGTTATTCAAATTAGACTAAATGACTGCCATGATGGAACTCTACACTTTCAAAATATGCTCCTTGAAGTGCAGTCCCTCAAAATTCACTGCATTAAAACAGGCAATTTTTTGTACCTGGCAGATGCAGATCTGCAGATTCATTGAGATCTGCTAGGGAAGTAAATGAAAAAGTGATAGAAATCAATCCTCTCTCTGGTACATCACATTCTTTGAGGTCAGACCCTTTCCTCAGACCTCTAACTTCCAGCAGCTGCCTGCTTTACAATAAACTGCATATTCCTCCCAGAGAAGTCTTGCCCTTCTTCATTGTGCAGTCTTTGCTGTCACCTTCCAATATGAGCAAGCCCTACTGCTACCCACATTCTCCTCAGAAGCCTTGAAGTCTCTTCATCTTCTCCTGGGTCCTATTTGTTTCATGCCACCCTGAACTCCAGATATGTAAACATGCTTAATAGGGAAATTATGTGTATGGTGATGCCATCTTCCACCTTCCAGAGGATTCCCAACTTACCCAAATGACAGTCAGCCAGGACCTTATAACAACCAGTCTTCTTCTCTGCTGCTGTGCTGTGCATTTTCTAGAAAAATGTACATTACACATATGGTCAAGTAGGAACAAAGAGATAAAATCTTTTCTACCAGAATAATTAAAATCCCCTCTGTCTTAAAATTTATTAGTTAACTCTTGTGTTACATTTGCCAAACAACATATCCCAGTTTCTCAATAATATGTAATATTGCAACATTGTGGTGTACTATAATAGGTACCTTGCAAAGCTAAGGTTGCCTTGCAAATTCAGTGGAGACTTTCCAGATATGACTCTTGATATAATTGTATAATTTGCTGGTATTCAAATAATAAATGTTATGTTAATAGTGAGAACTATGCACAAACAGCCAAATTAAAACAGAAACACTTTGGAAATTCTTGGCTGTTCTACATTCTATCATAACTATTTTCAAACACAGGTATTATAACTACTCTTTTTTTGTATATGTATTTTATTTGAAACTATGCAGCAACATTAAGGTATTTTCACTCTTGATGAACAATGTAAATGGCTCCCCTTCTTACAATATGGTATCTTGAGCAATTTGTATGATTATGTAAGGTACAAACAATGGAGAATCAGGCCTACATAGTTCTAATTAAATCTTCTAAGGACACTGAAATATTCCAGGCTTTTGTTTCAAGCAATTGTTCCATTTTATTTTGACACCAGCATCAGCAGAATTCTTTCATCCTCCTTCTTCTCTGTTCAACCACTTACTTTATTTAGCATCTTTCTAAACACAGTTTCTTTGCTTTCAGCTGGGTACGTGTGGGACGAAAACCTCCCGCTCGGAGAAACATTTCTACAGGAAAAAAGCACGCCCACACACCTTCACCCCTACACATGCACAACCCAAGGTGACACTCCATGTGTGAACACTTCAAAAAAGCTAAATAAAAATTTAACATTACATCTGATAAAAATAGGCTTTGTCTGCCTGCCGCTCACTCCAGACACTGCCACTGATGCCCATGGTCACGTCATCCTGCTTCCTGAACAGAAAGTAGGAGAAGGCAAGATCATTCATGGTCCACAGGCCTCTGCTTAGTAAGGAAGTGCCCTAAGCTTGTTATCCTCCATGAACCTGTTTCAGCAGGATGTTATCTCATATTTTGCAGTTCCACCTATTTTTATCTGCTATTATTTAAAGGGAAAAAATGCAAGCTTTCATATTTTTAAGATACATAATTTTCTAATATTTTTCTTGGAAACCAAATCTCAGAAATATAGAGGTATAAAAGACTTTAGACCAACCCTAAAGGATTTAAAGGATCAAACAACTAAACTAAAATTCTGCAGCAGAGAAATAGTTGAAGTTGAGAAAATCTTTTGGAGAAATAATAAAATAATGGTGTAATTTCCTCCCCACTCCCTGCACTTGCTACAAGGAATTAAAAGTCAAGATAAATCTTATGTAAAATTTGATCCCAATTCTTTTGGGTAGAGATTTTCAGCCTTTCTACTTTTTTTTCATCATGTGTCACCTACTTAATTTTTTTATTTTATTTGCTTTGGGTTTGGGGGGGTTTTTTGTTCTTTTGCTGTCCAATAAGATTAGCTGATTTTGTTTCTACAGAAGGAAGTTGCTTAGATACCTTTACTTGTATTCAGGGAGTTTATTCATTTTTAAATTTTGTATCTATGACATCCTGTTCACTGTAAGTTTCACCAGTCCCACATGTATGGATCTGGACTGCACATCAATCTCATGCACTCCTCTCGGTTCAAAACTATATACAAATAAAACAATATTGAAACTTCAACATCAGCTCTGCAACTCCAGAAAGGCAAAATTCAACACAGCAAAACAAAATATACTGAAGTGCCCCTCTGTCTAAACACATTTCTACATCTCTGCAGAAGCTTAAAGCTTAGGTGGAGTACTACCAGAGCTGGTTTTATATCAAGACAGTTACACCAGCTGATGCAGGCAAGTGAACAAATGAAGAGAATCATATCCTGTTGTAAGCCAGACTAGCACACAGACATTTTCAATGTGCTCTCATTTATCAAAAGGTCAGGACAAGCTCATAGTTCTCAGACTGTTGGTAACAGAGCTGCCTTCAAAGCAGCTACCCTTAGGAAGTAATGCTCTCCACCAGAAATAATTAGTGATCTTTTCAAAACTGCAAAGCTAACTTAGCTCTACAGCAGAGACAGGTTACCAGGTCCCACTTGGTTTGCTGAAGCTCCACATAGAAACACAGCTTTCTTCATCTGCTTGCAATAAGCAGTGATGAAAAAACAATTGCAGATGAAAAGGAGGCTTAAAATTTTATAAAGATGAACTTTCTCTGGGGCTCTTCTGTTCACCAAGAAAATCAGCTTTCAGGAGAGAAAATATTTTGAGTGACCCCTTTACCCTTCCTGAATAGACTAAATAAGACATTATATTTGGATCCTAAACTGTCTTCCAACTGTATTAGCACATACTATATGATTTCGTTAAGTTTCTATAAAGACAGTTTTGTCCATTTTTGGAAGACGCAGAGAAACATTGAAGCCTAACTATTAAATAAGTTGGAACAGTAAGGATCTCCATTCTAATGAGCTACTGACACCAGTACTACGATCGGACCAGAAACCAGTAGTAATGTTGTGTTTGAAAAGAATGTATTCTCCTGATAAGAACTATTTGGATTATAAAAATTAAAAAGAAAACATTTATACTCCTATACCCTCAAAACATCCCTTTAAATATATATTAAATTATACTGTTAAAAACTTGGTGAATCTTTCTGTACGAATTGTTAATTCTCCACAGTATTCTAACCACTTAGCATACTATTTTAATTCACCTGCCAATTCCAGTTTGTTTGCAAATATTCCATTACTCTTTGTTGCTATTTTACTGATTTAAGCTGAACTTTATTTGCCTAGAGTGCAAGGAAAGGGAGAAGTCAAAGAGAGGGAAAGAGTACTCTGCTAATAAGAGTGAGAAAATCATCCCCTCTTCAGGTGTAAACATTCATGAACTTCCAGCAAGGAGAATTTGGTTGCTGGGAAAGAAGTCATCTGATAAAAGCATATAATACACAACGGCAGAATTCAGCTGCAGGAGAGTCTTGAAGATATGAGAGGTCAGAATTTCAGATTTTCATCCTCCGCAGGAATTTCCTCAGTTCAGGATGAAGCGATTTTATGAACAATAGGAGTTCAGTGAGCAGACAGGAGTGACACAGAATACTATGCTCAGCCTTCACTTATTTGTGATGACCCGTGCTGTCTCACAGTGGATAAAGGACGAGAAATGCTGTACTGAGAAAGTGCATGTCACAGCGTGCATTTGTGCTTTCTCACGCCTTCCACAAGGCTCTTGAGGGTCAGACTTCAGGTAGAGCAGACGATATTGTGGTTTAAGCCACAGAGAAGAAAAAAGACAGAGAAGAGGGGAAGGAAAACGGTGCAAAAAATCAAGCTGGATCCTAAGGACAACTGCTTGAACCAGTGTTTCTCTAGAGGGAAAGCGAATGGTGCCAAGGCAATGGACAAGGTACACACCCAACCTGCTCAGCCCCAGAAGCGATGTAAGGCCCAGGAGTTACAAATGAGAATACACTATGGGAAATCTGCTGCCCTGTGTCTCAGATCCAAGCTGTTACTTTGAAATAGATTGTTTTGTGGGCTGAAAATGTATTAGGGAAGAAGAAAACATATGGTTTATTTCATAATAAGTTTGTTATGTAGATTGATACCAAGTAAGAAAATGGAAGAAATCAGTATATCATCAGTATTTTTTACCAAATGTTTCCTTCCCATTTCTTTTTGTCCTTAATAAGTTATAAATTATATTCCTGTCTAACAGGCCATTTGAAAGAAAGGTTCAGCATTAGAAATAAAAGCAGGAGAAAGTGGTTTTGCAGATAGGAAAATTTCAGAACTTAAAATAGTAATTACCTCTTAGTGATTTCCTTCAGAGTACTTTGACGCTGAACTATCTGAATCTGTGAATCTTTTTATGCTCCGCTTTTCATCTACATCTGTTCATTCCATAAGTTAACTTGTATTTAAAAAAAAAAAATTATTCATCTGTCCTAGACAAATTAATGCTATCTCTTTAATTCTAAATATTTGAAAGCTGTCACTGTGCACTTTCCATTTTCCCCTGCAATTACATCCAGTGATGATTTCCGAATTGCATTATCTCAAAATTTCATCCATCACATTTACACTTTGAGAAACAAAAAACAAAGTCACAAAACTCTTGGCTATGGATTTAACCTTGGGGGTTTCATAGCAGTTATGGTGGGTACTAGAGATAATGCCATACTTGAGTTGAACTGAACTTCCGAGTGATGGCTGCATTGAATAGAGTTATGGAAACACCTGAGAAGAAGAAGTATTTTTGGCTTATAGAGGTAGAGGAATGCTCGTCCCCTAAAAAATTTTTTTTAAACAACTAAATTCAATACCAGGGCAGTTTTGGCTTTTCTAACTGCACCTATTCCTCCTTGGAAAGTGTTTCCAGTTTCCTGCCAGGTCAGCTGCTCCTGCTTCCATCACATCTATACTTTTTTTTATGTTTGAGTCTAGTCAGAAGTTCATCGTATTCATCCAAGAAGGCCTTTTGCCATTTTTGCTTGATTTCCTGCTTGTCTGAATGGACCATTGGAGAAAGTTTTCCTTGAAAATCTTTTCTCCATCACCCATAGGATTATTTCAAGATTTCTGAACAGGTCAAAGTCTCCTCTTCTGAAGTCCAGGGTTGTGATCCTGCTTTTCAGTTTTTATGTTCTTCTTTTGGGATCATAAACTCAACTAAGCAGCTAAGGTTGTCTCTGATCTTCCCAATCCCAACAAGTTATTCCTTTTCTGTAAGTCTGAGGTTGAGCAGAGTACCTCCTCTCTTCATCACATGAATGAGGAAGTTATCACCACTGCACTGCAGACACCTGTCAGATCGCTGTTGCCCTGCTGTGTTGCTCTTTTCCAGACACCAAGTGGTTGAACTCTCCCCTGGGAATCACAGAACGTGAAGCTTCTTTCAGTCGTCTAATGAAGCCCGCACTATAACAGGCCCAATTACTCTGGTCAAGAAGTCAGAGGCAGACACCCTCCACAACATCACCTACGTTAAAATGATTGTTTATCCTGATCCATGAGGTCTCAGTGGTCTCATACACATGGTAAGGCAGAGCTTCTCACATTACCACTGCTCTCTTACGCAAAGGGCAACACCCATTCACTACCATCCCAGTCTGTCTTTCCTAAGGAGCCTGTATCCAGCCATTGTAGCTCTCCAGTCAGGTGGGCCGTCTCACATCTCTGTGATCCCAACTGCACACAGAGTTCTAACTCCTTGTTTGTTGTCTATGCTTCACTGGTATACAGACATTTCATATGGCTTCCAGTCATGCTAATTTCTCAGAAAATATATGAGAGATTGCTAACAATTTGTCCCCTCAGCATTTCCCTATTTGTGTGGACATACTTGGAATAGTCACCCTTGTGCTGTTTTCTTGTTTTCAAGCTGTTTCCTGTCCATCTAATTGCACACCATTTGCTCCTCAGCCCAGCCCACTTCCTCTCTCACATATGGGTAGTCAGCTTATTTGCTGCTGCAGCTTCCCTCACCAGCCTGTTAGTAAGGATGCTTTCCTAGGTGCTCAGGTGGATCCTGCCTCCTCCTAGCAGTCCGTGACCAAAAAGAGTCCATGGTGATAAAATGTAACATGTTGTTGTTGCCAACAGCCTTACAACTGTTACATCATCCTCCAGCACCACGTAGTCATGCCTGATGTGCTCCAAGCCTCTCCTGGGCTCACCTTTGGTGTACATGTGGAAAAGCAGAAGGACAAGCCTCAGAAGTCTCACTGTAGTGTCTGAGTCCACCCTGGCAAGCAACAAATCTCCCCAGACAGTAGGCTGGGGCAGCAGAAAAAAAGACAAGTGAGATCCACCCCCAAATTATCACAAAACAGTTAAAGTCAGATAATAGTTATAGCATCCAGCTGACACACAATGCATGTTCATCAAAGCAATGCTCGCAAGGAACATATAAAACATCCCTTCTAATTTTATCTTGCTTTGGTAAAAGCACAGCAGTCCTCACGGGTACTGAATGTTACAATTTTTTTCCTTAACATAGCATATTCTGATGCAAACAAAGTAGCCAGGGGTACATAATAGCATCATTATTCTTAGTAACTAACTTAACATTCAAAATGGTAAGAATTAAAAAGAAGAAAAGAGGGGAAAAAAAAAGTAAAAAAAATCCCCAGAGCTGAATAAAAGAATCTGAATGCTCTGACTGCTGGCCAAATAGATTGAAAATGTTATCACATTGTCTGTGTACAAAAGACAAATTTTCTCAGGTATGTCAACAGAGAGTCATATGCAAGACAAAGGAGGCATTATTCTGCTCCATTTAACGATGGTAAGACCTTAGATGGAACATGGCTTTTCATTCTATGTACCTTATTAAAATAAGGTTATACACAAACAGGAGAACATTCAGATGAGGACACAAATGATGAAATTTAGAATCATGAACTGAGAAGAAAAGTTAAAAGAACTGTGCCTGTTTAGTGCAGAGATATCATAGAATCATAAATGGTTTGGGTTGAAAGGGACCTCAGGGATCATCTGGTTCCAATCCCCATGCCGGGACATCTTCCATTGACCCTGGTTGCTCAGAGTTCAATCCAGGCTGGCCTTGAACACTTCCAGGGATGGGACATTCACAATTTCTCTGGGCAAAAAACTGAAGGTTGAAGGCTGGCAGCACAACCCTTTCTCTCTTTTTTCTTTTTTTTTTCTTTTTTTTTTTCTTTTTTTTTTCTTTTTAGGAGAACGACAGTGAATAAAGTCAGTATTAAACAAGAGATATCTAGGTTAGATATAATGGGAAAAACATCTCCTTGTAAGGCTGGTCATGTGTTAGTGTGACTATACAAGAGTTTTATGCATGCATTTCCAACATGGGAAACTGTCAGATATGTTAAAGTTATGTTTATCCTGACTCAGAAGGCAGAGATGGATGAAATTAATTTGGAATGTCTCTTCTAGCCTGAGTTTTCCACAATTCTATACTTCCCTTTGATCTAAACTTTTCCTTCTGAAAGGAAGAGGAGATATCTGTTCAACTCCCAGTAGGGTTGGTTTGGTTTCTCTCCCCTTAGCCTTTCATATTGAAGGGGCATCCAATCCTTAGTTCAGCATAAAAGATAAAAAGTAAGAACAGCAGCATTTAACAGGTCAATAATCACAGCAGAAGTGTGAAAAAGGCAGCTTCACTTGCCTCCATCCTCTTGCTTTCTAATTAGGTGCTGACAATGTGGTTGACACAGTGTAAGATACAGAGATAATTCTTCTCTGGGGAGCTCAGCATCCAAGAGCCAAACAATGAAGATCCCTCAGGATCAGTTCTTGCTTCCATGTGCTTTAAAAGCCTGATAGTTTTTCACTGCAGACATGAATCACGTTCTAAATTGAGACAGAGATAAATAGAAAGCAAGTTATTTCAGGTGAATAGGGACTTGAAAAAAAGCTATGCAACGTGCTGCTTTTGGCAGGCAGAAGAGCATTAATATAGAAGTAAGTGCTGAGTGGCATGGATATCATCACACTAGCCAAGAATAGAAAAGCTCTCTCTCTGCTGTTACAGAAGAGGTTGATCATTCTATTTAAAAAATGGGAGTACTTCATGGTACATCTGGCACCTAAATATTCTATTAATGAACTTGCATTCTTATTCAGAGTTGCTAGCAAAACAAATCCCCTGAGCAAATGGTCCATTGTCACTGATTGACAAAAATATAAATTCGCTCATGAATTTAAAAAAAAAAAAAAAAGAAAAAAACCCACTAAATCAGCAAAAAAAACCCCCAACCAATTACACAACTCTGAAACTGAATAATTCACATTATGAATACAAAAGTCACCACTAACATCAGTAGAATATTTTTCTCATTCTATTTGGAGCATGACATGGAAATTTCTAAATCAAACTAGTACTATTTTAACACCTAACTGAAATAAAATTCCTGAGAAAATAAACACAGTTTTCAAAATATATAGAAAGTCTTGCTAGAATTAACAGTTCTGAAAGACAAATAAACAACACAGGACAAAAATCTTCCAGTCAAAAGGAATTTTAACTTCATTTGTTCATTATGTAGATAATCATACAGCACTGTTTGGCCATAAAGACCAGGTTTCAATTAAACAGTTTATATGTCACACAATTCTTTGCTCTTGAAGACTTTTGACTTCCTATCTAGATGTGTAGTAAAGGCATAGTGTATAGTTAGAATAATATTGGTTTGTGATCTCTCTGATGATGTTTATTATATTCTATATTTTAAGGTAAATTTGCATTGTAAATTTGCCCATTTTGTATTAGAAGATCACTGATCCAACTTTGGCTGATTGAGTTCTGCATCACAAAGCTCTTCACAAGCTGATTTACTTTACTTCTAAGACAGTTTTTGCTTACATTCAATCATTTCTGCTTCTGTTAAATTTAAAATAATCGATATCCTAATTATACATTTCAATTAAAATCTTAAAACTCTTAATTCAGGGACTACTACATTATGAAGAAATGCAACCTAGAGTGCTAACTATTTAAAGGCCAAGTGGTCTGTGAGGCTGTGTAAAGCACATGAAGGCAGATGCACTTATCAGCATTTCTCAATGCAAAATGAGTCAGAGGATAGTTTGTGATCGTGTAGGAGGCATTAATACAGTGGTCTGGAAATGGGAAATTATTGCACTGAACTGCAGCTGACAAGAAAATTCTTCGTACTTTCATAAGGGCAAGGCAGATGAGGGTAAGATTATCATTATGGGCAATGACAATAGAAAGCTATAACCTAGTAGAATAGTACATCATGTGTCATCACAGATATGAGAGTGCAATAGGTAGAAAGTTTTTCATAGTGTCTATACAGGGGTCCTAAATTATACCCATTAATTTCTACAAAACACTGGTCCTGGAAGATATTTTTGCATGTAGATTATCACTAGTTTATTTTGCCAGGTTGGGAACAAGACAGAAATTTCTCATATTTGAGAAGTCTTAAGTTCTAGATAAACAGATATTAATGAAAATCATATTTTGAACCAAATATTTGTCTGCTATCTTGTCTTAACCTTTCCTGTTGATATATCCTCATTATAATGCTCCATTGAGTAAAGTATGGTTGAAAAACAGCAAACTAAGAGCTTTAAGGCAGATAAACACAATAGGATGGCATTACAAAACTTTAACTTCCAGGCCAGAATAATTCCTTAAACTCTTTTTCTGTAAGTTGATAGTTTATTCATGTTTTAAAAAAGAATCCCATCAAAGATGAGTAATTGTTGTACTGATGGCTTTAAGTGAAGAGAGAAGAACCAAAGGACTGAAGACAGGTCTGGAAAAGTATCAAGTAAACAAATGGATCCATGTCTCAAATGGCCATAGGTAAATAAATAACCAGACAAACTTGAAAAAGACAATGCTCATAGTATGAAGAGAAAAAGAATTTTCCCAGTACCTCTTCCAAAACCTTTGTAAATGAAAGCCATTCAAGCCTCCATTCCAATGTGCTAGACACAGGAGACGTAACCTTTCTCCGCATACGCTTCTTTGCTAAAGTTAATAATTTAAAACATAAGAAAGATTGCAGGAACTCCTGCTGGCGCTTTGTTGCTGTTAGGTATGTGTCTGGCAACTGGTGAAATGACACAGTTGTTTAATGTTTTGAGTGGCCACCTGGGATGACAAGTTAAAGAGGCACCTCTGTACACTCCTGCCCAATGGACTGCCCAGTGCACTGCTCTCTCCATGCTTTCCACTTGAAATGAAAGTTACAACCTCTGCAGCTTCAAATGTTTTCTCTTCCAGGCAGCAAGTGCATGAATTAACATCTTTTTGATGTTCAACAGTTCCTGTGTGACATCTCACATTCTAGTGACATTTCCAATCCTAACACATCTTCTCTTAGTAGTGACTTCAATCCCTGCTCGTCACACTTTATACTAAGCTCAAAATCAGTCTTCAGACATACATCTCTAAGCACTGTACATAAGAAACTACAGATCACCCTTAACCTGTTTGTTAAGAATGATGGAATGAAGATAGTGACTATTCTTACATAATCTTTATATCTGAGGAAAAATATACAAGAAGTCTTTCCTGAAAGTAAGAGTTTTGTCTGATTAGTGCAGGAGGATTTGTGAGTCATAAAATGTGGGAACATTAAGAGTAAAAAAAAAAAAAACCCTTGAATTTAGTTCTGAAAACTGTTGAATATATGCTCACACTTCAGGAAAAAAAAGAAGTATCAGATTCACCCAGCTGGCAAGTACCTTCCTGTGGGATAACTAGGCTGTTCTTTGACGATATATTCACGTGTAACTGTGGAAGCGTGAACTCTCAAGTTCTTTGCAATTACGGTGCAGAATTTCAGCACTGCATCCACTTGTAAGAATATGCTTTAGCTACAGAATATGTGAAGTTTCCAATATAATATCCCGAATATTATTCTTTTTCTGTCAGTCTGTTTCACTAACTGTCCGTACAGAAAGCATGGATAACATTGTCTGCAAGAGTTCTCTCTCATCTGTTTCTTAGATGCCATAAGAAATCTTCAGCTGAACTTTAAGGCAAAAAGAACAATATCTGTCCTAAAATTTTCCTTATATATTCTGATAAAGTTCCAGGACTAAGCTCAGGCCAAATCTAGTAAAAAAAAAAACAAATATATATATATATATATATGTGTGTGTGTGTGTGTTAAAAAAATCAGTCATTAGAATAATTGCATCAAAAGTCTTATCTAAGTGGTGGTTTATCACCACTTCTAGGGTCTTTCATCTACCAACGGTACTATGAGGATAGAACACCAAGAAAAGGCCTCTGTAATGAGAGCTATAACCTCCCTCAGATAGTTATGCCAGTTCAGTCATTGCTTAAAATTATTCTTTTTGTTTCTTTCTTTTGTCCCTGACTGAAAAAGAATTGTGTTTGCCCCACCCAGACCACAGCAGAGTGAATTGCTGTTCTGCAACCAGAGACTGAGCCAGAAAGAGAGTCCCAAACAGAGTTTCTCCAATATTATTTTGACACCTCTTGTGATCTCTTTCCTCAATAAAGTCTTTAATCACACATGAAAGGGTGTACCATGGACTTTATTTTATAAAGACACCTTTACTCTAAAGGGAAATAGAGATGCTGTCAAAATACTAACAAAAAACATGTTAAATGCTTTTCAAATAACTGATTTCTCTCTTGTCTTTCTCTGGTTTTGCTTTAAAAAGCAAGCCATGATCTCCAAGTTTCTTTAACTTCTTGATCTTGCAATATCAGGGTCTTGTTACCAGTTGAGTTGCTGGACCTAGTGATGCTAATGTCACCATTAGACACTACTTGAAATCTTTATTCATTAAGCATCAGCACTTAAGGCTTCAAACTATGCAAATCAGAATCATACCAAATTTACTTATTTTGTATTCATACCTTAAAAAAATTATACAAAGCACATGGGAAAGCAGAATCAGACTCATGACCTCCGTTGATTACAGACTGAGTGCAGAAATATTCTCTGTATTGCAAGTAAGCAGAGGTTAATCCAAGATACTTTATCCAAGTTTATTACATGCTAGCAGATACGATTGACATGTGAAGAACATTTCCCATTTAGTCTAGTTAAGAATCTCCATCACAAGCATAATGCCATATGGCAATATTTCCATTTATTTCTACATTTTCCTTTTATTTCCTTTAAAGGAAATTTTGAAAGCAAATAATATATTCTATATCTATATTCTGTTGTCAACTTTCATCAAAGTATGAGCTGCAGATTCCTCAATGGCATACTTACCTGCTTACGTTGGTGCAGGAATGTCCCTAGATCCAACAGTAACAGGTCAGTATAAATAAATCCTGGCGATTTTCAATGCCTTGGTAGCACAATTTAAATTATAAACCAGGTTTCAGTTTAGATTGACACAAAAACCTAATATCTACTTAAGCTCACTGTGCCAGTTTACCGAGCAAGCTTAAGATTCATGTTGAATATTATGTGTCCACAAAGTTGCACCCTTTAAGGGCAGACACTTCACAACTTTAGCCTAGCCAACCAATATTTGAAACAAAAGCATGAACTACAAGGCATTAGACCTGAAAATAGAAGTCCATGCAATTCACACACACACACGCACACAAAATCTATTAAATTTTTCTTGATTAACTGTTATAAACAGAAGAAATGGATTTTGCAGTAAGTTCTTTATTTGTTTGGGGGACTGTAGGTAAATTAATGCTTTTAGAAAAGTAATGTCTATTAGGAATCAATAACTTTTAAATCCTAACACTGTAATTGGAAAAAAGTTTAATTACTTATAAAATGATCATTCCAGTATGTTGGCCAGATTTCTTCATTACATCAACAATAAGATTCCTTAAAAAGTACTTAATATACCAGGACGTCAATTATTTCTGTATATTAATCTTATAGAACAAGATCCATATGCAGTGAAATTATAAGACCAACACTCAGCTTGCTCAACATTCTTGCAGAAAAAAAAAAAAACCTTTAAAGACAAACATAAAGAAAAAAAAATTATATAACTGGTCTCAGAAGAAAGTTAAAGCACTGGTTGCATGGAAGTGAATGTGAAGTTTATGGTTTAATCACAGCAAGTTGTCATCCAGGACTTTAAAATATTTGGTACTGACAAAGGTGCTAGTAAAGTAAGATAAAACCCAACTGACAACAGTTCCAGTATAATTATTTCATAAATAAATATCTTCTCTAGACTCTGGTTTCAACAACATATTTAATTTTCAGTGTAGATTGAAGCTGTAACATTTTATATTCACTACTGCTACACTTCATTCTCTTCAGATCAGTGTTTATAAAGATCATGTTTCTGCACATCTATCAGGAGCTGAATACGATTGTTCTCAGAAATCTTGACTCTTTAAAAGGAAAAGGATTAATTTCTATTCAAAATTATTATCTCCCTCTGTAGTATATTTAAATGGACGTACTTGAAGTATGCAGGGTTTGCTGTTGATGAAGGTTTCATTTTTTGAGTGCTCAAACCAAAACAGAAATCCCATGTACTGAGAATATTGATCCCCAGAGTATCATTTAAAAAATCATACCTCTGATACCCGATCCACTTTTGTGTGGTTTACAGTGTGTTGAAATCTGTAAGGCAGTTGCCCAATAGAGATATTGGACAGAAGAGTAATATCCCACAGGAAGGTGACTGCCTTGTTTCTTGCATCATTTCAGATTAACTCTGCCGGAAACAAATAGCTGAGATCAGTAATGCCTTGGCCACAAAAAGGACTAAATGAGCTTACAGATCTCTACTGCATCTACCTTTTAGGATTACAAAGAAAATGAACACACTGTGAATAAGGGTTTAGCACTGCCAGAAGCCAGGTTGGACTCAACCAAGTAAGATATCTGTTTGGCTGTCTTTCAAATGCTAGAAACTAAATTTCCTTTCAATCCATTAGTTCCTAGCTGGGAAATACAATAAAATGTTGAATGGCATCTATTTTCACACTGGAGAATGGGAAAAGGGAACAGAATCTTCCCACATTCAGAATAAGAAATCAACAAAACGATAAGAGAAACTACTTCTCCTTTGAAGGCTATTCTGCCATAGGTACGTAATGATCTTCTAAAGATTCTCTCCCATCACAGATACTCAGTCATTTGTGTTACAGTTGTCAGTTGACCAATGCTGAATAAGCATGCACAGAAAATTTCCAGAAAATAGTTCTATCTCCTCTTAGTCACAGAATGGAAAGGGAAAACAAATTGGATGAGTGGTCAGGTAATTACAGAGCCTTTGGAAAGTAGACAGCTACACAGAAAGTACATGGGCATAGGTAGATCTTTTTATCTTATTCTTCCCTTTTCCACCTTTAAAAAAGTCTCCTTTTAGGGTTCTTTTTTTCATTTAAGTTACCCTACTTCACTCCCTTTTGTTGCCACACCTTTCCTGAATGGTTACTTTCCCTTCTGAAAAAATAAGCACAGGAGAGCTTTAGGTAAAAAGCAATTCTAGTTTCAGACAAGGAATGCCCTCACCATATAACATGATCAAAATATGGTACTCTCCATGGGGAGTTACAAGGTTCATCCTTGTAATTTCACGGGTAGTTGCAATTTCACCCTCTGAAGAGTTCCTACAGCTTGTTGGAATGCTATGAGAGCCTCATCCCACTGGAAATATCACCATTGCAATGACCTGTAGTCTGCCATGTAATCCATGGCTGTTGTGAGTTCTGTCTGTCTTCTACATCTCTGCTTCTTAATTCCCACTTCTCTTAAAATAATCTTTTGTCAAAGTACTTTTTTTTTTTTTTTCTGTTGTGCTAATTCTTTTTCCCAAATTACTCCATTTCAGCATCCTATGTAAGGGAAAAGAAAAATTGCAATGCCGGACACTCCCTGAATTGGCATGGATTTCTGTCTTGAATATATCCAAAATGTATAAAACAATGCGAGATTTGATCACCTGGCTGAATTATTCCTATTCCCTTTTTCAAAATTCCATCTGGGTTAGTTACAATGAAGTGAATGTAAAGATCATCATCTTCCAAAGTGCTCTTGATGAAGGATGAGGACATGTCACCCTGGAAGCATTTTCAAAATAAATTCTTGCATTGTTTTTTGTCTTTTCTCTGAATGCCGTAAGTTGGAGGTAAGACAGCTGCATTTTCTTTATGAGTTACATTAATTTTCATCCAGGATGTCTGAATTATCACACCTTTTTTTTTGGCTATATACATTGCAGTTTCACCTTCTCAGTAAGCTTTACAGATGAATCCACAAACTATTCTTCCACATTGGCTAAAGCACACACAGAAATTCAGTTTCAGAATTAACATAATTAAAAATTGAATTTATAGAGAAACACAGAGGCAATTTTGGCAGCAATACAAGAAATACACTGAAGAAACAGTTTGTTAAAAAAACCCCCAAACCTTACAAATTATTATTACTTCTGAATTGTGAATATCACTGAACAACTAAAATTTGTCTGAGCCCCATAGTAACACACTTGTGAATTGCAATCATATCTGTCATGACATGATAAAAAAAAGCAAAGATGCTAGTGAGGCTTAAGAAAGTAACCTTGCTTCCACAGAGTTGGAGGCCAGGAATAAAAAGAACTGTGTGGTCCGTCTCAAGGAACACTGGAATCAATGACTACAGTGTGACATGATTTTATTCAATTTCTGCACACCAACTGCCTCTCTCAAAGGATGTTTATACTTTTGAAATACGAAAAACACCATGTATTTTTTACTTTTACATTCTAAGAAACACCAGGTTTGAGGCCTCAGTGCAGTTGCATGAGAGATTGTCTAAATTCCTACCAAAATCCATCTCGGAATTAAATTTTTATTACTAATAAATCTACAGCAATATGCATAAATACTATGATGAAGCAGGTATCTTTAGGTTTTGTCTCCAGAATTCTTGCATTTGATGTGTCCAAAATGAACAGAATTTTTCAGACCCTGCAGTTCAACATTTATCTATTATTCAGGAAGTACAAAATCTAAAGAGAAGACTTTCTATATATTACAGGTCATAAGTCGTTTTATAAGTTTATAAGTAGTTTTAAAAAGTAATGTCTTAAGGTCTGAGAATTTATTTGTGATAACAAGTCACAAGGTATTATTTTTGGATCAAAATTATGCAGCTTGAAAAATCTTGTTCAAAGGTGTAAGAATTCTGAGTATTCATGACGCATGTTGAAATTTGTCAAAACAAGTCTCACTCTTGCATTTTTGTGGATTTTTCTTGGGACAACTGCAAGCATGTTTGCACCTTAGGAGCCTACAGTTTTATGTATCTGCTTAAAATTGGAACAATATAACTGATGTGAAGTCAAAATTAAGCTTGAATCAATTCATTAAAATTCTCAAATGAATAAACAAATGTAATTTGAACAGAAGCTGACAGCAGAAATTAGTACTTCAGGTGAGTAATAGCCTGCACAAGCTTGAGCAGGACTTAGTATTAGATCTGCTTAAAATACCTTCCACAATTCAACAACCTGTCTGGAAATAAAAATCTGTTTATATTTATCTCTATAACACTCAGCATGTTTTAGGATATTACAAGCTAGAGTTTTTTTCCAATTTGATTGATTCTCTGACTTTCATTATTTCCAATGACTCCATTTTGCCATTTCCCAGATAGATCTGTAACTCCCCATTGTTGCAGTTGCACTTATTTCTACTCTGCCTTGTCAACAAACAGAATCCACCAAATGATGAAGTAACAAAAAAATTGTGCTCTATATCACTTTTTAACCCGGAAAGATCTAATACCTGAATGCGCTTAGTTTTAGAAATCAATAAAAGGTAATATATATTAATAATAATGTCTCTTTTTGTTAAAATTTAGAAAAAACAAAATAATAAAGGTTACTTTTCACAGTCTCTTAAGCTGACATGATTCTTGTGTTCCTGTTATCTGCAATAATTTTTACAGAAATTTCAAGTATTTTATTAATTTTCTTCTTATGGAAGGCCACTCCCTGGGAAAAAGGAGATCTGAGTTTCAGTGTGAAAAGCCAATAAACCTTGACTTTTTTTTTTTCTTTTTCTTTCTTTGTGATTTCTTTGCTTTACCAAGTGACTTCCTATTTTTTCCTGTGTGGGAAATCATGTTCACAGCTGTAGGTAAGTGCAGTTGCTGTTGATAAAGTATTCTCCTAAACAGGATTGGTTTTTTTTTTAATGAGGAAGTTATATACTTTGAATTAATAAAATCATAGAATCACAGCATTATAGAATGGCCTGGGTTGGAAGGAATCTTAAAGATCACCTAGTTCCAACCCTTCTTCCATGGGCAGGGACACTTTTCACTAGAACAGGTTGCTCAGGGCCCCCATCTAAACCCCGCCTTGGTCACTTACACAGATGGGGCACCCACAACTTTTTGGGGAAACTTGTGCCTCACCACCCTCACAGATTCACCAGATATGTTACAGATCAAAAAGGTCCTTAAAAAGTAGAGAAATACTAGATGTAAAATCTTTTCTTAAAAGCCTGAGCTTAGTTTTCCAAATTATATTTAACAAAACTGACTCTTCATTAAAATTCCTATCGACCTTGTCTCTTCATTTGTACATTGTTTTTGTTTTTACTTCAATATTCTGAGAATTTCCTCAAATACTGGAAGTTCACAGCAGTGCAAGCTTTGAGGATTAATAAAGTCTTAGTACATGACTGGTTTCTTTTAAGCTGTCTCATGATTTCTAAGAGTATTACTTACATTTTAATTGAGCAGTTGAAATTGTCCTAGACAATCCAAAATCTGGATTCACAAGGTACACCTAGATATTCAGTAGTCCATCTGATGCTCAGTATACATATCTAAATAGAAGAGAAATGAGTTGGAGACTGAGCCTGCTTCTATTTGCATGACAAAGTTATCTTTTCAAACAGGTCGAAACATTAACTCATGCTTTAACTGTGTCTCAGGAAACACAGAAGTATTACTGATAAGAAAAGCAGGAAATGGGAAGCTTCAGATACTATACTGCAGATCCTGTATTGAAAAAGAAAGGATTTAGGAGTCAAATGTGTCAGGCTCCTAGATGCTGTGTGGCATTGCAACCTTTAAACCTGCTACACTGGAACTATAGGGATTTTATATTTAAAACTTTAACCTCCTCAGCTAGCAGTTCTCAAACTTCAGTTGCAGAAGAGGCAAAAAAAAGAAATTACCTCTGTAACTTGAAATATTATCCTTTATTCAACAGTACGTACGCATATAGTGATTTACAGATAAGTGGTGTTCCACAAAATCTAAAGCAGAATGGAAAATATAAACATATGTTAATTTTTTTACCATTATTATTACAAATTAAATTTTGGACACATCTGTCTTGTTTAACTGAAGCTTATATAAAATATTCAGGAAGACTCCAAAACAAACATATTCCTTTAAATGAAAATTATTTTTCACTTATCTGTCTATATACATAAATTGCAGTTTTAATGCTCTGAGTTTCATGCTCCATTCCATTTCTCTCCATGTGGCATTTAAAGTAAAACAGAAGTTGAGAAATAAACTTCTAATCCCACATGATGACTAAGTATTGATGATCTGTTGATGTCTAAGGACATTTAATTGCTCTACAACAGACACAGTTACTACAAATATCAGGAATTCTTGGCCAGCTAGTCCCAAGACCAGTGTCCCTCACCATGCCTGCTGAAAAAAACCCCTGTAACCAGATCACTACTGGGTCTCCCTCTAAAGGCTACAATTTAAGTCTCCTCGAGATGCCAATAGAAGTCCCCTATACAGACTTGTCAACACACCCACGAGCCATAAATCTGAAAACTGTAGGCACTTTGAAAGTTTATTTCACTGGTGTAATTTGGGGACTGGCACAGAAAACATCGTATTTTTACAGAAGATGTAACCTATAAAAAGATAAACACACACCAAAAGATTAATGCACTCCCACCCTACCCACCTGGGCAGTGGATGTATCAGAGTAGGTATTATAAGGGAAAACCCATTCTGCAGCCCACTCACTTCTAGCCTCTACTCACTCCTCCCTTACCTCTTTTCTCCCTACTCCAGCCCCCTGCACTGAAAGGCTGGAAAACCCTTGTTTCTCCGACCATCTGTGGATACAAGACTCACAAGAGCATCAGGGGCACATTTCACAGTCACTCCATCACTTGAGCAGTTCCTTGGTCTCCGCCTCTCTATTTTTCTCCCCACCTTCCCCACAGCATGTCTCTTGTTTCCCAGTTATCTCACTTTCTGGGTATCCTTTGAACCCCAAAGCAAAGGGAATGCTCACAAACAAGCCGAATTTAACTAATAGTTGGCTAAATGCCAATTACAGTTTGACAACAAAAGTAGCACAGTGGAATTTTCCAGCTAGATTTACAACCGTAGGATGTGATTTAAAAGGAAAAAAAAAAAAGAAAGAGAAAGAGCAAAGAAGATCGTGCAGCAAACACAACGCAGATCTACAGCTTGGATTTTAATCATGACTTGAACATCCATCTTCAGAGACCCTGAGTGAGTCATTTCATTTCCTGGTGCATTAATTTCCCAAATTCCAATACATAGATAATACATAATGAATGCTGCTGTTTCAAAGCATGTCACAATAATCTCTGTAATGAGGTTTTTTAATAGAAGTTGCTACAAAACTGTGAAGAATAAGACACACATATAGGGCCAGCAAGTATGTTAATACCCTTTTTAATGATTCATTAGTATTTAAGATTTAACAGATAGGTCTGTAGCAATAATGCAGCAAGAGTGGCAAATATACTTGCAGAAAGCTGTTACCACCAGAAAAAAGGGCCTTGTCTGTGGCAGTGCAGTGAAGCAGGAGATACCTAAAGAGGAGACCACTCCAGGTACCACATCTTCACCTGCAAACATGACCAACCGGAAAATGACCAGAGCAAAAAGGTTCTTCAGTTTCGGTGACTTTTCAGTGAAGATAACAAAGCGAGTGGGCTGGAAGGAGGAAGGTTTTAGCAATTTCGCACCTGCTGTGAGCATCCCTGTAGATTAGTTCTAACCCTGTAGAAGCCAGGTTAACCCACCCAGAACAAAAGTTCAGTGACAAGTGATGTAACTCCTTCTTTTTCCATGGATGAAGGTCCACCATCAACAAAAATACCTCTTTTTCTCTTTTATCACTCACCATTCTGTGTTTCTTTAAGCAGGATGGCTGAGTGGTACAGCCAGATAAAGGTACAATAATTCAATTTGCTTTTTCCTATTCTGCATCTAATTTAATTGAATCAATAAAGCACCCCAAACAGGATTAATCTATAGGCATGTCTGATTCAGTAACATAACGGATAAGGTTCTTCAGTGTGTTTCTTTAACCTCAGAGGAGAATTTAAATGTACATCATATATTACTACAGAGAGAAATAAAAAATTTGTAAATTAAATACAATCACATATTAGGGATATATTGATTAAGATGATTCAGAGAGGAAAACAAATTGAATCTAAAAGGCTTTCCCAAATGTACAGAAGAAAAGAAAATATAACCCACATACTCAAATTCTTAATAATTTTTTATTCTTAAACATGTTGGTCTCTAAGATTTTGAGTTATATAAATTATAGTTCTAGGATCAAATGCTTCAAACAAAAGAAATCAATTTTTGCAAGAGGATAAGAAGTCAGGAATCTTTAGATAAATGACAATGTTTCTGCTTTTCTGAAACTGGCAATCTATTTGCATTTTTGGATATTCATCCTAACATTACACTGAATACCTAAATGTGTCAGTATCATGGTTCAGTAATGGTATCCTCCAATTTAGTGTTCCTGCTGAAACCATTCACTCACTCACCCATCCGCCTCTCCCGTGAAGGGCTGGAGAGGAGAATTGGAGGTAAAAAATGTAGAGATCATGATTTGAGATAAAAACAATTTATTGGAAACAGCAATGAGATAAGAAGATGAACAATAACAGTAACAATATTAATAACAAAAGTATAGAAGGGAAGCGAGTGATTCACATGCAAACACTAACCACTATACCATGCGGAGCTCGACAATAACCGACCACTGCCACACTACCCTGAACTGGTAGGGACCCCTTCCCCTGTCCTTGGAAAATGATGTGAGGTGGTATAGAATAACCTCCAGGTCCTAGCCATGCCTTCTCCTGGCTACTGCAAAAATTAACCCTGTCCCTGCCAGAACTGGGAAAGCGAGAAAGCTATAGACTGTTGATCATGGAAACTACAGCTCTATGTGTTGTTTTTTAGCTGAAGTAGAGGTAATTTTATTCACAGTAGTTTGTATGGGGGTGTGTTTTGGATTTGTGCTGAAAACACAGTGTTGATAACACAGGGACATTCTCTTTATTGCTGAGCAGTGCTTACACAGCATCAAGGCACTTTCTGTTCCTCCTCCCACCGTGCCAGAGAGGAGACTGGGGGTGCAAAGCCAGGTCAGCTGACCCCCACTGACCCAAGGAACATTCCATACCATATGGCTCAGTATACAGAACTGAGACAGGAAGAAAGAAGGTAGGGGATGTTCAAAGTGATGGTGTTCATCTTCCTAAATCACTGTTACAGGTGACGAAGTCTGGCTTTCCTCGTGCAGTGGGTTGACCCTGGCTGGATGCCAGGCACCCCTCAAAGAAGCTGCTCTATCACTCACCTCTGCAATTGAAAAAAGGTAAGTTGATCTACAAAAAAAAGAGAGATAAAATCTTGGCAAATAATCCCAATAAAATATCCAGTTAATTTATTTTGATTGTAGCTTTACTTATTTGATTGTTTAATGATAAAGACTGTCACCACGCAGTACTTCTACTTTTATAATAGGAAGATAGTCCTGGATTTCTATTCAAAATTTGTTGACACGCATTTCCACCCAGTAATAACATGAACAAAAATTTGAAAGATATGAAAAAAACTAATTCACAAGGGAAAATAGTAAAATACGTTTGAGTTTCTAAGAACTGAATGTAGTAATACTGTGTAGTTAGTTGACTGTGCTTATTTCTTTCAGTTTAAATCCAGTTGAAGTCTCTGATTTTATTAGTTTGCAAAAAGTGATGTTATTTGCAGAAACATAAAAGTTTCATTTTAATGGAAGAAAAATGAAAGCAGAAAGGCTTCAAGGTCCTCATACAAATCCATTATTGTGACAGGAAACGGACCTTTCTGTTTCAGAGCACAACCATTCTCATACACCTTATTATTTTTCCTGAATTATCCTTTTCCTGGTTCCACTCTACTTTTTATGTCCATCATACTGCTAAAAAAACCCCAACTGTTAAATGTCTGTTTAAGGAAATTAATGTTGCTGGATTTTTTTCTTTTGCTGGCAGAAGCTTACAGAGCTGTTTTCTAAACAATGCCCTCAAATACAGCCTGGATGTGAAAATGTCCTGCAGAGGCAGTTCCCTTAAGTTTGAGGCTATCTTTAATTATAGGATGTTGTCAGGTCAGACATCTCTCCAAGAAAGACCTCTAACTTTTATATGACAAAGAATGAGTTTTTAAATGGCCTTCAAAATCCAGGGAGAAAGTTAAAGAGAGAAAACCATGCATCTTTCCTATATGGCATCTTTAACCTTTTTTTGTTGATGCATCAAGGACCCAACATAGGCTATGTTTCTAGCAAAGGAAGTAATCTATCTCATGCATCTGCTTTATCTTAAGCCCTTTTTGTGGCCCCTTATTGAGAAAAAGCTTGGTAAACAGCAAAGTGACAGTTTATAATTTTCTGATAATGAACATCTCTCTTACGAGATCAACTCAAGCAAACAATGCTATCTGAAATCTCCCTCCCCCACAGACGCACAAAAAAAAATCCAGAGAAAACCAAAATCAAAGTAAACCACCCCAAACACCAAATACCAAAGCCAAATATCCTCGAGATAGTAGTGATGATATAGAAAAGCAGAAAATCAGATAACTGTTTGCTTTGTTTTACTCTGGCCATGTCGAATTTAATGACTTATGCAAATTGTTTTTTTCTGTTTGAAAAAGAAGCAGGTATGGGGGTGCTATTTGGCACAGAAATGGAAGCTGCTGGTGATATTGGGCTGGGTGTCTCAGCAGAGGTCAGACTTTGCCCTGCCCCACAGCTGAGATGAGCTGGGTAGAGCCAGGCGTGAACATGGAGGTGGAGGAGGCAGCCGTGTTCTCACTGCTCAACCACTAGCCCAAGGAGTTGGGAAGAGATGAGATGAGATCCAAAAGCAGATGAGGTCCATGGTCTCAGCCCTACATGCTCAGTGGTATCTGTGGGGGCTGCTCACCCAGGCACAGTGGAGAGGCTTCGCAGCAGAACTAGGGGAGAAACTGGCTCCCTCAGGGATGCAGGGTTCAGGGGAAAAATGTTTTCCAACTCTGTTATTAAGCCTGTCATGCTCATCAGGTTTGAGATCTGACTTTTTTACTGTTTGACTTGTTCAGGGCATTACTTCTTCTTTGAGGAAAAACAGCCAAACACACGTAGATTGCACCATGGTACGATGGCTTCAGGGAAAGCAGCAGCAGATCTCTGACTTAGTGGTCCTTTACAAAGAGAGGGTTGCATCCAGATTTCCAAACCAATGCTTTGGCAAAAATGCATGGTCACTTCTTTCTTCTCCACTTCTTGATTCTTGACTGGTTTTAAATGTTGGAAGAGGTGCAAAACCAACCAGTCAAACTGCCCCTCAAATGAAGTGTTCTTCAGAACAGACAAGCAACGTCTTCCCCTAAAAGTGCCCTGCTTAGAGATATTCAAAATGGAAAATAAAAAACCCACATTTATTAGCGAAGTAATAATCAATTAAATGCTTCTAACTCTAGACCTTGTAGAGGGGTTCAAAAAGGGTACAGAAAGTATGTGAAAAACAACTACATCCTACCAAAGCTTTACGTATGTAATGAAATGAAAGAACCATCAACAAAATCTAAAGAAATATTTTAAATTCTGTTCTATTGTAATTAACTAATTTGAACTGATTTGGGGTTAGTTTGAGGGTTTTTTTACCTTTCCAACCCCAAATATACTGATATATAGTAATTCCTCAAGTAAAAATCCCTTTCCAGCTAAAATCCAGCACAGATATTTCTTAAGTATCTTGTTGCTTTGCTGAAGTTCATTTGTTTAGGTAAAGCCCAAAAAAACAGTAGAGCTTTTACAAGAAAGGTATCACAGTCAAGTGTGAATTTATGGAACCAAAGTGTTCAAGGAATATCTGGTGCAATCATTTTTTTTAGTAGAAATAGCATAATTGTGCCATAAACTTCTGCCTGATACACTGCAACATATTACATCTGTTTTATGCTAATGTAGTTCCAAAGAAATCCATGATATTTATGCTGACATAAAGCAGTGGTGAGTCATATTCTCAATTAGTGTCTTCAGTTTGAGAAGGAATATCAGAGATTTTTCTTTATTTTCCAAAATTTACCCTGTAACCGTATTCACTGATTTCTAAGAAGCTGAAAGTTTAATTAAATCTATAGAGCTTAAGAGCACCCATTAAAAAATCATCACAAATTATTTTAGGCAGATTTAACTTTTAAATTGTATTATTGTGACTGCATAGATCTTTTGTTTCATTAATATGTTCGTAATAGAAGGCGCTGATCTCTGACAGATTTTTTTTTTTTAAAACTACGTGTGTGTGATCGATAGGAATCATAAAATGCTTGAAAAGTAGCATATCTGCTCAAAAAAGGCCTATCAACTATCCCAACACAGCTATCCTAACATATTGATGCTGCCATCAATTAAAAATATTATGTTTTGATTTTTATGGTTGGATTCAACTCCCCTTAGTTGAAATCATGTGCAAAACCTCTGCCAGTTTTAAATACAGCAAGGCTGAGAGAGCTGGGGTTGTTTAGCCTGGAGAAAAGGAGGCTCAGGGGAGACATTACTCTCTACAACTACATGAAAGGAGGTTGTGGCTAGGTCCCTTCTCCCAGGCAACCTGCAATGGGACAAGAGGAAATGTTCTGAAGTTTGCACCAGGGGAGGTTAAGTTTGGACAGGGGGAATTTCTTTACAGAAGGGGTTGTTAAGCATTGGAACAATCACCCAGGCAGTTGGTGGAGTCACCATCTCTGTAAGGGTTCAAGAAGTGACTGGACGTGGCACTCAGTGCCATGGTCTAGTTGACAAGGTGGTGACCAGTCAAAGGCTGGACTCAGTCTTGGAGATCTTTTCCAACCTATATGATTTTGAACCACCCAAAGTAAAAAGCTGAAGATATTTCTTATCTTCCAATGATGTCTTTCTATTTTTGATGGAATTTTTCTTTATTTTTGTTAAAGTGAAAGAGATTTTCTAAAAAAAAAAAAAAAAGGTTAGTGAACTGAGTTTATGGTGTGTGAGTGTTCAAAGGCAGAATAATCTGATGCATTAGGCAGACAGGAATTTAAACAGAATCTGAGGTCAACCTTGCTAGGATAAGTTTAACGAGTTGTTTGACTGAATTTAGGTTGATCAGAAATAACCAGAGACCTTGGCTTTGCAGGAAGTTAATTCGTAAAGATCTGATGGGAGAGGGCTCCTCATGCACATGCTGGACTGTCACATATACAACTCCAGGTTTTGGGTTATTCAAATGAACATCCTGGATTGAGGGGTCCAAGGTCAAAATTGCATTCTTCAACTTCCTTGCATTAGTGTTTGTATCCATTGCAAACTGTATTTATTTTGCAATGGGAAACCTGGCTATATAGGACTACTATTTTTGTTTTATTATTTTTCAAAGCAGAAAATGAAAGATACACTGTATTGTTATAGCTGTATTTTGTCCCTGGATTCTTGGGTTCGATAGTTTTGTGTGCTATTTTTTGTTGTTTCTGTTGCGGATGATAGTAAATGATATTTCCAGGATATTATTTCTCAATCCCAAGGGACTTTTTTTACACAACTGAATCAACTGTGCCTTTTTACTAAGCCTGAGACGAATACATATGTGTTCTCCTTTCATTTAAGTAGAAATTCTATTGCTTCAAAAAATATGTATATAATAATATACAAAATATGGGTGCTGAATTAATTCATCAAAGGGTGAATAAATTCTTCTCAGAACAAAAATACAATTTCCTGTCATTCTGATATTAGTCATTCTTTGTATAGAATGGGTAGCACTAAAAGCATCTTAGATAGTTCTCAGTTTGCTTTCCTGAAAAGATTTTGACAGTGTTAATTACTTTGGCTAACAGAAATTTCTGGCACTCATATGACCTTCGCCTGCATATGAAAAAGGCTGTCATGGCTGGTGTACTGATACATGCAAATCCTGGGAAATTAAATGAAACGAAACTAAACAAATCTTGTCCTTAGCATTGTTAGTTACCAAGTAAGGTATTTCTAATGATTTCACCAAAACATAGATTATTCTTCTGGTGTGGGAGGGGGATTTTTGTAGGAAGAAATGAACTCCTCTGGAGTGTAGCAATAGCACGCACTGGTTGCAAGAGAGAAAGGAAGCACAAGTTTTGCCCCAGACAGAAGTTGATGGTGGTCTTGTGCACCATGTCACTCTGCTGGTCAGCATCAGGTTACCTGTGATTCTCCCAGTGAAATCAGAACAGAGAAAAATTCTAACTAGACCCAAGAAAGAGCTACGATCAGAGCACAGGAGACTGGCAGAATGGGGAGGTTTTCAGAAGAAATACAGAACTGGGAAAGTAGATCATTGTGTATTCTCTTTATTTTCCATGGAAAAGATCGAGGGCTTTGCTGTGCATGCAACTTGTACCTTTACTCTGCCACGGTTAAAGTAATGCCATAATTCTTGGACAAGTGCATTTGTACCAACAAAAATTCTGTTTATTCATCACTTACCATGTCGTTCATTTATGAGAAGGCAAATACACATGATAGTCATCTTTTTATGTAGTGTGTTCGTAAGAGAGTCAATATTAATATTGTTACACTGGTATTAAAAAAACTTACTTAAGCTACTGTAAACATGCAACATTAAAGTTGTTGGCACAAAATCTGTTGACTGATTGTTAAATTGCCATTCGTAGAGTCAGGGTCAACAAAAGTTTCTAAAACAGCAGTAATAAAACCCCCGTAAATAGGTCATTGCTAAACTCAAATTAAAGAAAAAAAAAAAAGGAAAATAAAGATTAAAGAAACGAAATTCAAACAAACTATGATGGCACAGAGAGCTGCTGTTTTCATAGGTGTTCAAAGCTATGGTGCTTCGAACTTATTTTCTACAGCATCAGGCTATTTTAGCTCTTTTACTGTTTGTTTTTCTCTCTTTCTTCTTTTTTTTTTTTTTTTTAATGTTCAGTTTTAGTTAGATTTCAAACCCTTGGTTTAGCACTTACCACCTACCATTCTCTCCAATTGACCATTTTATCTCTAACTGAAAATTAAGTTATGCCAGCATGCTGGAGAGGAAGCACGGAACATTTTAGAGAATCATATGAACGAGTGCGTAGGCTGTTAAGGATCTTTCTTCTGATACATTCTGGCAAATACACTCCCAGCACAGGATAAGGAGATTTATTACCATTAAGAGATATTTCAGTTCAGAGGGAGAATAAAATAATCCATGCTGAAGAGCTGTGTTCTGGGTGATTACATTTTGACCTCAATTCCTGCTATATTCCCTAGTGAATTTGTCCATACAATAATGTTTCCCCTGCTGGGACCTAGTCCAATACCACCTAAAGTTAGATTTTTCTATTGATTTTTATGGTCTTTTGCTTCTTAAAATCAGTTGTTGTTACATCCATAAATTTTTTTTTTCCATGCCCATTGTTCTGTCCTAAAATATTTTTAAAAGCATACTGGACGAATCCCACAGCATTAAACTGCATGTTTAACCACATAGAGACTAAATAATACCCTGGGAAGAATACAAATCCTTATAATCCATTGCTGTGCTACAATTTTTTTTCTCATTTTATTTTTACGGGATGCAAACTTCCTGTCACTAAGAAAGTCAGCTTTAAAAATTATATTTAAAGCCTCGGTTATGTTGCCATCTAAAACTGTATAAAAATATTTATTCCAATCGGAGTGGGGAAGGGATTGTCCTGTTGTCATATGATAAATACAGTAAATGGAAACAATGTCATACCATGGCAAATTACTGTTAACAAACACCCAGAGTGAGCAGAGAGAATTTTTCTCCTATAAATGTGAAATGAAAAAAAATAGTAAGAAAAGATTTTTGGAAACCCTCATTAGTTTTAGGCTAAACATCACCACTCACTTTCAAGTAATTCTTCCAGTTGTTGATTGATGACTTTGCCTCCCTGCCAGCACAGGGCGCAGACAGGGACAGAGCGGGAGTCCTGAGCAGCAGAGGCAGCCCCAAGCTGCACAGTGCCCTGAAAACTCAGAGCCCTCCCTGCCAGCTGTGCCAGCTTCTGGCAACCTCCTGCTGAATGGCTCCAATCCTTCTCATGTATTAATACACATTTTTGCAGGGATGTTTTGCAAACCTCTAATTATCGCAGAGTAATTTTGAACAACGCAAGATTTTTCACTCAAGAGTAGCAGTTTTATTAGGTCAGAAACCAGCATGCAGATGAATTTATTATTCCTTTTTTAAACTTATTTTTAACACTGAAAACAGTACATCTTGCAGGCATGAAGCAACTACACCAAAGGTTCTAAGGAACAGTCTGCTGAGCTGTGGATTAATGAGCAGCTGATGTCTTAATTTACGCAAAGAGATTAAAAATCACACCAAAAGTTTCAGAAAAATGTGAATTCCAGTGACTCTGCCTCTACCTGCAGGAGCAGGTTATGTTAGCCCTTGAAGGTTCGTGATTATTTGCCATTTATGAAAAACTTTCAAACTGCAGAACATCTAATTATAAAGGCACAAAAGCTTGTCAGTAGATCTACAGGATTCACAGAGTCACAGAACTGCGAGGGTTGGAAAGGACCTCTGGAGATCATCTAGTCCAACACTCATTCACCAAATTCTAGGTTCAGGAAGGCTCTGAAGTTCAGATAAAGTAGCTTTAATTGGAAGCAATTCAAAGTTCTTATTCAGGTACTGTTAGTGAACTCTGGAAGATACCTTTCTGGAAAAATATTCTAATAGGCAAGAAAAGCTCTGCCTGAGAAGGAGTGAGTCACTCTTCATCTGCCACGGCAAGAGGAGAACATTTGTCTGCAAATCCTCAGTTAGAGAGAGTCCTAGAATGAAAACTAAAAAGAAAGACAATTTTCCTTATCCCAATTTGGTGAAATCCACCTTTGAAGTGCAATCACTTTGAGCTTGTCTACGACACTCTGAATTTGGATTTATGGGATGAGTACTACTACGCTGATACTTGCCCTAGTTGGGAGTGTATCTTTCTCAACTCACCTAGATGTTGACAGCTGTATTCTCTCAAAAGAGGGTTTTTGTTTTGCTTTCTTTGTTTGTTTGTTTGTTCTGTCAGAGTTTTTTTTGTTCAGACACCAACTGATCTCTGAAGGCAGTGGGAGCCTGTGATGCAGCATTACACAGGGAATTAAACTGAGGACCTATTATCTTGTTGTTAAACTCAGTTAGCAGACACCATCTAAATTGGCTATAAAGTTTTTAATAACACACATTTATTACCCCTGGATCTAAAACACAGACACAGGTGATCCTATAACTCCCAGTATGTGTAAGATACTGAGCCACAGGCTGTGAGGACATCCCCCCCATCTCCTCTTGTGCTCTGTCTCTTGTGAAGCTCTGCACTGCCACTTAGGGTTAGTGATGGGTATTTCGGTGAAGGAGAAGATTCAGTTCTAAAAGGTACTTGCTGCTGCTACTGATCTCATATTTATTTCAACTCCCGGTCAGTATTCTGAAGATAATCTCGATTAGTAAGCATTACTAAAACTGACTTTTTAAAGAAAGATGTGCAACACCAGTGAAAAGTCACATATATTACTTATTCCAGTGAACTAAATCACGTATTACCTGAGCACTGGGAATTGTCAGCCTGTGTTCTCGTGGCTTCAAGCGCTTCAAACCTTCAATGTGCTAGTAGGGCTTCTTGTGTCATAATACCCTGTTGGTTTGAGAAGCACTCTTCCTATGTAAAACAAAGGTGAATAGACATAAGTTTTACCTGCAAAAGCTCTTACAGAAAGTATGTATGGGTAAGAACTGCTTGTGGGTTCAGATCTGCCCTTATTGGCCATGAGAACCTGCTGCTACTCAGTTAATCCTGCCTGGCTGATGAGAAATTTATTTCACCCAAACATGAAAAAAAATTTTCCCCCCAAATTTCTTGTGAGTCTTTTCACTTTTAGAGTACTTTTTTCTGCCCTTACTTCTTTTTCTGTTGCTCCTAGTATTGTAAAAGACAATAATAAATTACTATTTTAAAACAGTAAGCTAGTTAGACTTTTTTTCTTTTTTCAGAAACCAATCATGTAATATGCATGATTTGGGGTTATTAACCTCAGGTTTGTCAAGAGAGCATCAGCTTTGAAACGAGGAGTCAGAAATTGCAGGGTGATTCTTTTGAAAGCAGACATGACTTTGCCTGCATTAACTGTGAAAGGAAGTACAGCAGATTTTCTTGACCCTCTTTCTTCTGTTCCAAACATTCTGTCCAGCTGAACCTGTATTGCACAAAAATGGTGCAATATCACAAATCGGAGAAAAATAATCAACTTCTGCCTATGCTTGTGAGCATCAGACCAAGAATATTTAAGGCACATCTAAACCAGCTTTTTCATAATTTTCAGAGAGAAACAACAAATTAATTGGAACTTGGTTGCAGTTTTTACCAATAAACTTAGAAACTGCATTTATCCAGTGCTTTCCTGCTCTAAATGAAGTGAATCAGTAGTGTTTGGTGAGTGTGTCCTTTTAAGAGATGTAGATGAATGCATTCTGTCCTGTCACTTTGAAGTTAGTTTCAATACTATCGTCATGGACTGTGATCTCAGCTGTACCAGACTTGGGCTGGTTTGCTCCCAAGAAAACTTTATTGTGAAATAGCTATCGAGTCAAAGATATTGCTTATTTTAGTTCATAAATTGGTTTGGTTTGTTTTTTTTTCCACCATATCCCATAAAGTCTCTCTACATCCAAGTAAACAAAATAGCACACTATTTTGATAGTGTGATACTAGACCACTTGTGTCACACTAGTGTCACACTAGTGAGATACTAGACCACTTGTAANATCCAAGTAAACAAAATAGCACACGTGAGATACTAGACCACTTGTAGTCACAGAACTCTAGAATAGAATCCTAGAATCGGCCTCACCAGTGCCAAGTACAGGGGCAGAATCACTTCCCTGGTCCTGCTGGCCACACTATTCTTGATACAAGCCAGGATGCCACTGGCCTTCTTGGCCACCTGGGCACACTGTTGGCTCATATTGAGTCGGCTGTCAATCAGCCCCCCCAAGTCCCTTTCTGCTAAACAGCTCTTGAGCCGCTCTTCCCCCAGCACTGCATGGGGTTGCTGTGACAAAAATGCAGGACCCAGCACTTTGTATTGTTGAACCTCATGCATCTGTCCTTAGCCCACTGATCAAGTCTGTCCAGATCTCTCTGTAGAGCCTTCCTACCCTCAAGCAGACTAACACTCCCAACCAATTTAGCGTC
This sequence comes from Oxyruncus cristatus, assembly GCA_013399855.1. NCBI lineage: Eukaryota > Metazoa > Chordata > Aves > Passeriformes > Cotingidae > Oxyruncus > Oxyruncus cristatus. The sequence continues at coordinate 682,202 of VXAY01003767.1, read as the reverse complement.
CTCTGCAAATTTATTGAGGGTGCACTCCATCCCTACGTCCAGACAATCAATGAAGATGTTAAACAGGACTGGCCTCAAAACTGAGTCTGGGGAAACACTGCTAGAGACCAGCCACCAACTGGATTTAGCTCCATTAAACAAAACTCTCTGGGTCCAGCCTTCCAGCCAGCTTTTACCCATTGAGTAATCAGCTACATGAGATTCCACATTTGAGAATGTTTTGTTTTCTACAAAATGCTTATTAAATTAGTATTCCAATATAAACAAAAAAATCTTGCTTGTAGGTTTAAAACACTTTACACACAGTAATACATTTGTGTATGTAAAGAACTTGGAACATTGCACAATTTTTAGTTATGCATAATTTAGCATTAATAAAATATTTTCATTTGTGATACATAATGGTCACAACTATTAATTCTGATAATTTCTTGCACTGGATTTGCAAGGGAAGGAAGCAAGGTTAGCAAAGTTTTCAGCTTTTTGCAGAGAAAAGCAAGTTCTCTAAGTTCCGGCGGCGTATCTCTGACAGCTTAGCGATATTAAAAGGGGCTTGCATGCATCCTCCATGTTTGCAAACCCAGACCAACACATACCTGCCACCTTCCTGAGAATCATCGGCTACATTTGGTAGCAGAAGATCTCAAATAAATTCACATGAATTTTGGTCTTAAGGTGGGCAAAGCAGAAAAAACAACATATGCTACTTAAAAAAACAAAGGACAAAAAAAATTACAATAAACCAAGTAATTTTCTATTAAAAAACAAAGAATACTGAAAAGTGGTTTTTCTTATTTAATTTTAAAGGAACCAATGTTCTATTTCAGACTAGTTTGATAACAGTTACATAATTGTTCAAATTAAGGATTAGAAATGTCAAATCAAATTCAAGATTTGTGTATTCAACAGAATCACTAGGCAGAAGAATTTACATTTTTAGGTTCTAAATAGTGTATTATTGGATCTAAAAGGTAGATAATAGTGTGTCAGTAATCCACAACAAAGGAAAAGAGACAGAATAAAAGCAGAAAAACATTAGCACTGAAGTTATTAAAAATTTATTTGAATTTTCTGAATAAATAAAACCATCTTAAAATACAAGAAAACCCTATAAAATGTAATACTAACCAAAATATATTTCTATATTTCTTTATAAAGTAGATTATTTGTACTTTCAGCTCAAGTGGAAAGGAAATGTAAAAAATTTTGGGGAACAAATAATGAACTTGTTTCCAAACAGCTCCATCATCTATTGAAACACCATCTAAATGCAACTGTCTCCCAACATTTCCATTTTGAACACAAAAGTATCATAGGTAGTATTGATTTCTACTACAATTCCATTTCTGCTCAAAAAGACTTGTATGCATATAGTAAACACTAAGGACAGGGTTCTAAAAATGTACAAATTTATAGTCCTGTTGGCGAGCAGAAAAGAAGTCGGAACGAGTACATTTGTGAACCTGAGCACATATGTTTGCTGTAAATCCAACACAGACAGTCTCCATTTTGGACGTAGGAACCCAGGGGCTCTGAGAATCTCCTCTTCCAGTGAAAACGAGACTAGGTTTTCCATGTATTTTTTTTTTATCTTGAAAAAGTTATGGTGGCTGAGATAGGTTGAAAGGGTATAGGGGAACATGCAGCTGAATACAAAACTGAATTGTAAAATCCCCACTGCTGATGTTCAGCACCTAAAACATGAGTTATAAAAATAAGATGTGCCCAAGAATAGCTGGGACTGAGGCCAGAGGGCACAGACTGACCCTCATCCACAGGGCCAAATCCTTCCTGGTTACACAACAAGGGGACTAACCAGGTCTTGGGAATGCCCAGAGGCCACACAGAATTGCTGAATGAGGTGAGCTAACCACTGAAAGATGATGATGATGAGGTGATAAATGCAGAACGCACATCTTCCACAGTGCAGCCAAGAGATGAGCCTACGAGGACTGCAGTGTTGTGAAATCATATTTATCACAACTCCCTCTTTACCCTAAAGTAAAGGCAGTGTGACTGCTGTCACAGCACTGTAGCTGTAAATGATTACTTTAGGAGCCATCTGGGATAAAGAGTTGAAGGAATCACTTTTTTTTTTTTTGCAACCAGAAGAAAACTCAAATGAAGTGTAGAATGTCCCTAGACTCCCCAGTGGACAGCAATCTCTGTGTCTGCTAATCACTTTTTTTTTCCCCCCTGGAAGATAGTAAAACATTTCTCTGAAGGACAAGCAGATTTGAGAAGCTGTCACAGTAGCTTCTATTTTACTGTGAAGGGAAATCTTATAAAAAGCTGGACCATAGTCTCAGTATAGAAGATTCCCCACACCAGTCTGGCCAGTAATGCTGCCACAAGCCCAAAATTGCTGTAATTTGCAAGTTTGATACGGAGGGAAACCGATGGAAAACTCCATCTGGGGCTGTGTAGTTGCTGAGTGCAGAAAATCCATAGGTCCAAATTGCTGGAAGAGCAAAAAATAGTTCCTTTCTCATAAATGAAATGTTTTTTCTGAGGATTTTCAAGTAGGCTTGAAAATCTATTACTCAAAGGTTTGAAAACTTCATCACTAAGTCATGACTTAATGTCTCTATTTGCATGAACACACACAATCAAAACTAAATGATTTAAGTTTAATCTACAATTTTTTACCACTCAAGCGAAAATTATTTCTTTGAAAGATTTGAACGTGCAGTAGATGACACATCTACTGCAGATTTTTAAAAAAAATCTGAAAGCCTCCTTTTTAGTGGATTTTATGCACTTACCTCTTTTGAATTTAATAACTTCTTTCTTGATTACAAGCTTATCATAAAAGATAAAGCAACCAAGTAAGAGCATGATATATCTGCACTTAGTGCAAATGGTAATTGTGTTCTCCCGGATAAGGATTTTCAAGAGACTCCTAGCCTGCACAGCCATACCTTTTATTACAGAAACTAGATGAAAGTTGAATATTACCTCTTAAAATTCTGTAGTCTATTCAGGGAATCCATCTTCATTTTAATTGCACTTTCCTCTGTAGGGTTAGAAATTATTTTACAGCTCTTAGAACTTGAAGGTATTTTAGGGTTTAATTTTCTTTGAAAAAACAAACATGATAAATATCCCACCCTTCAAGATAGACGGATCTTCAAAGTTCTGTTAACTGCGAATGCGGTCTAAATATTTGCATTTTCTTTCATGAAAGCTATTAAGACTAAAGGTTATTGTGAGGCTATTTATGCTAGTCTAAGTGTCAGTGAGCAGAAATTATAGGGTCATATACATTTTATAACTCACTTTTTTAACATGCAGGAAGAGAGGATGCAGCCACTGTATGTCCCTAATTTTCAAGGGAAAAGGTGATGAAGGCAGTGCTGTCATTTAAATAAACACATAAAGCCTTTTCCTTAATATTGAAAAAGTTTTAAGCATTCACAATGTGATTATAGAGATTTTAGCTCTTAGAGGTTAAAAATTGTTTTGATTTTCCAGAATAGCAAACAGAAGTATTTACTTATGCCATTGCTACAGTTGCTTTCCACAACTGTAAAATGGTGCAAAATGAGAAAATAGCAGTTAGATCTATGCTCATTTTGGGATCACTACAGCACTTGCACTAAGGCTTAATGCAACAACAAATGTATTGGTAATTTATCCTGATTTTTCAATATGAATAGTTTCTTCAAGAAATTGCACAGCTTAGTAAAATAGAAATGTGTAATAGAAAACAAGCATACAGAACTTCTGTGGCCTTATTATATTGTACTTGCATTTAATGAAGTTATGCAACTCTGCAGCCCTATTTCACCCCATGAAATCCATGTGCCTGCTCTCAAGAATTGTCCTGCCTTGAAGCTGACTGTTCTGCAATACCATGGGATGAGCATGACAGATTTTAGCAACCACTTTACAAAACACAATCATCACGTAACACAGTAAGTGGAGAAGAATCGGGCTCTGGCGGTCCATCCCTGCTTTTTGTTTGGAGGGGTGGGAGATCAGCCCATAATTACATTTCTGGTAATGACTTGATCCAGCCATAAGCATCACAGTTACCGTCGGCTGAATAATTTACAAGCTTTGCAAAACAAACACACAAACAAAAATCCCCTCTGTCATTGGAAAACCACCTGGTTAAGGAAGAAGAGGCTAACTACAGATAGACATGGCCTTACTATAACTTTTAGAGGTGTCACTCAGATTTTGCTTTGAATTAACTCACTTGTCTCTGACCCTGACACAAAATAAAATATTTATGTGTTGAAAGAAGTTAAAACACCCTTCTAGATACTCCAAAAGCATGGTCAGAAAAACTGTGGTGCTCAGAGATCAATGTATTTTTCTCTCAAACTCTTTCAGTATAGAATACTGAAAAACTTAGGATAGTAGCACTTAAAAGACAACACAGGCCTGGATAATAGAGGGGTTTTTGCCTCAAGCAAAAGATTTGAAGTGTTTATAAACTAGAAACCAACAGATTTTTTTCTCAAATATTTTCTACAGCGCTGTAATGTAACTAAAATGGATGCACACACCTCATATCCTGAATAAACTGCTATATTAACATAATTGTCACCTGTAATATCAGCAAGAGATCTTTTTCAATTATTAGCATCTTAAAAAAATGCAGCAGTTCAAACCGAAATCTCCTTCAAAACTAAACCACACACCTTGCTGTTCTGAACCTAATATGTATAACACACCACGACTGCCAACATTTTCAGTTCTTGAATCGGAGCATACACTGTGCACATCTGCAATGTTAAAAATTACAATTCACCGACAGCAAATGCTCATCTCAAACCCCCTTTATTAAGAACAATCCAAACCGGAAGCTCTAATAATATACAGTAACAATTTCAATGCATAATTTAAGAAAATTATTGATTTTTCACATCCTTTCCCCTATACATTTCTTCTTCTGTGTATATACTTTACATAGTAGCATAATTATAATTTCCCATTGGGATTACTGAATAAATAGTTTGAACCACATACAGTGCAATTTCTTTGGTTCAAAGCAATGAACTCTTTCCTCAAAGGCTTCATAAATTTCTTCCACAGCACATACGCTGCTGCCACAGAACTGTGAATCAGAAGTGCTTTCCTTGAATTTCAGGCTCCCATTGAACAAGCTGTTCAAGTACAACATGAGAAGTCAACTGATGATCATTAACAATCAAGAAGCTGGACTATATTCTCTAAGCATTTTACATAGTAGGCATGTAGCTCATTTTCTTCTGGCGGTGGAGAAGCTAAAGGGAAGAAAAAAGATTTGAATTTCTAGTTGATACTTAATGCAAAATTACTTTTCCAAAGATTGCACCAAATGCCTTGCTAGAATTCACACTTTTTTATGACCTTGACCTCTGCGTTGCAAGTAGTGAATGAAATGCTAGTACTTTATGTTGCAAAGTCTGTTTTGGTTTTCTTTTCAGATAGGACAAAACAGAAAATGTACAATAACAATAGACATATTGAAATGTTCCACCACTGCACTCAGAAGAACAATTTACCATTTTAGCCCAATTACCACTATTAAGTGATCAAACCTTTACTAACACAGGCTAGTTGAGAACCTTAAGGCAGGAAGATATTGATGACATATTACATGACTGTAAGCTATAACAATTCCAGCATAAAAACTTTTATACACCATATTTCTAGGACTTTATGTTCTAAAGCAGTACACAAGTAAATGGGGATTAACGTTATGAGGTACTAGTCCATAAAGCTGCATATTTCTACCTTGTTGATTCAACAAGTTGAACCTATAGCATCTAAGCTATTCAAACAGTAGTTATGCTCAGTTAATTGAGCAAAAAATCTTAAGCTTTCAGAATGTCAGATAACTCATGGTACTCATTTTAAGACTGGAACAATCCTCTGTTCTGATCCCTTCTCTCTGTGACTGAACACTGTGACACTGAGCGCTGTTAAGCAAAGTCAACGCTAAAAGAAAAATTAGACTTATCACTAAATTTAAGAATTAACACAGACCTGTACTGTGAAAATAAAGAATTTTGTCACAAGCATGATCAGACCTATGCTTAGAAACTAACCTTAGCAATAACCTAGGGTCTTATTTATAATTTGTTAACCAAGACACATTTTTCTCTATCTGTATTTATAGGATGCCTAACCATAAACCATATTGCTCCTTGTGATTTTAGAGGTAAAAGTATCATTTCAAAAACCTGTAGCACAACAAAAATTTATTGTGACAATATAAATTTAAATGTTTTAATGATGTAAAAATAAATAATTGGCCTTAGGTGGAAGTAAGACTTACTTTTCTTCACTAAAGAATAAGCCTCATCTATTCGTCTCCTTATTGATGGATTCTTCAAAGTCACTTTTGCCTGTAGCACACACAGACACAAAACAGAATGAACTGACTTTCTTCCCCACATGATCACACTTCAACAGCTTAATTTAGAGAATGACAATAATTCAGCAGAGCATAGGATGCAGGAATTTTAGAATTAACATATGACTGTATCATCATACAGACTGCATTTATATAAGCTGTCACAAACTACAGAGGACAAGCTGCTTCTTTACCACGTTGTTTAATCTCCTAGACTCAGCAGCTACGCAACTATAATAAAATCCAATGACTAATGTAAACTTCATTATTATTTACCTAGAGACTACTGTATTGTTTACAGCATAGAAGTATAACATCGTAATTTTTTCAAGCATTTCTCAAATACTAACCTTCTGATAGTTGTGAAGCAAAGCCCAAAGTGAGGCTGCTCCTATTCTCTGAACAGCAGGACTGTCACTTTCCAAACAGGCAGAGAGTACTGCAATTGCTTGCTCTAATGAGAGAAATAAAAAGAAAACGAACACAAAAGTATCTAGAAAATGTAATCAAAAGCACAAAAATATACTTACATGCCTCAGTATATTGATGCTTGGAGTACACTTATTTTTATGACAAGTATTGGTATGGCAAAGGAATTACAGAAACTTTACTATCGATTAAATTTCAATATGCTCATAAAATTGGCAGACTACATTGAAAGAAATGTTGAGAGCAATATAGCAAAACAAAGACAAGTAATGCTAAAAAATTAAGCCATCAGTAACAAAACATGCACATTATATACAGCCATCAGCTATGCATAGGGACTGAGTAAGCCATGAAGCTGTTTTATAACTCCCAGTAGCCACAATTAGAACCACATCAGGATGGATATTAAGATGTTTCTATTTTCCTTCATACTCATTATGCAGATGATTTGCAACCAATGAAAAATATTTGCCACTCCACTGTAGGTGCCTTAATTTTCTCTCATTGCTCTGAAGCCAGACTCTTCAAGTTTGCTTGTTCACTTCACAACAAAGACTCACACATTATGTAATTGAATAATAAATGCTTAATCAAGGCAGTAAATCCAAATCGTAGGAAAAAACAAAAAGCGCGAACACTATGGAAAACCTGCTGAGAACTCGTAACAAAGACAGGAGCACTCTCTCTGCAATTAAATTGCAGAAAGAAGCATGTTTTTACAAACAACCAAGAAAAAACTTCTGTGCATGTTGTTGCATTAAATACATATGCCAGGATCATAACTTTATCATTATCATAATCATTTTATCCAAAAGACAGGACATAAAATAGTTTGTCTCAACATCCATGACTTGCAGGAGCTAATAAGGTTTTGTCCAACTGAAAGATAGGACCTTCAGTTATTTCAAACTGACTGACACAAATCAATCCTCCCTGAAAAAATAGCTGTTTGAAAAAACTGCAAAAATGCTTTAATTCATGTGTTACTATATCCAAATCATCTGTCTCACAATGAATCGTGATTTTCTTTTTAAAACCATTTATTTGCTTTTCCTTTTATTATTTTAATTGCCTCTCTTCCAAAATACGGGCTCTGTAATCACTTCTACAAAAATAATTTTTATAAAAATGCTTTTCCAAAAAGCAATATTGAGTTCTTGGTCAGTAACCCAAACTGCACTGAAAATACGGTCTTCCGGAAGCCACAATATCCTCGGAATACAACACCATGTATACCCTTTAGATACTTACCATTACTTAATATCTTTGGTTTATTAGCTGGACTAAAACATATGTTATGTAGAATAAGAAGTGCTAGATGTTGGCTGCTCTTGTGTTTGTATTTACACATTTCCACAATCTGGTCTAAGAAACCATTTATCTTCATGACCATTTGCTGTCCATCTTCTCCAAAAGATATGTTCAGTAGCAGCTTTAGCCAAAGAGTAGACACATTACCAGGATTTTTACTACTTCCTTTTGGTAATGAAAGAGACAAAAAGTTCTGAAGGAAGTTACTCTGTCAGAAGAAAGAAAAAGGATGTTAGAATTTAGAGTATGCCATGGCTTGTTCACTGCTGTTTGACCTTCCAAACTTGACCTAAAACTAGTACTAACATTTCATTTACATATTTCAGGCAACATATTATTAGTCAAGGACTTTTGAAAGAACTACATATGAAAAAGAATCTACTTCCTGGTTAGAAAGTTAATATGGTAAGATAAATTTTCTTCTATAATAATTTATGCACTGTAGATACATAAGATTTGATCCAGCACAATATATTTCTTTAAAGGCTAATTCCCACCACTATATAAGCTTTTTGTTTTGCACTTAGCATTTCTGCCCAAAAATAAGCTAGAAACTTTTTAAGTGAATCAATGCACTACTCAGATAATGTATTCTTGATTTCTTATTTATTATTGCATGTGTTATTAGCAAATGTTAACAATATCTCAAGTTGGAAGTGACTCATAGGGACCTACAGCACCACTCCTCCCTTCACTGACAGCCTAGAAATGTCCTCTTTTTTTGCAAGATTTGAAGAAAAACTGTATGTCATATAAATGCACAGTTCTATCTCAGGGTTTGCCTCCACTTTAAAGAGATTTTGAGCAGATGTATCACCATGTTGCAAGAGGGAAATGTTCTAACAAATTCCTGTGATGATAAAGTCCTTGATTTCACTGATGATAAATTCCCCACCTCACTGAACCTTGGCAACATATACAAGCACGTGGTCAAAAGCAAACAATCCACCATACAAACTCCTTGTTTTCTTCACATGAGTATAATATTGGTAATTTAATTTTCACAGATGGAATTAGTTATTCAGCATTGCTTACACTTATGAAAGGAGAGCTCAGGAGAGAGAACAAAGACTATCACACTAGACTGAAACTCTGAAGAGAGCAAAAGCAAGAACAATTCGCAGAACATAACAGTTGCTACAGAAAAGATCTCAAATTCTTTGTCTCTATCAAAAAGTTTGAGTATTAGCCATTTTCCAACTTTATGACCAGATTTTACATAATTAGCATCACAAAGAGATCCTATTTCCCCCTGCATTTTTTAACAGGTAATTAGGTCCATGCATAGAACATTGTTAATAGAGATTGAAAGAAATGGTTGCAATATGCTAAAAATAAATAACTTTTCCTAATTTCTTTGTGTTAGCTCATCTTATGTCACTACATAGCTGACTTTCTACATGGCCTGACTTCTTTTCCCAAGGTGTTGAATTAATTTAAATGATCAAAGTTTAAAAGAAACAGATTTTTCAAATAACATTTGAAAAAACAGAAAAAGGATCATTCTATAAACAAACTAAAAAATAATAAGACACTACATGCATTTGCATAACAAGAATAGATTTCTAATATCCAATTACTGACACATAGAACATCTTCTCCACAACTTCTACAAAGATTATGTTTCACACAGTATACAGAATGATTTATACAATGTTTCTTTTCTTGTTTGCTCACGTGCAGTTTGTTCTACTGCATGCTCACTTTCATGATCCACTAGTGATTGCTATTATATATATGGGTATTAAAAATTTTACACCCCACTGACACTGAGAGGTTATAAAAGGTTGCACCTGTTCAGACTGTGAATATGACTGAATTTCATGCTGCTCGTAGGGAACGGCAACACAACTAACTGAGAAGACAAAATGGTTTTGATTCCCGCAGAAGCATTTCTGTTTGATCACTGGACATTCCATATCGAAAGATGAGCATTTATTAAAAAGGAAACTGCATCCATCACATTGCTAAAATCAATACTATTTACTTACCTTCTGAATAATTCCTTTACAGTCATGGGACAGAGCAAGGTTAGAAATTAGACAAAAGACCACCTGCTGAACTGGACTGTTATCATTTGACACTTGGGAAGCCAATCTCAAGATGTTATGCATTAATGAATTGCCAGCTGCACCTCGTGCAGACAGAAGTGATGATTGTCCACCACTGGTCCAACAAAGTGAAGCACAACCTTAGAGCAATGAAACATCATATTAGAAATGCAGATACATATTCAAAAGAAAAACCTATAGAAAAGAGCATCCAGCAGCTTAAAGTTGAGGTGGAATTTCTGAAAGGATTTGTTATGTGTTTTTTCTTTGAGCCACAATTAAGTCAATGGGACATAGTTCGAATAGAAACCTGCCTGAATGTGGCAGTTTACTGGAATAGGCATCTACTGTTCTATTGTTCCAGAATCTAAGAGGCAATTCTGCTGTTAAATAGAAGACATTGCTCCGTCTAAGAGTGCCTCCTTAAAAACCGGAACATTGTATCTAAGGCATTATACAATTATTTGGCAACAGAATCTGAAGGGATCTTCTGAAACTGGTTTAGAAAACAGATGTCTCTGTATAATCTGAAAGGAGTAATATGAGTTTTTTAGAAGATTTTTTCTGAGAAACAAAAGTACTGTCTGCACCTGTCATTACACTGTACAACAGCAACGTGCACAAACCTAGGCCATAGAGTTGCGAGCTCAAATTAATACAGCAGCAGAGAACAACTATGTTACCAACCTGACACTTATGCACAAATGTAGATACAAACCTTTTTGTTTAGTGGGATTTGCCATCTGCAACAAAGGTTAACTTCTGACATGGCAAAAGTAAACAAAAATGGGACAATGTTTAACTGTTACAAACATCTACATGCATTTCTTTGACTACACTGAGGAGAAGTGGTTAGCCAGTTCAAAGAAGGTAAATTTGGGACACCTCATAAACCAGCTATTCTGAACAGAAATTAAAAACATGCTTGATCAGAGAACACTTGCTCTTATCAGCAAGAAAAAAAAATGCAGCCTAGAGTCACTCAGAGTTAAGAAACCAGAAGGACCACCAGAACTTCAGCTTGATTTCTCACATGTGACAGGACACTATATTTGAATTTTATATCCTGTGGTTGACTGATACACATTTGAGCTTTCTTCAGTCCATATTAAAAAAAAAAAAAAAATCTTTATGAAAAAAAGCCATCGCAAGATCGTTTAGGTCTGGAGACACTAACTTAAAAAAAAGATTGAAAAAAGCTCAAGAGACTTTTCAGTTAATATATTTTAACCTTGCTAACTCTTTCATGGTATCTTGACCAGGAGAAATGAACAGACATTTACGTGTCTCTTCAAGGCACTAGCAAAACATTTTTTTGAGTAAATAACCAGGATATGGAATAAGAAAAATCCATACTAGAAAAAAGATCAGGTTTCTAGTAGTGGGTATAATTATCAATTGAAGTAACAGGTTTGCTCAAATAAGAAGAGAATCCTTATGAAAAATATACAAACACAAGCTACTGAGTCCAAGGTATACATAAATGGAAGAAATTTAATACAAAATATTAAATTTAATATTGACTAGTTTAAAACCAGAATGTTCTCAATAAGGACTGAAGTACAAATCTGTAATGTACTCATACACTGTTCTCTATCAAGGAATTCCTAGAGTAGTACTTCTATAACTATTCAACTTCGTAGGACATTCAGTGAAACCTTCCAACATAATGGTTTGAATTAAATGCTATTTAATTCTTTAGTACAGTTGTACTCTTGCTAAATCCAACAGTCTGAAAGAGGATCTGAATAAAATCCTGAACGTATTAAAATCAAAACTCTTGATAGACTTTGATGAACCAGCGCTTTTATACTTTCCTCTTACGGAAGTAATAAACTTGCTTTCACTTTTATTATGCTTTTCCATCTTAATTATTCTGGAAAAAATATTTTGCTGTTTTTCATCACAAAGTGACTCTCATACCTGCAGGATAGTCTGCAGTGTAGACACAAAGCAAATGCAGACCTATTTGCATTGAGGAGTCATCTGTTAGAAACCACGGCCATAGTGAATGCAGTACAGGAACAAGATGAGCTTTGAGCGCTGCCACCTACAAGAAAATGAGGAAGAATTTAAACTACAATACTCTTAAACACTTTGAAAATGAAGTATAGAGTGAGAAAAGCATATTTTAATTTTATGTTGTGTTATCTTATGCTTTATCTTATGGTTTAAAAGATTGTACAGAGAACTGACACTCATTTCAACACCAATGAAATTAACTCTATGCAAGAGAAAACCTGCCTGTTTTTAATTAGTGAGACACGAAAACAAAAGTAAAGATTTATTCATTCCAATTGTGATTGTTCAAGAGCTCTCTATTCTATAGTTTTATTCAACTCCAACTGAAGTAATTATTGGAACTCAAAAAACATAGAAATACGAAAGTGCAGTTGTGTACAGAGCAAATGATAGAAATCTTCAGTTATCAACAGAAACCTCCTTCTCTCCTCCAAGCAATAGTCTCTGCAGATCCTGATCAAAACAAGAAAAACATTGCACAATAATCTTAGCTGAGATTGTGGCACAACAAAGTTATGGGGACCTTCGGGATAATTACATTGCTTATTCAGGAACAGGTGTTTTCTATACAAAAGGAATGCTAATACATGCCCTAGAAAAGGGGTACCTCTGGAAAGTCAGGAAATCTTGTGGTTCCACCAATGTATGTGCTAAAAGTAGAACAAGTTGTATAAATAGCACAAGTAACACGATGTCAAGACAAATTAAACTGTGAAAGAGAAAATGAAAATAAATGTGTGAAAGGTATCAGCAATAAGAAAGAGCAAGAATAGTGATCAGAAAGAATAGAGGAAAAAATGAAAAAAGGTAATCTAGTATTTTCCCCATAGAAAAAACAGGTAGGCAGAAGAACTGAAGTTGAAAAGAATTTGAAAAGAACAGAGAAAAAGATAAAGAATATGAAATGAAGAAATTCAAGATTCTGAGGAAGAAAAATTATTTTTAAAAATCAAGATGGAAACAAAACAAATTTAACTCAGATAAAGAAAAGTAAATGGCAAATTATTATTTAGGGATTGGTTTTTGTTTGGTTTTGGTTTGTTTGAAGTGGGTTACTCTTGTTTTGGTTTGGGGGTTTTTTGTCTTTCAGAAAGGAAAAGAAAATAAGGAGAGAGGAATAAGGAGAGCAAACCACTTTCCAAGATCTGAAGTTATTTCTATGTGCCTTTCTGGTGGCCCCACACCTTTCTCCACATCCCTTTTTCATATTATATGCTTTGAAAATTAGAATTATTTAATTAAGCAAAACAGAAGTGGATATAAAAGATAATAGATGTCTGAAACCATTGGGAGATGCTGTTTCAATAAGACCATCGAGTTCCTAATGCATGTATGAAATATTCTTGGAAACTGGGAATAACAGTGAAATTTGAAGCATTTCCCGCTATTAATATTAAAATTAAATTTAGCCAGCTTGAAAATAACTTCAAAGTAGAAAAAAAATTATCTTCATTCACTAACTGAATGTGCTCACATTACTCAGTATAAGAATACTTACTTTGCATTCTTGATTTTGAAAGAGACAGTTCCTGAGGAGCTGCATAGCACACCTTAACTCCTTGAGAAGGTTCTCCTCCTATCCAGAGAAAAATAATTGAAGATTGTCAACATAAGACCAGAATGAATTTTGTACAAGGAGGAAAGAGATTTCTAAGGCATCAACATTTGGGTCACATCTCTTCTGCAGTTTTCTTCTGATTTCAGGTAGGATTCATGTCAGCTAGCTTCAATCATATTTACTAAAGACATTACTTAGAGTCATCGTCATCTCTCTTATAACCCACAGATACTATTTCTAGGGGCACCAATCTGACCAAATGCAGACATCTGCTCCATTTCTCTTACAACTAATGAAGAATGGGTGGGAACATTCCCAAGTATTGGTTCCATCCTAAAGACATCCTAAACCAAGTCCAGTGAATCACTCCCGAGAAGCACCTTTTTTCTTCCTTGGATAAAAACAAGGTTAAACTAATTCTGTCTTGCAGATCTCTACATTTGGTCAGACCAATCCATCCTTATATTCCCAGGGTCTTAGCCTCCCATCCTTAATAAAGGAAATAGCTTCCAACCTGATAAGAATATCACAAAGATAAATACAGACCATTGGACAGTGAGGTACTATACAAGTAAACAAAAAATCCATCTTCATGATAGAGCTGTGATGCTAGAGGCTAATGATTGCTGACCTAACTTCTATAAGGTTGACATTTATGAAAGATGATCAAATTCCAACAAGCCTATTCACCACAGCATACTATTTCTGTCTTATAAAGGAACAAAAATGTAAAATAGGATTCACGGCTAATCTCAGACAAGGTGAAGCAATAATGTGTGCTTATAAATCATAACGTGCACGGTTGATGACATTTAGAAATGAAGTAACAGTCTATCCCTCAAAGGTAAACGAATGCCAGGTGTAGTAGATAAAGAAGAAACATACAAGTCATCATTACAAATACATTTGATAACTGGTTTGTCTCACTTTTAGCCAAATAAAATGCTATCTCCAAGACGTTATTCCAAGGAATTCCCTGTGTATTAATTGTGTATAAACTTCTAGGAGGTTGAAAAAGTTATGCATTGTGTTGATGGCACTGTTGTATTTATTTGTTTTAGGATATCTTGATTTTTACTAAGATCCTATTTTAAGGGCTTTTTTCAAAACTTGGCTATTTGTAAATACTTTTCACGCTCTTGGTTAACATCACACTAATTATTGTGAAAGAAACGGAATATCAGCTAAAACGCATCAGTTGCCCTGAGAATGAAGCTAGACCAAACACATTTTTCCCAACAGTTAAAAGAAAGAAAAGAGAAAGAAAAAAAAGCTCTCATAACTTCTTTTTGAGAGTTGTGCCTTGAAGTGGGCCGAGGGGCAGTTTTGTGAATGATCAGCTAAATCTACTATGAAAGCAGTACGTCGCAGTTTCCTTCACATGAAACTTTGTCATTATGCACCACATATTATGCTTACATACACTTACACGTGACATAGCAACCTACAGTCCCAGCTCAGCAGAGAAATCTGCCACAAAGTCTCGCAAATCTTTCAAAGAATTTTTAATTAAACATAAACAGTCTTTCTGACCTTTCTCAGCAGCCCCTTTCCTCTAATTTCTTTCAAGTTTTAAATTCCTACTATGTTCAGCAGAGGAGCAAATATCCCCAGCTTCCCTCTTCTCACCCCAAAAAAATACAAAGAACTAGTTAACTTTAACCTTACAAGACATATCCAGGGCAGGACACCTTTCGGCCTCCAACCCTTGAAGAAGGGATAATAAATGTGTTTAGCAGCTCTAAACAAAAAATATTGTAGCCTTCAAATGTCAGGGTCAAACTCAAAATTTTTTAAGAGTTCATTGTTTTAAAACATGGTTCCACACTCTCACATATCAAGGCTAATGTCTGTGTCAAAACCTCAGAAAAATAGCACTGAGCTCAAGAAGTGCCGAGATACTCTGCAGAAAGATGTTTTTTGCAATTTCTGCTTTATGTGGGAGTGGACAAGATATCAAACTTGACAGCAGGGGTTACTGCCTGTGTTTTAATAATTCTCTTAGATGAAAGTGGCAGAAAATAACCAGATTGTAACAAAAAACTTATGGAACTGTTGTATCATGGTAAGACATATCTAGATGTGGTAAAGAACAGTTGGGTGATATGAGAGTCTGGAATAACTGGAAGTAAGTCAAAAAAAAAGGCTAAATAAATAAATTGTGAATGGAGAAAAACTGGGAGTGCAGGCGGTAGAAGGACTGCAAGAATGAGGTTAAAAAAAAAAAAAAAAACTGACAAGAAGTTAAAACCAGGGACAATTGAGTCGATGACAAGAAACTCAGATGTCCAGGCCAAGTTTGAAGGAGAACAGAACAAAAAAAGTAGAATTGGAAGCCAGATAATAGGAGAAAGCAAAAAAACTATGATTTACATTCATAAGCAGACTGAAACTGGTTTTGGGATGGGAGGGAAATTAACTGACACGGGAATAGACAAAACCAAAATGGCTAGCACTAGTTGAAAACAATGAGAAAGAAAACTTGAGAAAAAGAAAAATTATTGTGGAAACAAGATGGGAAAAATTAGCTTGATTGGATAGAACCATGAAGTCACGGCTGAAAGTCCAACTCTGAAAACAATATAGTACTCTGATATTGCTGTAAGGCTAAATATCATAAATTACAAGCACTGACAGATTACAAAAGGATGTTTGTGTACGTGAATGAATGTCTGAAACTGAACTTCGACCCCTCAATCAGAAGCCTTCCAGTTGCTGGCTTCATCCAGAATGAGCTAGTTGCTAATTCTGATAACCTGGACTAGAAGTGGGAGGTCCTGAATCCTCCAATTAATGAAAAGACATAAGACAAAACCAGTAACTCAGAGGCTGATTATGTATTGTATTTCACACATAGATTGACTTATGGCAAACAAGAGCTTGGAGTTCCAGAAAGAAAACTTGGTGGCAAAAAGGATTCCTGAAAATAAACTGTTCCTGAAAGGAAGAAAACAAAAAAAAAGAACATGAAGATCCTGGCTAGAGGAAGAACCCTGCAAATGGGAGAAGATCCTGGGGGCTAGAGAGATTCATGGAGTAAAACACAGTACATGCCCAGGGGTTTTGTCCAGCAACGACTGAGCAGCTGCAAAGTATGAACTGATGTGATTTTCTACCTGACATTCCTGAAGTAGCAGTCATCTCCATGTTGGAAAAGGAAGCTGAGACCTAGTAAGACCTTACAAAAGCTCCACTGTCCAAGTCCACTACAAGTTGTCATTAACTGCCTCATCCGTGACAGATACAATCAGTATCTGCCTCAAGAAAGCAAAAACAAACAAAATGAAAGAGACCTGGGAAGTGCCTTATCATATCACTCTTCTGGCTTTTATAGCTACCTTTTTTCTCTGTGTTTTCCCAGGCTTTAGGGAATCCAAGTTCAGCTGCGCGTGAATGTGCTTCATGTTTTCTATACAGCCATCTATCAGGTCAGCTGGAAGACAAAAACCAGTAACATTTATAATTACATTCAATCAAAAACATTTTAAGAAATACAAGATATCTTTCTGACAATGATCTTGTTATCTTCTTGATATTAGGAAGTAACTAACAGTTTCTGAGATGAAGTGCATCCAGTTGAATGATCTTGAGAAGACAGAATACATTTGAGTCCTCTTGCAACAGAGTCCCGTGAGAGGAATGCCACAAGGAAGGACTGGTAAGATTGAGAGAGGAAAATGATTTGAGAAGGAGAGGATAACAACTTCAGGATATTTTCAGTGATGCTGCTTAGAAGAATGAAGCTTCAAGAGGTTAGGGCACCCATTTATATTACCCAACCCTTCCCTAATAACAGCAGATTTACTGCACCTGAGATGGGACAAAGGAAAGCAATTGTTCAGGTGACTCAAAGGGCAAAATATTGAGTTAGGTTCTTTTCTTTGGATCTAGAGTCTTTAATTCACTATAAGATCATGGAGCGACCACATGAGTGGACAAGGTGAGAGCTACAGATGTCGTCTATCCGGACTTTCTTAAGGCTTTTGAGATGGTCCTCTGCAACATTCTTCCAAATTGGAGAGTTATGTAATTGACAGGTGGATCAAGTGGTTAGATACTCACTCAGAGGCATCAAAGTCAATGGCTCAAAGTCCAGACGGAGACTGGTGACAAGTAGTGTCCCTCAGGGGTCCATGTTGGGACCTGTTTAATGCATTCACCAATAACAGTGGGATTGAGTGCACCCTCAGCAAGTTTTCAGATGGCACCAAGCTAAGGAGTGTGATTGACACGCCTGAGGAACGGGATGCCATCCAGAGGGACCTGAACAAGCTCAAGAACTGGGTCCAGATGAACCTCACTGTGTTCAACAAGGTCATGTGCAAGGTGCTGGACTTCGGTTGGGGCAATCCCAAGTATCAATACAGGTTGGAGGATAAAGGGATTGAGAGCAGCCTTGTCAAGAAGAAATGGGGGCTGTTGGTGCATGAAAAGCTGGACATGACTTGGCAATGTGCACTTACAGCCTAGAAGGCCAAATGCATTATGTGCTGCACCCAAAGCAGCATGTCCAGCATGTTGAGGGAGGGGGATTCTGCCCCTCTACTCCAGGTGAGAGCCCACCTGGAGTGCTGCATCCAGCTCTTGGACCCCCAGCACAGGAAGGTCCTGTTGGAGTGAGTCCAGAAGAGGACTACAATAATGATGGGAGGGATGTAATACATCTATGAAGACAGACTGAGAGAGTTGAGATTGTTCAGCCTGGAGAAGAAAAGGCTCCAAGGAGACCTGATTGCAGTCTTCCAGTACTTAGAAGGAGCATATAAAAGATGGGGACAAACATTTTAGCAGGGACTGTTGCAATAGGAGAAGGGGTAATCATTTTAAATTATGAGAGAGCAGACTTAGACTATATACGAGGAAGAAATTTTTCACAATGATGATGGCGATGCAGCCATATCCAGTTGTTATTATGTCCTCCCCAAAACCTTATTTTCTCCAAGTTGAACATCAGTTCAAGTCAGTTCCTTCAGCCTTTCATCTAAGGACAAGTGGATACAACCACCCTGGTGGCCCCCTGCTGAACTCACTCCAGTTTGTTGACACTTCTTGTACTGGGCCAAAACTGGATGCACTACTCTAGATTTAGCGTAACAAGTGGTAAGTAGAGGGAAGGTAATCCTTTCCCCTTGATCTACTGCCTGCGTTCCTGTTAATACAGCCCAGGATGCTGTTAAGTCTTCTCACATTCATCTTGCTGCCTACCAGACCCTTTTCAACTCACCAGTCAGCCTCTACTGCTCTAAGTGGTTGTTCCCTTTGAGGTGCATTTTTAACTTAAAGTTAAAACTTTAAGACTTTTTAAGACTTTGCATTTTTAACTTAAAATAGTCCTTAAGAGCTGAACAGGTGATGTTAGAGCTACAGGTGTCTTAAGGACATTGATTTGAATCCTAGAAGTCCTATTCCTCTTTTTCTAAGATCTGTGTTGCATGACAGGAAGGATGACTTGAAGACTGCTCAAGCACAGAACGTGATGTGCTTCCTGCAATGGAAGTGCCTTCTCAGGAAGTCAAATCTTAGACGGTCTAGTAGGTCATCAACAGAAGAAAGACCTTGATTGAAGTAAGGGCTGAGTACAGCACCAATACACTGAGAAAGAGCAGAAAGCACAGGATTTGAAGTTCAGTGTTTTCTGCCACTATTGGGATCAGACATTCAACAGATATGTCTAGGCTATCTACTTCAATGCAGTAAAGGTTTAAAAAGCAGAAAAAAAAAAAACAAGTGGGAGATATAAGTAACAAGAAGGCACCAAAGACAAAGTGAACTTGGACTGATCAGAAGGTATTAAACACATGAGACATGAGAAATGCAAATTAAGCACTCTCCCCTGTATTCTAGAGGGCCCTAAAGGCTTGATTAGAAGTTGGTTTACTACTGTAAACTTAGGCATGAAAGATATTGCATAGCAAGGGGAAAAGGTCCTACTTAAACTGTGAAATGGGACTAAATAAAGAGGCAGGGAAGAACAAAGTCAAGAAAAAGAAGTCTCTTCTTGTCTAGGTACAGCCAGAACTGAGAACACAGGGCATACTTTCACCTACAAAAGTATCGGCATAACGTAAACCAAGAAATAGAAGATACTGCCAGTAAAAAATCTCCAGTTTCAAATGGATGAACGTGCCATTAGTGGTAAAACCTCACGGGACTCTTCTCACTCTAACACAGAGCTGTGACTTCACCACACGTTTTTAGACTGGCTATAACATAACATTTTATTTGCAGCTGAAAACTTTTAACTAATAATAAGATTTCAAAATAAAATCTGAAAAAAATCCCTGTCATTGAAACCTAGGTCTTTTGCTTTGACAAAAACCATCATGATTTAAAGATAATATGTAAAACAGCTGCAAGCATTTGATTCATAATTCAATTAACATATATTTTGAAATGCTCACCTTCCAAAGCACATTTCTGGGCATTTTTACTGACAGCTAACAAAGACAGCAGTGCATTTGTAGCAACTTCTTTCAGCACATCCTTTGAAGATTTTCTTTCACAGACCTACAAAAAATGCAATTTCAGTACCGAAGTGAAAAAGTGACCATATTAAAAATAGTATTCCTATCTATAAATAGATTGTCATTGTCTACATTTTCATTTGGATGATTCGTCAGTACATTCCTATATGGAGTTCTTTCTATATATATTCATGTTTATAGACAGTTTGCATTAAAGTGTTTCATTATTTTTTGCAATTAAAATGTTTTTTAAAATTAAATATTTCTTCTTGTGCTTGTAAGCCCACTCCTCTTACTTTTTTCTTAACATTCTACCTAGGTTCCCAGCCCAGGCATTCCAGACTTTTCCTAATATTCAAGTTTTGCTTCTGCAGGCAATTCATTGGTGTGCCTTTAGTGCAATCTCATTTCCCTTCAGCACAATGATGAAGAGACATTAAATACAGAGAAATTCCTTAGAATAAAAATATCACTGATAATTATTTTAGATCCTCTTCTAAACACTGAAAAATAGTAGTTTGTCTTATTTTTGTGAGGCCTTTGTGAGCATCACAACTTTTCTAATAACATAAGTATAATCTCTGTGTTTTCAAAAGAGTATTTATCTAGTCATATAAAAAGATAGTTGAAAGACAAGGAGCTGACTGTGCTTCATATATTATCCAATAGAGAAATTTTGCCATCTAGCAATTTTCCCTAAAATAACACGCCAATACCGATATCCAATAAAATAGCAAACAACATGCATTGTAATCAAGAGAATATAGTTGCTGGATCATAGTAAAAAGAAAAACACATTTTAAAGTTGGTCAAAAACACATCTTCTTAAGAAGAACTTTACACTTCAGACAGAAATCTTATGAGTACCTATCCACAAGACCTCACAGATTTTACCCCTACTTACATCATATATTAATGGCTTAAGAAATTTTTCATATTTTAATATGCAATAAAATATCAACGTATGCTCTAGGGTTATCATTTATTGAAGTGTTCACTGCAACCAGGAGTGAAACGGTCAAGGAATAAAGACTAGTAAGTTGATAATTTGAAAAAAACCCAACAGCTCACTGATAAGGACAACTGACACCAAATGAAAGCACCAAAGCATGGACTGGGTTCTGCATTTATAAATGCATTAGAAATTACATTAGAAATCATAAACTACATTATATGAAATGTGCATCTTTCAGACAAACACTACACTTTGAATCATGGCTCACTATTATTGTTACAGTGACAAACTGCACATGTAACTTTGTGTATTACTAAGTAATGGAAGACATTTTAACAATCTATAAATAAGTGAAGGACAAAAATATAGAGGTAAAAGAATCTTTTAGGGTAGTGAATAGAAGTATAAATAAGAATAATGAGATTACATTAATCAAGACAGAACATTCAGAATAAGTACCTAAGAAAAAAAAAACATATTGTCACCAGAATATATTATGTTGGGCAACAACTTCCTAAAAGAACCAGCAAAAATATGCTACCTAACCAATTTAAAACTAGGTCGGAATATACATCAATATGTGCTCCTTAAATACAACAACACTGATCTTATGCTATCATGGAATGAATTACAAGGCTTAACAATTCATCTTGTTAAAAAAAAATTACCAAGGCAGCTCTTAAAATCAATGGGAATATCTATGTCTCAAACCTTAATAATATTATTACATGTTTGGAAAATCGAGGTGAAAAAAGCATACTGGTATTGCGCCAGAGATATTCTATCTATGTATCATCTTTTCTGTGTGAGATTTCACACCACATTGTTGCAGCACAATTGCCTTGCAAGGCACTTCCCAGAAGTTGCTTCTTTGCAACTGTTCCATCTTACTGCATGAATTTCAAAAATGAGTGTAATAGATGTGTCAAATTAAAGAAGTGTTGGTTTATAACTGGAAATAATTGATTTTTCATTAGGTAACTTCATATTCTTTTTTAACAAAATACAAAAATGCAAAAATTTTGTGGTTTAAAATGTCAAATTTTAAATACCTGAATAATTAATGCAGTAAGTTGAATTACTGATGCCTGGCATCCTTCAACGTGCTCCAGAAGAAAGGTAATAGTTGGATTCTGACATACACTCGGTTTGTCTTGGAGCTGTCTTCTTCCTTCTTCATTCAAAAGGACAGAGAGGAACTGTAAACTAGCCACATATAAAGCAGGATACGTGGTAGACAGATGAATACAATCAGAAATGGTATCTGAAAGGTCAAACAAAAAAAAAATTTTACATTTCATAATTAATAAAGCTCAAGTGCTTTGGAACCCATAAAGACTTATCAAATAAAGTATGTGAGCCAAGAGGCAGTAATGCCCGTGCACTGCACAACGAATACTACAAATTCTATGCATTTAGTAAGTCTTTAAAAAAATCTAAGAAGAAAAGTTTCAGTTTTATAAGGTTTGAGTGAATTAATTGCTCTGCATTGATTTGACTATAAAAAGTTATTTCCATTTCACTCAAATCACTCATTTTTTCCAAAAATTTCCTAAAGTCTCCTCCCTTTATGCAACGGCTTACATTATAAAACCAACAATATCTATCAGCTGCTTTATGTACAATTGGATTTGGATTCATTAGATCTCTTAACATGCACCTGGTCAAAACCATAAGCTTGTCTGGACAATGCTCACACTTCAATATTAAAACATGTCACTGAATCTTGTCTGACTATGCAAGTAACTAATGTAAGAATAATTAAAAAACAAAGAAACAAACAAACAAACCCCCATATAATAAACTTGAATTCCTGTGTCTCTTATCTCCCCGCAAAACTTTCCTTTTTATTTTATGCAAGATATTAAAAAAAAAATAGGGAAAAATAAAGTGCTAATGGATCATTTCATAAATACCACATCTGGCTAAGGTTTACAAATAAAATTACTAACCCACACATGCAAAGAAAACTTCTGAATTTATCTGGCTGTTCAAAAGTTTGTCTGATGATACTAGAAAGAGTTATAAAAATTCAGTTATTGACACAAGGCAGTCAAGCTCTGGACACATTTGGGTTTCACTCTGGATATCTCATTGGTCATTACTTAATAGCATCTAAACAGGAATGGTTCTCTTTTCTATTGTTTGTTTTATTAGTTGCTCGATTAAAATCTATCCATGAATAGTTATTACCAATTACTGCTGTACAATGATTTGCAAGGGCGGTTGTCACAGATGGAAAAGATATCTGGCCACTTTTCCACAATAACGTAGCTATAAGGCTGAAACAGTCTACCCATGTTTCACGAAGTACAGATGTTAACTCGGTACCTGCAAAGACAACACAGAAAATTAATGCATTTACAAAAGTGAACAAACCAGGAAAGCTAAGCCTGACAGCAAATGTCAATTTACATGAAGGAGGTTCATAAATAAAGACCCGCCTCTGTCTGGTTATACTGGAAACAAAATACTTCATTACCTAACCCATCTTTGGGGCGTATGGTGAGAATCCTGAAGGTATTTCCCAAGAAAGGTTTCAACAGTTCATTCTGGATTACAAGCTGAGAGTCCACCAATAAACATGATTTTAGAAGCCTGGACACAGCTGACAAGTATTGAAGTAGTATTATGACCTGTTAAATATTTACAGAAAGATATGAAATGAAGCCACATACTTACACTTTCCACATTATTTTAAATTTATTCACATTATATCAACTGATTCATAATATTTTGAGCTAATATACACCACTTTAAAATAAATAATAGGACACAAATTAAAAAAAGTGTTCTCTTAATTTTTACTGTTGAAGATGAAACAGAATCCTTAGTTTGGAAACACATGCATGGAATCAATCTTCTAGTAACGAAGGTTTCCTGGGACAAAGTTATGAATCTCGCTACATGTACAACAGCATACTCCTTGGAAGCTCACAAAGAAAAACATAAAAATGGTCATTAATATTGAGAAATACATGCATATTTCCTGAAAACAGAAGTTCAATTTGGAGTTTTAGGAAAAATTACTCCTGATATATTTATTTATTCTCATAAGATTTCTGCAGAAAACACATTTCTTTAATCACAGGAGTAATTTTCTTCAAAGTATACCTGAATGCAGAGCAGCAGAAGCTATAAAATGGTGCTGTGCCACGAAACAGTATGTTCTATATGTTGTATATACAGAACTAAATGTGACAAAAAAAGTAGTTCTATCAGCAGTAACCCTAGATGGTTTGCAATACATCAAAATTTTGAAAACTATGTAAGTGTCTGTAGGATTGGAGGCAAAGCAAAGCAGCCAGGTCTGTTGCAGCATTAGTAACTGTACCTGGCTTGTACTTCAATACCATAAAAAGAAATTCTATTATATAATTTCTTTAACAGCTAAACTCAATTTATCTTTTTAAAAACAACTCATTTTCAGTTTGATGGTTCTAACACAGTTCTAACACAGAAAATAATTACTCTGTGTTGAATAAAATGGTCTATTTTCACTTAAGCCTTGACAAAAGTGCAGAGATTCACATGAGTGTAGCCTATAGCAGCATGTCTGGACTATGTTAATGATATATATTATGCTAACATAATTAATTTCATAACTTCAAAAATTAGAAAGTAACAAATGCATCTCTAACCTGAGCTTTTACATGTTCTGTATGACATGGATGACCCAATGGAGCCTTCAGTTCCATGATATATCTCTCAATCAGATTAGCATTTACAAGACTAAAATAAAATAAAGTTGGTTAGAAATACAGCTAAATAATTAAACATCCTACTAACTTAACATTCCATAAAAGAGAATGATATAAATAAACAGTAAAAATAAAATAAGAAACACTTACTGGTAAACCCCACCATTTTAAGAAAGTCTAGTGCAATGGCAATATAAAAGCAGTTAAGTTGTTTCAAAATAGTTAGACTAATATAAATTCCAATAGTTGTTACTGTACTGGCAAAAATCAGTTGTTTCTATTTGATTGCTTATTTTCTTTTCTCTAGAAGAATAAACAGCTCTGATATAATATAAGCTGTATTCAAACCAGAGTTGCTGGGGGTTTGTTTGTTTGGGTTTGTTTCATTTTTTCCATTATTTGCACTAGGAAGAGCAACTAAAAAAGCTCTTGAAAACCTTTGCAAAAAAAAAAAAAAGAACTAATTATTCATGCTTCACTTCAGGACTTCCAAGTATCTTCTACAGATGAAAGAATTCTTTATGGTAGAACTGGAAACATGAAATACAATCTGAAGACTATTTTGAAGTAGTTCCTTCTTTTAAAAGAAGCAGAACACTAGGATTTATCATCTATACTTTCCCAAATCTGGCCAGTGTTATTTACTTACTCTCTTTTAGTGTAAGAGTCCTTGGCTCATCTTCAAAATATTTCATACAATTCAACTGAAATGATCTGCAATTCCAAATATCTGACTATATTATGTATTGCTTTACTAAAAAATAACCTAAAAATTACCCGTCCGAAAAGGATGACTAAATGGTCATCTAGACAAAAACCTAGAACATTATGAGAGGAACACAGTCGTCTTGTAGAAGCAGACTACAAACTGAACCACCAATGTGGCTACCTATTCTGTGAAAAAAATAAATAATCATGATTCTTTTCTTTTGTTGATTGAATTTTTCAAAAAAGGTATTTCTAAACACCTCAGAAGCAAGAAGTGATCAATATGTTTAACAGTTCTGGTAAGAAACACAAGTAGATCTCATTTGAATCTCTATTGCTACACCCTGTTTATAGCTCAACAGTTATTGATCTCATACCTGCTGAGAGCTGTTAGCAAATGTGCTTGCTGAAGAGCAATTCCAGTATCTTTTGGCATGACAACCAGCAGATTGTGAAGAAGGCTGCAAACAGCTGACAAAAGGGCAGGTGTGACTACACCATGCTTTTTAGACAGAGCAGCAGACATGGGAGAAGCATGTTGAGTTGGAGATTCTGTTATGGTTGTATCACTTTGACCTAGAGTCAAAAGCAAACAAAAAAACACAGAAGGTTAAATTACAGCAATTACATAAAACAAATTTCTTTTCATTTTTCATAAAACATTCAAGTCCTCTCTGTATTTAAACTGTATATTCTGGAATGAATGAAACAAAAACAAAGCCAAAGAAATCAGACACAGAAAATAGTTCGGAATAATTCTTTTCCCTCTACGACACACTAATAATTGTTACAGAGAAACAATTAATTTGAACAGACATAAATTCTCATCCCTTAACAGAAAAATATTCTATATTTGTATTTAGCTCTCTCCACATACATGATTTTATATGTATTGTTTGCATTATATTCATTTTTATCTGTCTACATACAAAGAGAATGGTATATACATCTGTGTGTGTGTGTGTGCACTTGTGTCTGCATCTATGTACATGACAGCTTTACCATGATTGATTGTTTTGAAAGGGTGACTAGATGCCAGGAATAGAACCTAAATCTTGAGTTACATTTAAAGCAATACCAACAATTTTCACTTATTTCTGTCAAATGTATTTCACCCTATTTAATTTTAAAGGAAGTGTTTGTTTAATGTTTGTCTTCTAAAACAACCACAGGAAGCATTCAATGAGTGTTCCAGCAATATGCAAGCTGTACAAATGTACAGCATGGACAAATACTGAAATATGGGCAGGCTAATACATTGTATTCATCATTATATACACAACTCAGGCTTGACTTACCTTGTGCCATAAGTCGATCAACCACAGTTTCAGGAATAAAACTGGCTGAACTTGTTGGAACTGTTGCCTGAAGCTCAGTAACACTCCCCAGTGATGGTGATGCAGACAGAATCTATGAAAGCCATGAAAAGGAAACTAGTTGATTCCAGCTTTTATAGACTAGTCTTGTATTTATACTTTGCTCAGAACGAGGGAACAACCTACCATAAACAACAAACTCACAAAACAAAAGATGGTGTAAATATTACTGTTTAAAAGCAATTTGATTAAATTTTGTCCGCTATGAGTATGTGTGTATATAATAAACATCCAGTAATTGAAACTATCGAAAGATGTGCAATATGAACAGCCTAGAACATTTCAGTTAACAACTGATCAATGCCCATGACACTGGAAATTCCTCCTCTTCATTCTTCTTTTTCACCCATATAATTGACTCAACCTACATTTGGATAAAGATAGAAAGACATTACTGAAGCATTTAAAGTCAAATTTTTCATGGACTATTTGCTCTACTGAGAACATCAGCACTTGTCCGTTTGTACCAGAACATGCTCAGATAAAAATATCACAAGCACATTTGTTGGCGGTCGAAGTTGACATCCCAGAGCCTTTCTAACTCCGGATACTTCTCTTAACCTTGATCCTGCAATCCTTATATTTATTGATTTCATAATGAAGACATGAGATATTTACAAAACAGTAGATAATTTTAAGGTCATACTACTTCCATGCTCCTCCTACCAATTTTACGTCACCTACGTTACAAGTTTTGCATGCTTTCAGAAGTTCTTAATGCTCTTACTACTGTGTTTAAAACCACAAGCTTTAGATCAGAAAACCTAGAGTCACCAGCTAAATGATGTGCTTCTGTAACAGTAAGATCTGTGACCTGTTTTAGAGCATGGGACAAGTATCTATCATGTCAAGTCACTTTTCACTTCTGGTTTTTATTTTCTAGATGGACAATTCACATTAGATAATTTTCTTCAAGCGTGTCACTTATACAGTGCAAAGAAAACAGAATGTTGGGGAACCCAATGATTTCCCAGCATAGTTACAGCTTGAAGACTTTTCCTCGCAGTGAGCTTTCTAAGGAAGACAAACATTTCAGAGGTTTGGTTTTTTTCTTCTACGTTTTGTTGGAATAACACTTGGAATATTTTTTTACCTAAGGAAGTGTAAAAAATGACTTAACTGACAAAAAGGGTGGAGAGAAGGAAATCACAGATTACTCCCTTCCTAGCTACTGTATACTTGTAACCTGCATGTTGTAACTCCCTTCTCTCCCCCATTTTCCTCTGGTCTTCCACTATTATTCATCCTACAGTCTTGAATCTTTCTCCTCAAGCTTGCTCAGTTGTTCCCCCAAAAAAGCCAGGAGGTTACTGTAACACAGAAAACAATCTACAGTAGAATTTGGGAGGTGTATCCAAACCTAGGATTCACATAGAGCCTGGGTCACATAAACACTAAGGACAATGCTTGGCTAAACAATTTTCTTGTTAGCAAAATGCAGTACCAGACTGTACCGAGCAATTGAAATTCAAATTCTATTTTGATTATACAAATAAAAACCATGTTTGCCAATTGAAATAAGCTATTTAAAGTTTTATGCTTGCTAATTTAAATAATTATTAAAATCCATTATTTATATTAAACCAATCGAGCTTGACACATGGTAAATCCTGGATTTATTCAGCACTACACTTCAATTCCAAGCATTCTAATATGTGAGAAAAACCATAACTCTTTTCCTTAAATAGTAAAATCCCAAAACACAGCTTCTAACAGTCCATATGGTCCTTTTAAAAGAAGTAAAGCCCTAAAAGGAATTATAACTATACTGAGAGTCATCTTACAGATATTATTATGAATTATACAAGCTTTCACATATTATTAAACAGTATCAGCTACACTGCACAACAATTCTTTATCTTCTACAACAGTTTAAAAACTTTGGGCAAGGAAATAAAAACAAGTTCTTAGTTATGTTAAAAAAAATGATAAAAAATAAATCAGTAAAAGCTTTATCTGGTTAGAAAAATATCGGCTTCCTGCATTGATGGAACACTTATTGGTAATTGCTTCACAGTGGGAAATAGGTTAAAACAATAAATTTTCCTCTGTCTTAACAGAAAACACACAGTAACACAATGAAGTTGTTTCCACACTCTTCTGCCTTCCAGAAAAAAAAAAAATATATATATTACCACTTTTATAAATCACCTTTGATAGGGATGAACTGGGAGTCCGGGACATAGTATCTAGTAAATGATATTTACTACAGCCACCATATTGTTTCTGGGAGCAATGAGGCATTGTGTTGCTTAACAGTGAGACTTTGGAAAGGGGTTTATTAGGGGAAAAGGTTCACATGTGTGGAGAGGGAGATGACGACTGCAGATTAGAACTAATTCAAAGGAATACAAAAATTGTCAGAGTGGAAACACAGGAGAAATGCGAGGGTTTTGCCATTTATCTACTAGATAGGAATAAAAGGTCTTTTCTTAACCTCTAGTACAAAAATCCCTCTGGCATTGCTTTAATAGGCTTGCAGTGATTAATTCTATTCAGTTCTCTTTTCAAAGGTTTAAATCACTTAACTGTATAGCGCTCTGGTAACCATGGTTCCAGAAAATAAAGCACACATTTTTATAAAATAGCAACAAGATTTCATAGAAAAGAACAGCCATGACTTAAAGCTATCTGGGAAATGTCTGTAGATCTTTAACCCACATCATTTTTAGCTCAAGTTTTTAAACAACTGCTCCTTTTGCTAAGCTGTCCCAGGCACAGAGCAGCCCTAGAGTACTTATGCAGTGTGAAGCCAACTGGTACCTCCATGCAGATTGGTGGTCTCTTATCATATATAATAAACACAAACCAAATGTTGGTTAAAATAAGAGTAAGGATTTGCCTTACATGATAACCTGAGTTAATGTTTAAATTAATTCTATAAGAGACCAACATTTTTAATTTTATCAGAACTGGACTTTTTGCAGTATCCACGTTCCAATTCACAGAAAAATAGATTTGACAAAAATCTGTAATACACTGGGATCTTAAAGACACAAAATACAGTGCATATGAGTTAACAGAGTACAGACAATTCTGTTACTGTCTTTTTACATGATGTTTAATCATTGATTTCATCCCACATGGCAGTTCTCTATTCTATAAAGTGAGTAAAATTTTATCTATGGTATCTGTGAGATCTCTGACTCCCTTTTTAATTTCCTCGATTTTTCTTTTTGGGAATTCGGGGAAAAATTTGGGAACGGATGAAAAAAGACGAAGCCAAAAAGTAATTTAGATGCAATATTCATTTAAGGTCGTACAACCCAATCTGAAATCAGCTCTTGATATCAGACAGCTCAAATATACTGATTACATTAAATCTGAAAGCAGAGAAAACTAATAGTGTGTTAGGAATAAGAATGGATATGAACATACCCAGAACAACTTCTTTTTATCTCTGATATTAAAATATCAGAGAAGAGTTTCTGATAGAAACAATTCAACTTGGTTTGATTGCTGTTTTTTAGCTATTTGTGGCTGTTGTCATAGAAGCTGTACCATGCACCAAAAAAACATGTTTCCCTTCCATAAGACCTGCAGATTGCTTTTCATCTGTGATGGGGAAAGCACGCCATCTCGTGGGCTTGGAATAATGACATCCTCCTAGTACCAGCAACACACAAATTTTAACAACCAACTTCTACAAACTTTTGGTTGACTTCACAAATGTATTTCTTTTACTCATATATCAAAATTGAAAGCTTTGTGTCAAACTTTAAGCCAAAAATTTGAAGTTATATAGGAATAAATTACAAATGTCTGATTTCAGGACAAGTTTGAGTTTTCAAAAGTATTTCCTAACTTTACTAGATAGACAGAAGTTAACTGCCCTCTAAAATATACTTCACAAGTGGCCTCAGTTAAAGTTACATTCCTCCATTTTTTTTTTCTTTTAATTAATACTGGCACTGGAACATCACACCTCTGCATTTTGCCATCCAGCTTGGAAACCTACAGTCTGTCATGTCATCACTGGTATTTTTTAAAAGGTAAGAAACTTAGTTNAAAGAGTCTGCAGCTGGTAAAAAGGTCCATGAAGGATGAATGCATATAAAATTACTTCCAGAAATGACAATCACAAGTCTTTGTGTGATATATTTATATGTATCACAGAAAGAAGGAAAAAAAAACCAAATGAAACACAAACTTTTATAAAACTCTCACAGTTAGCTTTAAGATTATAACCTTAGCAAGTATGAAGTCTATCATATGTGGAAGACTGATATAAATGGTTGTATCTTAGTATTACACTGAACTTTCCACTTTTAATAATTAGCTGTCCAGCTGTTGAATGGAATTGTTAAGGTAAGCCTTTATGTTAAACTATGATGCTATTTTACACATATAAATATAACACATTAATTTGATCTAGTAGAGCACAATTTTAAGTACATCAGACACCCAGTACTGATAAGAATTGCTGAAATGTAACTTTTCTTTCAAGTAACATGAACAAATCAAGATGAAATTTGTTCAACTTTCACTCCTATAAGCAAGTGGCACGGAATTTCTTTCTACATAGAAATGTGGAAAGAACTGCTTTTAAAAAAAATGAGATTCTTGCATAAATATTTTTAATCAGCAATCATGATAGCATATACTTCCTGGTTTATATGCACTTTTATTTATTTTAATCTTAAAATTTGAATATTTATGTTTAAAATAGCCCTAAAGGGTTGGGAGGGGTGCGTTTTAAATTAATGAAAATCAAATTAATTAATACAATAAAAATTTTTGCTTAAAACTAGAGTATAATTTTTCGTCAATTATTAAAAACATGCCAGATAACAGTATCAGTACTAGACAGCAATACATTTATAATAGAGAAGGAAAACAGTAAGAAAATTATACTTGTGAAATGTTTTGAAACAAAACTTCAATACTGGCTTTTCTGTTTTTATTTTTATCATGTTCCAAAGCAAAACTGGGCATAGCTATTTTAGTCAATAAGAAAAGATCTTGCGATATATCAGCCACTGTTATATCAGCATGGGCATCTGTTTAACAGAAAAGAGTGATGAGATTCTGGTTTCCAAAATAGATTGGATGGTTATTCATAAATGAAACATTTTTGAATATAAAACTTAAAAAATTCATCTTTTTTTAGGCATGTGTTTACAGACTTTTATTGCACTAGTCATCCTAGTCAGAACCAACTTTTTCAAGCAGCCACCTGCTTTATGTTTCTCAAGTCTATTTTGGGTCTTGCAAACACTTGTGCCACTTCTATATTCCACAAAAGTATTTTCGGAATCCAGAGTTCATTATGACACAGAATACCCAACGTACTTATGTGGTTATGATTGATCCAGTTCTGTTGCTGTGTCATGTAAATACAAGTTCACACTGAAAGGACAGTGTTGATAAAAGCAGCAGAAATGATAACTAGAGATAGAGATGGCTGTACTTTGTCAATAAAGCCAATTACAAAGTAATCTTTATAAAATATGTCTTACTGTGAGAAGCTACAGAATTTAGCACTGCATTTAGCTAGTCCAGGTAAGCTATCTTATTCATTTTATGCTGAGGTTAATAACCATAAAAGGTTTTTCCAGCATATTAAAGTTACCTTAGAGTAAATTTCAATTTAGCTTCAGCTAATTTCTGATTGATTTCAGGTTTTGTGTTTGGCTAGCGTTTTTTTAATATTTGTAATAGTGCTGATTTTCTTAAAAGCATTTCACTAACAACTTTATACTTAAAATAAATAGATTACTCTGCAAGTTACCATAGTTTCAGATGTTGAGTGAGAATGTGAAGATTTGCTTTGACTGGATGGAGCCTTCCAAAAATTAAGAGAATCATCCAAATCTGTAAGAAAAAAAAGAATAAGAATCAAAACTACTTTAAGACCAGCAGAGAGCATAACAAGCTTTTCAAAGGACTGTTTCAGTAAAAAAGCTGCCAACCACAGCCATCCTTCTGAAGATCTCAGAATATAAGTTTTCACACATTGTAGCTACGGAATCTCATCCATCAAATTCCTTGAATAAACAGAAATTATATAAAATATTTTCAGTGCAATATAAAATAGTCTGGAAAAAGCTACACTTAGCTCAAACTGCAGTTGCATAGCCTTTAGCTATTTGAAATAGTTCAGATTCAGTTTTATTCAGAATGCAATAGTACAAAAGCATTGAAGGTACTGGGGTCTTGTAGCACAAACATAACCAACAGATGTCCTTGTCTTAGGAAAACTTCCAACTAGCATTTTAAGAGAAGTAGTTTACAGAGAACCCATATTCACAAATATAATGAAGGCACAATTACTTTGTAAATTTGTTTCAGAATAAAAAGTGACAAATTTATAGAACAAATATGTCAATAATAAGCTTTGAAGCTTTTATATATTTAGAAAAGAAAATAACAAAAAATAAAGCACTAGATTACACAGATTGTGAGCGCAAGCACCACAAAAGTAGAAGTCCTATATGTGTCTTTGCTAATTACTAAACTGAGCTAACTATTTTATTTTTACATAAATTTGCAGAGGAGTTTTTTATATTCCTGAAAAATGTGAGAAAAAATACATATGGAAAACCACAAAAAACATGAGTTTAGGTCCTGTTCTTCCTTTTATAAAGAAATAAAAAATTTGTTTCTTATTCTTGAAATGCTATAGATTATTTCAAAGATCCTGGAAAAGAAATTTTCTGGCTTTGCTTTTCAATGACCTGATAAAATGTATCTCAATTGCACTGAAAAGTTCTACAATCCTGGAATTTGAGATGCTCTTAGATATGATATTGCATCACCTAACAGAACTACCAAAAGGCACAAATGAGAGGACCATGGGAGCAGTGAAATGTGTTGGATTGAAAAAACCTACACTTATAGAAGAACAAAGTAGACACTGAACAAATCGAGGATTTTTATGGGGGGAATGTTGTATACTGTTGGTATTTCTCTGATAACCCAGTGAGTTAACCAAGAATATTTCTTTTCCTTGGGTCTGTCATAAAGTCGTAACTCAGCTGGGAAAATAACATTCCTCTTCTGTTCATGCTTCTGTAAGAAGCCAAGTTTAACAGAAGCAGACTTGAAAAGAGCTGTTTAAATCTGCAGCCTTAAAAGATGGAAATACAGAAACTTAGGCTCACCAAAAGAAAACAAAAGAACTTATTAATTTAATTGTCCGTCCCATGAAAGTTTTTACTAATTGATCTCTGAAAAATTCCCTAGCTTTCTAAACTTAAGATTATAATGCATATTTGAACAAGAATGTGTGTTCCCACAATGCTCCATAATGAGCCTTAGAAATATTGCTCAGAAAATCAGTCACTATAAAAGTTAGATCTGAGATACTCCAAGGGTATATAGTTAAAAAATAAATAAATCCAACCTGAGTATTAAATTTGATCAGTCTGAATTAAATTACAGCTGAATGTTTTGGAATGCAGCTAAATTCAACATATTAGAGTCCATTCCTACTCAAGTAGCTTTGAAGTTGAACACATCAAGAAACAGGAATCTTAAAAATAGTCCACATATTTCTTTTTCCTCAACTTTCATTGTACTGAATGTCATAAAGTGACAGTTGTTAAAAGTATTGTACCTCCAGAATTTTGCAAGAAAATGTTCTGCAGAACCAATTACATCTTTTGCATTTACAACTTTTTGAAGGTGTAAGTAACAGCTCAGAACCGTTTCTGAGATATGTTAAACTAGTGACGTACCTACTTAAATCTTCAGAACAATAATTTGACTTTAAAACATATTTAAGGGCATAGCTTATATATTCTCAGTTCTATGTTTATTAAGAATTATTGAAGGAAAGTTACTCAAAACTAGAAGTTATTTCAGGAGGTTTAAAATACCACAAGATTACATTAACATCACTTACCAGTCACACCACCTTTTTCTATGTTGAGGTTGTCT
The DNA here is from genome assembly GCA_013399855.1 of Oxyruncus cristatus. NCBI lineage: Eukaryota > Metazoa > Chordata > Aves > Passeriformes > Cotingidae > Oxyruncus > Oxyruncus cristatus. Next base: position 647,394 of record VXAY01003767.1, on the reverse strand, counting down.
TCCTTGTAAGAATTCAAATCAAACATATAACATCCCAGGTAACAGTGTTTCACCATCTGATTCACATGTTCATAGAACTGGCAGTGATACAAAAGGGCCTTCAGTGCAGGTATTCCTGTCTGAGAGAGGCCAGATTCTTCATCATGTACACAAGGACCCTGAAGACATGAGATTCATAAACATAATTTCTTTAAAGAAATGTTTTACATAAAATAAACTGACAAAACCCCCCATCCTAATTAAGGCTAATACCATTCCTGTGTGTGTATACTGTTTTATAGGCTGTAACTAATAGATTCCAAAAATGAAATGCAAATGTTAAGGCTGAGCTAAATCATATTTTTTTTAAAAAACTGTCATGATTTAGCAAAATGGAAGTAGCTATTTAGCTCCTGAGAAGTGTGATAACAGCTAAGTAGAAACCCATGAAAAACTGTAAATGAATGGTTTTAAGACACAGTATAAGTATCAGTAGAGTACAATTTTAATTTCTCATTTAATTCAACTTACAGATATCAAGTAATGCAAAAGTTTTCCTTAGAAAAAGGACCACACTTTTACTAAGATAAGAGTAAAAATCTTGAGACAGTTCTCCTGCTCAAGTACACTGACATACTACATCTAGCTATGCCAATCCTTTATTTAAAGATTTATTTAGAAAACAAGACATAAATCAAAAGAAATTCTCTTTAAAGCATGGTTTTCAGTCATTTCTTTTAAAATATTGACTTCAGGGAAAACTTCCTAGAGCACTGGGTTTATACCTGAATATGACTTCATAGTCTTATTTCAAACAAAATTTGATTTGACTGCCTTTGCTACAATGTTTCTTCAGTGTTTTCTATGGTAGCAAAAGAAAACAAGAAGCTTTATTAAGCTACACATAATCTGGTTTGGACTGACCATAAAAGTTAGAGGTGCAAAGAAGGCAAAAGAATTCAAACTGAGAAAAATTCAAACCAATTATATTCTGCAAAGCAGTTTTAGAAGGTATCTTGCAGAAGTTCAAAGAAAAACTAGTTAAAATTCTGGAAAGAAAAATTTTCAGTGCTAATTAGAAATTATTAGAATAATTTCTTTGTTAGTCAGGAGAGAGCAGAGTTAGATCAACTGAAAATGAGTAATCTGAAAACACTATTTATGCCCAAGAAGCTATCCCCCAACCCCTCCATTTACACCGAATCCAAGTTTATTTCACAGTAAAACAAAACAAAACTTGGTTACATTAAAGGAAACAGACAAACCATCTCATTCAGTTCAAGGGAAAAAAGTAACTCTGAAATATCAAATTTGATCCTGGTGGTATCTTACAGTTTTAATTGTTTGTATTTCGAACAGTTTTAATTTACCAGTTACCATAAATTGCTGTTTGATAATATCTTTCAGCATGAACACTTATAAGTGATGAGTAATTTCCATTAAATTACAGTCCTTAAGAATCACATTGACTCAAAGCTTCTTTTAAATGCTCTGGAATTCATACAGGGTTTTGCATCTGGATTCAGTTTTTGTCACCTCACCATAGTCATTGATCCTTTTTTACAAAAAAATCTGATAAGAGAAGGTAAAGGGAGACAGGCTTTTCTTATTGGTATCCAATGACAGGAGAAAAGGCAAGGAGGAAAAACTGAAATACAGGAAATTTTACTTAAACCTAAGAAAAAGCTTTTTTCCATCTGAGGATAGTCAAACATTAGAACAAGTTGCCCAGAGAGGTGGTGTAGTCTTCATCCTTGGAGAGACTCAAAATCCAACTAGACATAGCCCTGAGCAACCTGCTCTTGTTCACCCTGCTTTGAGCGAAGGGTTATGTCCATAAGAAGCATTCAAATTGACCTAAGTATCAAACTATTTCACCTTTCTTTCAAAATATTTTATGAATATCACATACCATTCAAATCATGTTTTACCCACATCCCAAGTGTGAGTAAAATAAGTGATCAATTTCTATCCTAAAACATTAACCACATCATATAAGTCAGGCAATTTCCTAGGAGCCTAAAGATACCATATTCATGAAATGCAGCATATACACAAACTAAATTTCGTTCTTTTATTCAATTTGTTGGAAGTTTGAAAGAAGTTGCCTATTCATTTATTTCTCTTTCCAAAATGTAACCTTATATAATAGTCACTCACTTGCCAAATACAATCTTTCATGTCTTCTGTAGGAATTGGAATCACAAGGAGATTTTGTAGAATAAAAGCAGCCTGAAAGAAATCAAAGCATCAGTATTGCCATCTAGCTATCACAGTTCAAAAAATCCACATCAGATTGAATAGTATAGCCTACATGATTATTCCATTTCTTTAGATGCATGTTGAAACAAAAAATTCTCTTGTTCACGTTGGGAAAAAATAATTATAAGGATATAACCTAAATGCTGTCAAACTTCACCTACAACATATGTCATTAGGGCATGACACAAGAGCAGGACGGTAAGAAAAAAAGACAAGGAAATGATGGAACAGAAATCACTAGGAAAGAAATTTAATTTTTTTATTAAAAATTCTGTACTGTTCCAGTACAGTCAATGCTACTGAACTGCATTACATAACACAAAGTACTAGGGGAAAAAATTTCTGAATAGGAAAACATACATACATAATTATGACCACTCCCTCTATTAGCTTCATGTTTTGAAGTTTTTTTCATCATTATAAAATAATTGGAACACTAGGACACACAGACATATTTCAAACATTTTCCTTTCTAAACACATGGCATGTTTGTTTCTCTAATTTGTATTACACACGCTTCACATGTCTGTGTGTGAATTGAAATTCCCTTTTTTATATTTTGTCAATCTTCTGACATTAATCTGACTCTTAAGAGACTATGATTGAGAGATAATATTTTAGAAGTTAAATAAAATAATCAAGCACACATTCTCAAAAGCATTTTGCACATATAAATTCAAATATTACTCTGGAAACTTTAATTAGTTGAGCAACAGAACTGGGAAAAACAAGCTTACTGAGTTTGTCAGTTTTTATTTTTTTTACTGATTGGAGTAGAAGAAAAACCTTCTAACAGAGCTGATAGAAATTTGAAAATGAAGTGTACAGAGTTTAAATTCATCAATATATAGTTTTATGTGCTGCTCTACTAGAGTACAAACTTTCAGTTCTCACAAATAAACCTTAGTGCTTAGGCAGATTAGATTACTTGAAGTCTGCAATGAAGAGATATTTACTGCCGATCAGGTGATAAGCAAAGGGAGCTTCGTACCAAAGCATTCATAAATGGAACAAAGCAGCCATTAAAATCTGGGCTAATTAGTTATGCTTTAGCAACCTATTTATCTGCCTAAGTAAGCCTTAGGAGTTTTTATGTGTTTAGACCATTTCTGTTTCTAGACAAGTGATCTGTATTTGTTCTTTCTTGAGTAATTCTAAATAAGAAGCTAAACATTTATTTTAATCAGATAGTGTTTAACTTTTAAAGCAGCAGGTGTTGTGCAGCATCAGATAATAGATATGTAGAACAACAAAAAAACCTTTTTTTCCGTAATGAAAGAGAACTTGACAATCTACAATAGCAGAAGGACACAAGAAACATACCTCCCTGCGTACCATGCTACATTCAGATTGATCCAGGAGGATGTTTATCACTGTTCCCCACAGGCCTCCTGAAATATTCTGGCAACTTTCTGCTAAAGCAATACATCCTACTTCAAGAGATGTAAGAGCTGATCCTATTCCAAGTGCTGTAAATCTGACCTAGTACATATAAGCAGAACACAAAGTGATATTTCTTATGACAATTAGCAACACTTTTTTTTTAAATTATTAAGTTGTATCAGGTGAATCTGCAGCTTAAGGGAATTATTTAAAAAGGAACAACCTCTTTTCCCATATTTCTCTGGTTCTATGCTCATAATCACAAGTATGTGTATGCAAAAAGACAAAATTAAAGTAGTTTTAAGAATTCAAAAACCTGTAAGATAGTCTTTCATATTCTTCATATTTTACCCCTTGAAAATAGTTCCATTTAACAAACTCACATAATTTAACAGATTTGCATCAAATACATTTGCTCTAAATCTTTAGTTCATATAAATGTTTCTGCTCTGTAGCTAACTAACAGCAATGTTAATGAAAACTGCCTATGAATCATGACTGTGAGTGACTAATGAAAGTATAGAAGACAGAAGACACAGGAAAGGATTTCTCAGATGATGTTTATATGGAAACACTCTCCCTACTGTATTATTACTGTTATTTAGGCTACAGCCAGTAACATTTTAAATAATTCAAAACAGCAGTTTCAATATTAAATAAATTATTGAAACAAAAATTTTCCAAATGTTTAAGAGTTAAAATAAGATATGAACTTAATATCAGATTAACTAACCTCAGGGTCTCTATCTACCCATAAAGGAACTAGCCATGCCAGACCTAGATGAGAAAGAACTTGTTCTTCACTATTTTCATAAGGCAAAGACCAAAGAGATATCCAGTCCTGATTAGAAAAACAGAAAACAAATTAAAAATTATTTTATAAATCTTTCAAACCACAGTGGTCTACCAACAGCTTGAGCTAACAACTATATGCTAAAGCACTTTAAACACACACAACAGTAATATTCCAGGAAAAAGATTCTGCATCTATAAAGATTTATTTAACCTGATAGCTTTACCTACAGGATAAAATTAAATTGTGTCATCTTCTTCAGAGAATGAGGACACCAGTGCTAAAGAGAGATTAAATATTTCTCTTGAAACAGTGGGATAATTATTTCCATTCAAACTTTACTCCTTACCTGTTTTACTTTTGTTTATTTTAACATGTCTTCCTCTCTTATAAATGTGCAGAAAACTACTGAATAAGAATGTGCTATTATTTCTTCGCTCATAATTCATTATTTTCTTCATGTGATGGCTTAAGATCCTTAAGATCTCAAGATCGTAGTACATAGAATTTTAATAATACCACTTTATAACAGTGGTAACTAATCGCCCTTTGACCCTCTTTGTACCACATTCTTGAAATATTGTTTAGTGTTCTTCTTAAGGATTTCAATGGATAAAGATTCTAGCAAGAACATGTAATCTGTAGATGTACCTAAAGAACATAAGCACATTTCTTGATATAACCTTAGCCAAAACTATCCAAGAGGGCCCAGAAGCCTTGAAAATAGTCCAAGTAGGACAGAGGGAGCTGATGAAGATCAAGGTGGGATGAAGTATTGGTTTTCTGGGAATATCAATCCAATTCTGGGAGACACGTGGAGAGGTCCTGGGGGACAGACAATTTTTGGGCTGGGTATATCCCCATGAGGTAGTAGTTAGATATTATAATTAGATGATACTTGAAGTTTTTAAAAGCCGTGTGTGTGTGCATACGCCATCTTTGTGCACCTAAGACATCTTATTAAAGTACTGGGTTTTACCTTTCTATACTAACACTGTCCAGAGAATTATTTCTTCGATTTTAGGCAACACATGTACCTGCCACGTGATGAAATAAACTCTTGCAGACTACCACATAGTACTTAGCTGCAGATTCCAGAAAATTCAACTTGATTTTGCAAATTAATTTCTTTAGCTCAGGCAAAAAACCTAAAAACCAACAAACCATACCTGCAAAATGCTGTGTTTAACCATGGTACTGCACAAACAATGCATTAAGTTCATAACGAATCATGACAACTAAAGTTTCATGTATGTGCCCTTGATAATCTCAGTCTTGCATATTTTTACACAGTAGATAACTAATGTTTCATTTAGATAACTAATGTTTAATTTGGCACAAAGTATTTTGCACGGATTTTCTCAATACACACAATATCAATTACAAAAAGTGCTGTAGTTAATAACCTTTGAATTTGGGAAGGGAGAACATTAAAATACAAAATTAAATAAAAAATTAGGTCAACAAAGCACAACCAGTGAAATGTTACCACAAGAAACAAAACATTGCAGCAATTCTAGTTCTCCCTAAGTATATGCTCTATTTCTCATGTACTCCTACAAAAATCTGTAAGTAACTTCTGTCCATTGGTATAAGGATCTTATGTATGACTTAACAGGGTGGTTCTTCAAATAACAAAGAAACAAAATGGTTCATAATACTGCTAATAAGAAAAAAAAATACCTTAACTAGTTTTAATTGCAAGTCATTAGACTGGGCATTTTAAGTTAGGAGATTTTTTTAAAGTAACTGTTACCCAGTGTACTTTTATATAACATTGCTTGCCCAGAGGAAGGATAATTTTGTATTTCTCTTTCTACCAGGACTTAACACTAAATCATGTGAGAGTAAATAACTGCCAGGATTTAGTTTCTTTAGAATATAAGTTTTTAAAACAGTCTAGACAGTAACGCCGTTGTATAGACAAATTATGACTGAGAAACACAAGACAACGACACCCATCATTATGGTACTCTATATATTATTCTTCAATAATGATATTTAAAAGAAAAAAATCAGTTCAAGTTCACTTCTTCATCCATGTATTTATAATCTAATTATTTGGAGGTTGCAGTCTTCCTGCAGTGTACTTAATACTCTGTCCCCCCGCAATTTTAATAAACTCTGTCAGTACTTAATATCTTGAGAAAGGAGTAGAGAAATGAAGAAACAGACATCTGGAATGTGGAGGAGCAGGTATATTGCTATTTCTAGTTACATGTATGGTTAATCACAACGAAAGATTTTCACTTATGGCTATCACAGATAGTAACAGGAGTGGATTTTAATTCTCTAAAATGATCACATTTAATTGCTTAATTTGCTTTAACTGCTTCAAGATGAAGGCTATTTTTTCCCAAAACTCTCAAAAACATAGCTCAAAATATGCACATGAACACAAAGAACAGATGTGAATTTTGCTCATAAGTAATGATGGTTCTTTTTATCCAGCAATCCTCCCTTCATGTATACATACATATACGTGGAAGAATACACACACGTATGTTTAAACATGTTAGAAAGCCTGTTATCTGTAGGCTGAAGAAAGAATGATGCTGTAAATCCTATCGTATATAAAATTCTGATTTCTCATTTTTTATGAAAATAAAATCATATTCCTTATCTTATTCTGAAAGAAGGTCTTACAAAATCCACAGAACTATTTACAAAATAATTTCGGTAAGGCTAGAACTGATTCTGCAGCCTTCTTGTATGCTACATTCTGTCCTGCACATTTATCTGACATTATATACCAAATGAGATCAGCACTTATAAGACATCTTCCCCACCACATCTTCCCCACCACACATGAGAATTCTCATGAAACTTAAGGAGTTAAAATATATCTGTGCATAGCCCTCACAAATGACAAGATAAGGACAGATGTAACGCACTCACCGTATCCTTGGCTTGAGCCATCATTTCATGAGACAAGTGAAGCAAGCAAAGAACTGTGCTTTTCGTAACACCTTTTCCCATGAAGGACATGGCATTTCCCCCCCATTCAACATAAAACGATGAGATGACCTAGGAGTGGGGGTACAAGTTCATGGTAGCTTTACTGTAAGCAGTATACAAAGAGAGTGCAAAATGCCTTACACACTAAATCATAATTTAAACTCACGAAAAGATGACAGATTTTTAGCTGAATTATAAGAATTTCTTTATTTCTGAGTCATTCAGTCATGTGATCATTTCCCATACAGTTAAACTTCAGAAGCTCTGTGGTTTTTCTTAGCTTATTCAAATGAAGAATGCAGTCAAGCTTAATAATAAGCACAAAATTGAAATAGAAAACTGGAAGTTTCTATTCATGGACCTGAAAGTCCATTTATTGTTCCCAGGGTTTCTTTTGCTGTTTGGAATTAAAAATAAAATTTCTTTTCAAAATTCTGTGTTCAAGGAAAAGGGTCATTTATATCTGTGATTTGAATTGGAACAAATTTATCAGCTTTCTATATCAAATACTAATAAACAGAAATAAAGGTCACTGGATCATAAGGTAAAATAAACTCTTTGACCAAATATCTAATCATACATACTAAAATAAAAGGTATGCTGCTTTCAACAAAACATGCCCAAAAATAGTTTTTTAAAAAATAATAATCTAAAAACCTACACTCCTAGATGTATTTTTCTCCTCAAAACATGGCAATCTAAACCTCTTCTGGTGTCCCATTCTACCAAAATTTTTTTAAACCCATTTCCTCCCCTCCTCCCAGAAACAAAATCTACATTTACTTTCATATTTGGGCCAAGTAAAACTGCATAACTCGTCTGCACATAGACCTTATGCATCACTAGTTGATTTCATTACATATTTATTATTATTATTTTGTCCAGTAATAAACTTTCTCTTGCATGACGACATCTATAACCTCGGTGCCATTTTTAGTGTAGACTTCAAGTCACAGAGCTCATCTAAAAACATTTATTTCTTTTTATTCAAGAAATCTTGGAAAGTTAAGACTTGCCCCTAAAACACTGTATCTTTTTTTCATCACAAACATGATTACCATCTATATTCTATTCTTCCAGACACTTACCTGGTTGCTATTCTCATGATTCAGATTACAAATGAATTAAAACTACCTTAAAGCTTTTCAAGCTTCTACCAATACAACAAATAGATTTTGGTATTTGGAATTGAAAACTTTTAAACATACGTTTACTTTCTGTTAAACAAAGAGAAAGTCAGAACTATGCTTTTCCTACAGTTTTAAGAAGACTGGCATTTTCAAAATATATCATTTTAGGAACAAAAACTAGTTCTCTACCACATCCATGGACTTAGAAGATGAATAAGAACACTGAAAACAAGAACAACATTTTGCCTTCCCAACATCTGCAGGCTCTTTTCTGCTTTCTCTGTGTTAACAACCTATCTAATGGGCTACCGTTCCCCCAAACTGCCTTTCATACGTGGATTTTGCCTGTGGGAGATTACCTGGCATTTTTCCTCTTAGCGTTTCAGTCATTAAAAACACCACTAATTTTTCATCTTGCTCTTAAGTCACTTTGTATTACTTCTTAAACCAGTGATGAAAGCACATACACTATAACCAACATTCATAACTATAGATACACATCAGTCAATGTGATCTCCATATTTTTTCTGTTTACTTGGCAGGAAAAAGCATCCTTCCCGTACCTATTCCTAACTGAAGACATTTACTAAAAGTACATTGTAAAGAGTATAGTGTCATTAGTTACACAGTTCTTTACAAGCATTCAAACCCAAAGCTAAGTAAGAACACAGGCTACTTACCTCAAGAAGACCTGTTAAATATTTCTTACAAATTGTGACAGGTTCAACTTCAGCAGAATATGTACTCCAGTCTGGAAGAGCAGTAACATGAACCATTCCTCGTAATGTTCTCTCCAGTGAAGGAAGTCCATAAAAATGTGGTGCATCTGTTAGCCTTAAGCACTGAAGCAGCGTCAGAGCGAGCTCTGTTCTGAAACAGCCAGCAAGTTCCAAGCCCTCTCTGGTTTAATTGTAAAAAAACAAAAAAGATCAACCTTCAACATGAAGCTCATACAATGAATCATTTTGCAAGAGGCCAAGGACTCATTCTTCTTACTGTTAGTCTGTGAGGCTCAGCACATCAATTAGTTAACATTGTGTTAAGCAGAGAATAACAAGGAATTAAATTTGACATTTCTAGCTTCATCCAGGTTCTGAAAACATAATATTGCATCTGATTACAACAGGGCTGCTTAATTAAAAAAAAGAAACGAGATACATTATTAAGGAGCATGTTAAATAAAGACCAAGAGATTGAGGACGATGGATGACACAAGGAGAAGAGTTGCAAAGCTCAGTAGTTACAGAGTCGCAGAATATTCTGAGTTGTAAGGGACCCACAAGGATCATTGAGTCCAAATCTAAAGTGAACGAATGGCCTGTTACACTTATGTTTGTTCTGGTCCAAGAGACAAGTTTTAAAATATTTCCCACAAAGTATAATAAACATAGAATTCAGTACATAAAAAATTCATGAGTGTAAGATACAACTAGCAGGGATTTCTAGCATATGCCCCTTTTCCAGCTTTCAAAATTTTTAGAAAACAACCATTTGGGAATAATGTAGAAGGTAACATTTTGAAAGTATCTTCACAAACAGTTATCTTGTGGCACTTAAATAAACAAATACTAGCTTAAACTGCAATTTTAGTAGCTTTTAGAATACGCTTGGATGGAGAGATTTAGTGTGGGAGAAGTTTTATGAGTAATTTGATTTAAAAATAATATAACATTTTCTGTGTTTGCTCAATTGACAGAAAAAGGTTTGAACTTGATACTAAAAGTAGCTGTCCTAATAGGCCAAAAAGGAGTTACGAATACAAACATTTCTTCATATTTCAAATATTTCAATATTTTACTTTGCTATGAATACATCACAAAATCAATGAAGTTACCATTTGCTCATGCAAATTTCCAGCAGTGAAAAAGAAATAGCCCATATTCTCCATGCAATTTATTTAACTATCCAGTTCCTGAAAATGACCACTAGCACATACTCATTCCAGTTTCCTAGTCAACTTCCTAATTTTACTGTGAAAAGGACTACCTAATGTTGATCTTCAAGAAGTGCATGTTACATTTTTACAGTTCAGAACAATTGAGTCATAATCATATTCAAATTCTGCAGCAATAGGTGTTATGATCCCCAGTCAGAATTACACAGGCAGGTCCATTTACACTGTACCTGTCAGTCACTGACATAGAACAAACTAATAACATGTTGAAAAGACGAATGAGTTCCTTATCCAGTCGCTGCCTGACAGCAGTCTGTGTTTCATCTATTTCATCTTGCACTTGGGATTCTGGTCGCACCAGGAGGCCCAAAAGGGATTTTGGCTTCTAAAGGAAACAAATAAAAATACAGTTATATAATGCATTGTTTAAATCCTATTTTAATACCCGCATTAAAGCCATTTTTCTGCTGAATGCTTGCAAATCGCACACATTGTAAATCACAAATTTCATTATTGTTTTATTAAGAAGTAACTCTGTAAAAAGCACAGTGAAAAATTCCCATAATTACTAATAACTTGAATCTTGAATCTACTAAATGCCATAAAAGAATCCATAAAAGAAGGTTATGGCTTTTAAAATTTCCTGGCATTAAATACAGTGTATTTTGAAGCATAAAAGAAAACTCAAAGTTACATACAGAAATAACCTGCAATAAAAAATACATCCCAAAAAACCAGAAAATACAATAGTAGCAATATTAGTTCAGGTTGTATCTTGTACGTCTCAGGTGCTTGAAAGACTATATTGAATGGTTTTAAGATTTTGTATTAACATATTGAATGGGTCATACTTAAAAAAATTTATAGGCTTCTCAACCAGAGATATAAATTGAAGTACCTGTGTCTATAAGTAATTGAAATTAGGTCTGCTAGCATTTTTTCCTTGTTTAGACTGTATTTTCAAGTGGCAAAATGCAAGTGTAGGCAGACTATATTTAACATAAGATCCCTTTGTAAGACTGTGAATGATCTCACATGTGTGAAGGATGGCCTTGCTTTGTAAAGAACAGTACTTTACAAACTTCCAAAACTGCAGCCATTGCTTTAATCCTTGGCATTTAATTATTGTTTTTATACAGCAATACTGAATTATTATATTTCAACAAATATAATAAAAGTTGTTTTAAATTGCTTTATTGTGCTCATTTTCTACTGGTCTCTATAATTTCCAATTTTACACATCTTAAATGAACAGATCAAATATAAAGCACGGGAGTCAAGACAAACTGAAAAAAAAAATTCCATTCTTTAAATATTACACACACATTTTACCTACAGTAATTAAACTATAACACTCATATAATACCTTCCCTGTGCCTATAAAATATTTTACTTAGACATATTATAACCATCTGAAGTCAGAACTTCAGTGGCAAACAGGTGGAAGCAAAAACCTCAGTTCTAACTTTCAGTTCTTGTTCTTAATGTGAGACAGGTAATGTTCATTTATCTCTTTTTGCCAAACAAAAGGTTCAACACAGTTGTACGGAACCTTATCCTTTAAGTTAAATAGATAACATATATGTAGCTATGTGCCTAAGCATAATCTTATGCAACTCGATATGCATGCAAGTTTAGTTACATAGTCAATCCAATCATATATACAACCCCATTCTTACATTTTTAAGCAATGATTTCAAGATCCACTTTAGATGGTCTGACTCCAGACTTGATTTCTGTTCTCTAAGTAATTTATTTAAAAATCTTAAAACATCTACTAAAAGCTTTTCATCCTCCACAGAAGCTGGAAGCACTTGTAGAAACCTGCAATGTAAATAAACATACTTTCATACTTGTAGCACATTAAAAGAGAGTTTAAAACCTCAGGCTAATAGAACTGAAGTCACCTGGAAGTGTGAAATTACATAGAGCAAATATGTATATTACACATATTCACATATAGCAAATATGGAATTATACTAACATATTATCTATATAATGTATTAAATGTATCTAAATAATTTTACATAAAATATTGACTATATTAAATTATTATAATATTATACTTGTATTACTATAATACAAAATTATGTATCTTTACACATAGTAAACATGTAATTCTGTATAGTAAAAGGTCACAGATAGGAAAGAAAAAGTTAATTAGCTATTAAATACAACCATTTAATAATAATAGCAAAGCCTACCTATGCGTTTTAAATAATTCTTATTTTGAACGCATTTTAAATATTTGATAGTTTTGTGCACGTAAATTACAAATTCACATAGTTTTTCAGATTGGAAGGGATTCTGAGGGTCACCTGGTCCTGCCACCCTGCTCAGGAAGGGACAACTGCAGCTGGTTGCTCAGGACCATGTCCAGGCAGCTTTTGAGTAACTCCAAGGATGGAGATGCCACAAGCTCTCTTTCAACCCGTGCCAGTGCTTGGTGACCTGAAACACTGAAAGAGTGTTTCCTAATGTTCAGCAGAAACTCACTATGCTTCAGTTTGTGGCCACTGCCTGAAAAGAGCCTGGCCCCATCTTCTTTCTACCTTGTCATCTGGTAATTGTACACACTGATAAGGTCCTCGCTCTGTCTTCTCCAGATTTTTCAGTCCTAGCTCTCTCATCCTTTTCTCACAGGAATGATGCTCCAGTCTTCCATCATCTTTGTGGTTCTTCATTGTATTCACCATATGATTCTCTATTATACTGGAAAGTCCAAAACTGGACAGAGCACTCCAGGTGTAGCCTCACCAGTACTGAATAGAGGGGAAGGATCACCTGCATAAACCTGCTGCTGACACCTTTCCTAAAGTAGCCCAAGATACCACTTGCCTTCTTTGCTTCAAGGGCACATTGCTGGCTCATGTTCAGCTTGGTCTCCACAAGGACTCCCAGGTCCTTTTCTGCAAAGCTGCTTTCCAGCTTGGTGAACTCCAGTATACGTATCAATTCCAGAAATTGAAAACATGAAAAGTAGGAATTTTACCATTTTAGCATAACAATCTTTAATGGATATTTGCAATCAATATGCTTACCTGTTTATTGCCTTTTGCCAAACAAAGCTCTTTAAAGTGGTTCCACAAGACCCAGAACTGCATTTTAAAGCAAGTCTGTCATTCAGAACATAGAAACTAAGCCTCGTAACAGCAGTCCTAACATCCCTGTGGGATGCTGCCTGAATGATTGAATTAAGACAATCTTGCAGTCCATAGTTTGTGTGAGATATTTTCAGTATAAGAATATCTTCTGGGGATAGTTTTAGTGAGTCTAAAAATCTGAAAAGGCATAGAGAAAAATTATTAAAAGTCACTACCTTTACAAACTGTTTCAGAGAATGTTGACTCCTTCCCTTTCCTGTTTAAATGAGAAGACAAAACAGAAATTGCCTTAACAATTTTTGTTAACCAATTCTTTCAAAAAAACCCCAACAACAAAAACATCAACACATTTAAATCATGAGCTGTTTTGAAAATTGGCACCTTTCAAATATTTACCCAAAAGGTGCTATTTCCATTGATTGTAACAAACTTTTTCTCCATGTTATTGCAAATGTTGGTCACTTGACTATTCTATTTTCTTATTTTCTTTTTAAGAAATTGCTTTGTTTTTGCCAGAGGGCACTTAAAATTAAAATGATTTATCAAATCAGTAACTGCAGTTTCCAATGGCAGTTGGACCCTTTAAAGGACACAAGCAAAACCTAAAAAAAATGTGGAGATGGACAGAGATATACATACAAGCATTTCAGTCGTATTAAATCAGGAATCTGCTTAGCCTTTGAGTTCAGTATACAAAATAGTCTTAAAGAGAGAAACCATGCTCAATCAAGAGCTAACCAAAGGAAGCAAAAGAGAATTTTCTTCATTATCTACCATTATTCTTAGCATTGCCAATAAAAGAATAATTCTTTGAAATTTAAATCTTCAAGGAAAGAAAAAGTCATGTAATTTTATAGTTATGGACTATATAGTAGGGGAAGAACATGTGGCTTCCTAAAAAACCACAGTAACTACAAGGAACAACAGCCACAGAGCCCATTTAAAATCATTTGATATTAGCCTAACCATCAATAAATGTTATACACTTCATGAATACATGCAATTTAGGTAAAACATTAGCTGTGACAACATATCTTCATCCTCTGGGGATGCGATCCTTTATGTTTAAAAGGACAGCATTCTCAAACCAGTAACAACTTGAAGTGCTGTTTGAAGTTAAAAACCTATTTAAACTTGATGGAACACTAATTTAATTGAAATACATTAGGATTTAAAATGAAAGATGAAATGGCTCACGTTTCTGCTTCCTTCTCATAATCTATCAGTTGCAATAGGTTTTCAATCCCATGGTACCATGACAGATTCCAAGCCATTTTAAGCATATCTGACACAGGTTTCATAGCCAAGCACTCAGAAGACAATGGCACCACAACAGCATTAGGGCTAACTACATGATGAGCAGTGATCCTGACTGGGAGATGATACCTAAAAAAACACAAACAGCAATAATGACTTTTAAAAGTGTTTGGTGAGTGCTTTTTGTCTGCTTGTTTTTAAATTAAATCTTCTATTAGAGCTAGCTTTTAAGTTTACAAATAAAGTCTTTGAAATTCCTTTTCCGCAAAAAAAAGACTTGGAGAAAAAGCTCCATGTTTAAAAATGGTGACAACTTTTGATGTTAAATCCAAGTTTTCCCTTCATTCTCCCACCTCCATACTTCAGGAAGGACACCAAACGGAAAGCAGCAAAGTAAACTGTACAATAAACAAAACCAACCAACCAAAAGGAAAAAAACCCAACCACAAAAGCAGCACCAACACATACCTTCTAACAACAGCAACAGGTAAGCTGAAGGCAGGTACGCCAGTACCGTTACTGGTTATGCCATCAGACCTGCAAGAGATTAGGTCATAATTATTACGCTCTCTTTTAAGATTTGATTTTCTCCTAATGCTACACTCACTATTTCCTTATTATTTGGATATAGCTGTATTCTTCTGTTCAGATAGATCTTTAATCACTCACTGATGAATAATTTTTATTATTAAACAATGTTTCTTCATGATTTTGCAATATTAACATAGTTCTTAGATCACACACATATGGAATACTTGTTGCAGGTCTATTGTACATTAAAAACCCGTATGCTTGTTTCCTTTTTTTATTAGAAAAAAAAATGCATTATAATTTTTTTGAGTATATTTCATGTGTGTGAACTCTAAAAACGTATGTTTTTCTTATCTCTATGCAAAATTTTAAATAATAAAATATCATAAACTGACATTTTTAAGACAACTGCCACACTTAAAAGCCAAAGTAGATATAAGAATTCTAATTAAGCTAAGTTAAAAAAAGCCATGACTAGATAGCTATTTGATTTATGTAGTTTCTATTTATGGAAAAGATGGATTACAGACCAATAAGGGTTTTTTGAAAAATAAACTTCAAATTCACACTGAGGTATTCATACTGCAAAAATATGCCATGTAGACCTACACAGCATGTAACCTAAGCGTGGAAACAATTTTGTTTGGACTAAAAATATGTGATTTTGGATCTGTAAAAGTTTGGGGCATAACTTGTCTGGAGATATATGAAAACTAATTTCAGTTAAAACATAAAAATTTGACTAGAGAATATGCTACTAAGTAACTGGTTTTTCATACCATGTTTCTGTTCTTGCTACTTCATCAAACAACAGAAGACAAAGCAATACTGTAGTTTCAGTTAAAACAGCATGATCACTTTGGAGTATCAGGGAAACTGAAAAAAATAAAGACAATTAAAAATATGTTAGGCAAATGTTAACAATAATACATAGGACACTATTAAAAGCAGTTGCTTTCCACATTTTTTGCCAACATCTTGAGCAGATGCCACAATGTGGATATCACCAGCACACAGTGATTTTTCTTCTAAATATTAGACTCTGAAGTGACCAAAGTTCTTAAGACGGTGTTTGGTTAAACATCTAACCCTCTTTCCACACAGGTACTACAATCAAAATACGATCTTTACCTCTGAATAACAAAAGCAGTACAGATGATTGCTGTGCTAGGGACAGGCGAATAACCGGATCAGCACACACAAGTTTGCGTAAGAGCATGAGACACGGTAACACTATGGATTCCATAAGCTGCAGGAACAGAGAAAAAAAATTAAATAGAGATAACTTTTAGTATAATCTACTATGAAGTGCTTAATACAAACTATCATGACATTAACCAATATATTCCATCATTTATAACAGAGAAGCCTAGAACTTCCTTAGACAAGCACGTTTCATCCAGATGACAACTTTTAATATTCATTAAAAAACTTTTATTCCCTCTTGGTTTTATTATTAATTGATAGTCATTTTTATTGGTCTCTGGCTTCATAACACAATTATAACATTTGCCTTTCAAATTATGTATTTTTAAGAAGGATATATGTGGGCTGACGGATTTTAAAAAAATCTAAATATTTACAACCATGTAAGTTTATTCATTTTTTTTAATGCAAATAATTTATTATATCACATTGGTTTTCTAGTCCCAGCCTCTCAAGGTCGGAAGATCTAAGAATGGAAAGCAGTTGGCTAAAAGTTTAAGTCTTAGGGAATGACCAAAAATATGACCAAAGTCACAGTTTCTATGAATGAGAAGACAGTATTTCTTTTGAACTATCATTACTTCTCCCATGAGTTTCTCCCTTTAAAATTTGTTTTTTAAACTTCATCAACAAATACAGTTTAGCTTATAACTCAATGAACAACAGCCCTGCTTATTTAGTACAGAAAGTCTTTTGCAGAGCTATATATAAAGCCTTATTTTAAATGGTGCTTTTTCTGTCTACTACTTCTTTTATCTTTTTCTCAGTATCCACTTTTCTAAGAACACATATGATTTTTTTTTGGTTTTTCTTTGCTATTGATTTTAGGATGAAATAAGAAAAAATAATTTGAGGGGAGAACCATAATCTGGAGTAGATTCCCTCAGGATAGTGTTCTAATGTCACAGACCCTGTAGAGTTGTTGGTTGAGCCCTTCCTGGACTAAATTAAAGTTTATAAAGGGATAACAGTGTTATTCTAAAGCTCATCTGGACTCTTACTTGGCTATGAATGATCTGCTTAGGGCAATGTATTTCCCATGCTTGTACTTACATAATATTAAGCAATATCTACTCGCTACCCAAACCAAAACAATAGGCACATTACTCTTTATCTCTTTAAAGGAAGCAAGATACTAAAAAAGTGACATTCAAAAAACCATTACAGTAAAAAAACGGAGGGATTTAATATTTCAATTTTTTCAACCGTGTTTGAGCGGTTTACAAAAGTACTTGTATACAAGCTATCATAAACTGGACAAGACATTCCCTAATGCTACAGGGAAAAAATGATCTTAGCCACTGATCATCTAGGAAAAAAAAAAAATTACCATTTCTGAAGAAGAATGCAATTTTCACTAGTTTGACCAGAAAAAGCATCAAGCAGTTCTTTGCTCTTGTACATTTCTTGGAAAGGAGTCATTACTACATAAAAATTCTCATGGTTTCTTAAAAGAACTCAAGGTTTGGACTTCTGGACTGCGATAACAATACTATGCAAGCAAGCCAAGAAATACGCAAAAGTTTTATCCACCAAAGTTACATTGAGCACCTTACAGCCCAAATATGCTTGCATAAAATGATTTCAAAGAATCAATTCCAGAAAAAAATCAAGCATCAGATTAGACATATTACCAAAATGGAAAGCTCCATCATCTACAATGAATACACACTCAACTCTAAACAGGATCTTATCTTTTGAGACTGTCCCTGGGTGATCTCCTATTTGTCAGAAATTACTCAATATGACACACTTACAATAACATGTCATTTTTAATTACAATTCGCTTCAGAATTTCAATTTAGAGATTATGCTATTTAACATAACTTTTTTTAAGGTAATTAAATTATTTTTTTTTGTCTGTACTGAAAAAGCTTCAGGGAAGTTCTGGTACACTCTAGAACCACACCATACACAGTTCTCTGGCCAACTCTTCTCACAGGTAGGCAAACCAACCTTCTATCATTAAGACAGTCTCAGCATTATCAGAAATAGAATAAAATATACATTGCAATTACAATTGTTACTAAACGTTTGTATTCAGTGCAGTATTAATGCATCTACCACCACTACCTGCGTCTCCTAGAACGCTTCCATCAACGCTGCCTCCGTACAATCCTTAACATCCACTGGTCAGATTATGTGACCAATACTTCTGTACTCGAACAAGCAGCAGTCACAAGCATTGAGGCCATGTTACTGAGAACACAGCTGCGTTGGGCAGGGCACGTCTCCAGGATGAAGGACCACCGCCTCCCTAAGATCCTGCTTTATGGTGAACTTACCTCCAGCTGCCGCAAGAGAGGAGCCCCGAAGAAAAGATACAAGGACTCCCTGAAACAACATCTCGGCCTTGGCCATATTGACCACCATAACTGATCTACTCTGGCCTCCAATCGGGAGGCCTGGGGACACACCATCTACAACGCTGCTGATGCTTTTGAGAAAGCACGCAGGATCACCCCTGAGGAGAAAAGACAACGCAGAAAGAATCGTGCCTTGCAGAACATACCATCTAAGGAGTCTTTCTGCTGTGCCTTCTGCAATCGGACCTGCCTATCTCATATTGGCCTCTTTAGCCACCAACACGCTTGCAACAAACGTGGGTAGAGCTCTTCCCAAATCTTTGTTCACGAAGCTAAGCCATGAAATGCATAAAAACTAGTGTTGCAAGTGCAGAAAAGGCAAAATCTACTACTGCTATGCTCCACAATGCCTGCAGAAGAACCCGCAACAATAGTTTTACCTTGCCATCCACATGTACACACTCATTAAGGTAAGCCAGTATCTTTTCTGTCACACCTAACTTTTTCACAATTTCATGCATCTTGGTATCTGTAGGAAAAACAAAAGATTGTAAGGATGACTGGTTCCGCACAAATTTAATAGTGAACTTCTTTTTGTAAGATCACAAAGTCTTGTTGTCAAGAACAAGTTTCCAAAATTGCCAGTCAACAATAGTACAGATCTCTACCAAGGCAGGCCTCCTCAAAGTCTTGTTATCTGGCTATAGCAGACTCTTGAACACTAGATTCTTAAATATCTTACATAACTTCCTGTAAATATTTTATATTCAAGAATTACAGTAATTCCCAGTGCAACTCCATTTCAGTCAAACAAGGATTTCACTTATTATATTTTAAAAATGTTTAACAATTTAATATGGAACTGAAAAGAGTATGATAGTATTTTCCAGTGATATCAACCTTCAGAGTACCTGGTTTACGAATAATGAACAACAAAAAAAGTATGTCATTTGAGTTGGTTGTGTTTGTTTTGTTTTTAATAACTAAAAAGTGATCCTTCGTATGAAATTTGTCCTGATAAAGCTGCATTTTTTCCTTTACGATTTCATCTTATGCTTTGTTCCACTTTTGAAACATCTGAAAACTTTAGCAGCCATAAATAAATGCATTTTATGAGACAAAGTAGATATTTCCTCATTTTTGTGATAATTTTCCTGACAAAAAAAATGTTAATTTTAAGATTACACCTTCTCATGGTGAAAAACTTACGTTCTACCATTTCTTAAAGAAAACATCCTTCAATCAGTTTGAGTATACAGAGTACAAACATCGAGGTTTGAAGCTCTACAGTTATGACCCTTCCCTGAGTGAAATAACGCTCTATGCAAGATTGCTTACTTGCATCTTAATTCAATCATATCTCCCTTACCAGAAATCGTAACTTCTCCCCAGGAGAGCAACACAACACAACTACAAAAAACACCTGTGATTCTTCACTAAGTATAAAATCCCTTTAGTTAGCCTGTGTAACCTAGGAATTAACTTTCCTAATTAAAAAACACCACCAACAAAAACATATATAAATCTATTATGATCGTGTATCTGAGTTAACAATAGGAAAAAATTGGAAGCTTCTTTAGTTCTCAGACAGATCAATAAACTGATGAACATTAAAAAGGAAAAGCAGAAAGCAAACCCTTGCAGAGCTTACAGAATTCAGCTTACTCCTCTACTATCCAAGGGAGCTGTTTTATTTAAATAAGACCTCTTATTCTTGAGGGCAACAACAACAAATAACTTTTTTTTTTTATTTGAATTGGTAGATCATCCACAATAGTGTTATATTCTGGTCCAAAGATTTACACAAAAATTACAAAGAGTACCCTTAGCAGAAGCATCCAGACAATGTAGCAAAACTGCAAGCTCATGAATGACCATCACATGAATACAAATTTTCTGAAGAATTTTACCTTCTAAAATGATAGCGAGCTGCTCGGCTGCAGACTTCCGTAAAACTAAGTCAACAGCATTAGAAGTCAAGATATCATGCAGCTTTTCAACAGTTTCTGCCTAAAAGCAAAACTATATTAGATTTGTATCCAGGATGCTATCATGACACAAAGTAACCAGCCAAATTTTCTAACAGAAAGGAGAAAACAGAAATATCTAGATTTCTTATTAGAAGGTATTTGATTAAATCCCACATGCATATAATGGTAATGGGTTAGGTTACAATCTTTTTGCAACAAATCTCTAATAATACGTGTGGAATCTAAGAGCCCAATAGTTTCTAGTGCACAACAGATGCAGATTTATAAGAAATAACACTTAATTTAGGTAGGACTACAGAAAGCTCAACAGTACACGGAAAGGCTACATATGCTTCCAAGTCTGAAGGGGACTGACCTAGCAATAGGGTTAGAGCAATGGATGGTCAGGATGTAGGGAAAGAGTACAAATCAAATGTTCAATGAGCTATCAGAATAATTTTTTTCAGAGGACAAGCGGTTTAGCATTTGTTTATCATATTGTTAATCTGAAAGCATTGAGGGTAAGTAAGGAAGGATAATGGAGGGGAGATGGTAAAAATGGAAAAACAAAAGAGAAATATAAGTTTTCCCATAGGTCAAATACTCATGATTTGCTTTTCACTTGTAAAAGCAGCAATATTAAGAAAACAGACCTAAGTTTCTAATCTGTTTTAGAGTATAACATATCAAAAATTATTTGGGCCTGTTTCTGTAAAAATATTGATTTTGTGGGGGAAAAAAAACCTCTCTGTGAGAAAAAAAATCAGACTCTATCCATGCACAAGGAAGTTGCTACAAACAAAGCAGGCCTGTGTTCTTGGCACTCAAGTCTTCTCTAAAAAGAAGAAAAAAAGGAAGTATTTTTTTTCTGATTGTTGCATAAGGCAGCAGAAAAACTACTGTTAAAGTTCACACAGAAAGAATATAACAATGGATTTCTTTTTATGAAGCAAGCCAATTTGTATGAAATATCACAAACTTCTGAACATTCAGTGACTGGGTAGGTAGAAGAGCTCATCAATGACACAAAATTTAGACAGAGTTTACTCACCTTAATTATTGACTCCTTTTTATCATCCAATTTTAGCTCAATAGCCCTTTCTATAATAAATAAGTTTGAAATGCTGGAAAGCACATTACCATCCAGACGTGGGCGTTTCAGGTTTGCCCCTTCTTCATTCAAGAGATGGAATGCTAAATGTTTAGGTGCTACAGAACGAACCCTAAATGGGGAAATAATCAAAATAAATATATAAAGCCTTCATACTGGAGAACTTTGGTTGTATAGTTAGAGATTAATTAGTTTATAAAATTAATGGGGGGGAGGGAGAGTAACCACCCAATTCAATATCGATCAACCTTTCAAATCAACCCACTGCACAAAAATCAGTTGGTTTTTTAATGCCATCCGCATTAGAAGACATGCTGAAATGCTAGAGAGCATTACTTACAACTGCTTTTTTGAGAAGAGAAGGCGCAGAGCAGCCTGTAGTCTTGTAGTTCTAGGGAGAGTACCCTCTCCTTTGTCAGAGGTTGTTTCGCTCAAAGAGAGGATGCAATTACCCAAAGTATCTTTTGTGTCAGCATAACCCTAAGGAAAACAACGAACAAAAATTTCCAATAGTTTTAATTCCAAAATTAAAAAAAAAAAATCCCCTTACTAACTTAGCAAATTAGGCAAGCTAATTCCCTTTTTAGAGGTTAAGGGAGGGTGGGGAAGAAACAACACCCAGAAAAAAAATCTTTAAGAAAGTATTCAAATTCTGCAGATCAATATTCCTCTCTGCAAACAGTTTTAAAAATTAATAATGATCCTGTCCACAAATAAAAATAAAGATTTCTTTATGTGGCTCAGAGGTACTTTGACCTGAAGTTTTATCCTTCAGTATATAACACAATGCTGCTCTGTAAGGCCAGTTTCCATTTCAATAAACAGAATTCACTCCTACAAGAAAGTTACTTCAAAACACTAAATTCTATCTATCTACAGATCTTTGTCAAAGCATTTTCACAGATAAACAGACAAAGCACAATCAGTTATGTCAAGCAATGATACTGCAAACCTTTTAAATTAGAGTAAAATACAATGCATTTTATATGCATTGGGTAAACATAGGCCTCTGGTATGCTCTACTCAGAGATCTATTGTACATAGCCACTATAGGCTATAGAGGGAAATTCTACTAACAAAAATTTCTCACGTTTAGCCTACAGTTTGTATTAAATCCCCACCTATTTAATCTGGAAATATCAATCATATGTTGGATATACACATAGAAAAGCTATAAAACAGAAGAGCTAAAATTACTGGTTGAGAAAGCTCTGAAGTAACCTTTCTCCCACCACTTTCAAGTTCTCAGTGTATTTCCTCTGCTTATTTTTCTGTCTGAGCCATCTACTTCATGGCATGTAATTTCTCTGCATTTTTGCCTTGATTTTTGTGCAGTTTGAGTAAAGGCTTAAGGTATATAAGCACTTTTTTCAACTTATGGCAACTGAGGTGCAGGCAACTAATGAATAGCAGTGAAACGATTAAGTACATATAATTATCAAGAGTGATATTTCTGGAGAAAACAAAGACAAAATGTATACTTGGATGTATTAGCTAAGTTAAATAAAAGACAGAAATATGGCAAAAAAACAGGTACATGCAGCAAAATATCTAATCTGGAAGACTATGGGCAGATCACAAAAGAGAAATTTCAAGCACTAGAGAAAAAACAGTAAAGAATTCAGATGGAGCAATTAGGCTGAAAATCAAACTGAGAAAAGCAAAAGTTATCATTACATTAAGCTGAGAGTAAAGATAATGAAAATAAAATTTGCACATTGTGGAAGATACGAAAACTAAGATCTAAGGATAATAGTAAATGCTGATACTTCTATAACACTGGAAGCAAAGAAACAAAAAACAAATATCAAAATATACTGAAAATACATCTTACATCTATTGCTATTTTTTGATTGCGTATTTGATTGGAAAACTGTATCATAATCAGACAGAAGTTACAATTTTCAATTATTAACTCATTTTAAAAAGCGTGAATGTTTTAATCTGTACTTGGATTATCCACTCATATTTTCAAATTATTTAAGTTCCAGTCAGTACTTGCTCATTTGTACTAAAACATTCCAAATTTAATACTATAGTAACTCTAGGCTAAAATGTGTCTGCAACTTCAATGCACTAACTTTGGTTGATATTAACACTTCTCCATTTGACATCTGATAAAACAAGTCCTTAGGTATACTACTGTTAATCTATTTTCTGTCTCCTATTAACATTATCTACATGATTTCATACATCAAGTTCAGATTAAAGCACTTAGAAGTACCTGTAAAACAGCAATGACAGGACAGAGGGCCTCAATAAACTTGCTCCAAGTCAATACTTCCATTATTAACCGTCCTTGCAACAAATGTATCAGAATGGCCTTGGCTGTTGAGTTCACCTGCTCAATAACACAACAAACCAAACCACTAATGAAATCTTCAATGTGTCTAAGTCAGTTTGTTAATGCTGCAATTGGCAATGTTATACAAAAAGTCTCAAAGACTAAATATTGTTACTGCGGAATGCTACTTTTAAATTGCCAGTTACACATTACAACATTACACATCATACGTTACAACATGGTCAGAAAAGCCTCTCAGAAGAAACACACAAAAATAGTTCTGCCTAAATAGTACCCAGTCATTTTCCCCTTAGAACTCTTGTTTGTCTTTTCTGAAATAAAGTAAATCATTACTTAAACTTATACACGTATTGGTCCCTCTATCCTGCAGGTAAAAGAAATTCTGTTTCTCTTCTTTCCCAATCCTGCCTTTCTGGGGCATTTTATTCCCAGTCTATCTGAGGATACAGGAAGAAGAGAGATTTAAAGCCTCTTAAGTGGTCATTTCGCTTTCTTGAGACAAACAGTCAGACTGAGAAGGCTACCAAATATTTCAAATTGTACAATAATTCATCTGAAGCTCTTTATCAAAAAGGAAAAAAGGTATACAATACAGCAATTATACTGTATTCATGTATACAGTATATAATCTGTACAATAAGTAATATTGGAGTATTTAAAAGCGAAAATTATTACTGCAATGGGAACAGAGGGAAAAAGCCAGCTTCTCACAATTCATTCTTCCTTACATAGTGTAAAAACACAGCTAATCCTGCACTTTATGCCACAGCCAAAAATCATCTCACCCCAGCCAAAAAAGGACAGCCTTTGATAATATGACTCTAGCCTATCTTTTAAATAGAGACTGGCTTTATAAAATCACATGGCAAAGCTTAAGACCAACCTTGGAATACAAGGTTCTTCTCAATTTTTTCTCATTGTGACATGCCTGAGAGATTCAACTCATGCTTTATGAAAACTTAAGTAGCAGATATACATTGAAGAAGTAAAAAAAAAAAGCTTGGATATGATCTTCATAATCTATTTTGTAAGAAGTATAATAAAATGCATTATAAGGTTATAAAGAGAACAAAAAGTGATAATTTTGTAAATACGCATTCTCTGTCTCTGATATTTTTAAATTCAATAATCAATATCAATTCAAATCTATTTTTTATGCTTGACCAATCACTAAGAGAAAACTCAGCCTTTTCCATATGGCATCCAATGGATTAGTCAAAATATCTTTTGCAAGGCAATTGTTTCAATTACATACAAAGTATAAACACATAGCACATTAT
Source organism: Oxyruncus cristatus (assembly GCA_013399855.1). NCBI lineage: Eukaryota > Metazoa > Chordata > Aves > Passeriformes > Cotingidae > Oxyruncus > Oxyruncus cristatus. The sequence goes on along the minus strand of VXAY01003767.1, from coordinate 621,925 downwards.
TAAAAGTATTTTTCTTCTCCTTCTAAAATGCCCAGATCTAAAAAAATCACTTCTAAATGGAATTGTGCACAGTACTGTGTTTCAAAAAAATATCATTCTGGGAGAGAAGCTGAAAATAAATAATTTGTTAGTCAGTGTTCTTCCCCTCCAACTGTAGGGACATTACAGATCAGCTATAAAGGAGTTACAAAGAACTTAGGTGTTTTTTTCTTCCTCTCACAACTCCCTACTTAGCTCTATATGTAGGCTAGCAAATAGTGAACACACGTTAAGCAGTCATGCATATAAACGAACCTAACGGAAATTTGGTCCTATCCTATAATAATATAAAACACTTTTATACTACTCAGGTAATTATATTCAAACACTGATGTGTTTGTAGTGATGAAACACAAGTTTATAGTAAAGACATTGCAGATTTAAAGTGTCTTTTGTTCCTCAACCATTTCAGAGGTCACCCCACTTTTACAGAGATTTGAGACTTCAAAGTTTGTGTCTCCCATAAGCGTAAAGCAGCACACATACTATTTCATCATATGCACATTTTATTAGGGCCAAATATATTACAGGAAAAGATGAAAAAAAACCCCTCTCTTATTTAATTTTCATTGGTCTTTATTACAGTTAAAAGCATCCTATACCTATAATATTATCTTGTCTCTGAATTCATCACAAAAAAACTCCAAACCTTTCAATTTACTACAATTTCACTATTTGCATAGCTTTTCTAAAAGCAAAAAAACATATTTAATCAAAATTTAAGGTAAGCCTCAGACCACTGTGGAGAATATCAACACCTTCTTTGAGTGTACATCAACTTATAAATACAGCTACTAAACACAGTACCTCATTCTTATCTTCCTGAAGGCCAAATGTACAGATTTCATATAACACTTTGGGATGTAGAAGAAAATGTACTCCATGGCAGACTGAAGACCCAGGCTTCGCAATATTATGAATACCTAAACAGTCCTTCAGTAAAAATAAAGACGGTTAGTTTAAAAATTCAAGGCAATCTCCAGTACTACATTTTGTTCTATAAACTGCCTCAAGTTGTCATGCAGTGAAAGGCTTTCTCCATGCACTTCGGATGATTAGTTCTGAAAGCTAAACTTTGCAGCCCTGGAAGAAACAATCTTTGTAGAACACTAACTGAAAATTCCTGTTACTACACAGGATTAAGAAATGGAAAATAATGTTGCTCCTGTTTTAAATAATAGTGAAAATAAATTAGAAAAACTGTATATGTTGTTTGGCCTTACATTAAAATAATGAAAACCTAAAAACAGGCAGGTAAAAATCTCACAAAAACACACAAGTGTTATTTGGTGGAGATATGGGTTTTCTTTACGAAAGACTAGCTCCACCATATTTGTACATGACCAAATTGTGCTGTAAGCACACTAAGTATAGACTATGTCCATTATAGAAAATAAAACTTACAATGAAGTATTGTAACAAAATACAAAAGTGGTTTTTATTTTGTGAGCCATAATTACTGAATACCTAAAATGATCTGATGAATGTGACATTGCCATTCTCAACAGAGTACAGTCAGACTTTTAGCAAGTTCACGCTCTTTATTCCTTAGACTATCGTTACAAAGAACTAAGGCAGTGACAAAATACCCATATGAAACAAAACCAAGACACACAAAACCCCCCCACGTACACACAAAAAAACCCAAAAAGCATGCCAAAAAAACAAAGAAAACAAATAATAAAAAAAACCCAAAAACCCCCAAACAAAAAAAAAACAAAACAACAAAAAAACCTCAAGCAATACATAAAAGGATTTACATGTTCTTAAACACAAACCAAACTTTATATATACACAAACCTGAACAAAAAAAAAAAAAAAAAATCAAAGAGTAATGAAAACTCCCTGTGAAGCAAATCAAATCTGTCCTTGAAAAGTGGGTCCATGTGAACCTCATGAAGTTCAACATGGACAAGTGCAAGGTCCTGCCCCTGGACTGTGGCAATCCCCAATATCAATACAGACTGGTGTATGAACAGATTTAGAGCAGCCCTGATGAGAAGGATTTGGTGGTACTGTTGGATGAAAAGTGGGCATCAGCTGACAGTGCATGTTCATAGCCCAGAAAGCCAAGAGTTGCATCAAAGGAAGCATGGCCAGCAGGTCGAGGGAGGTGATTCTGCCCCTCTACTCTGCTCTCGTGAGGCCCTGCCTGGAGTGCTGTGTTCAGGTCTGGGGTCTCCAGCACAGGGAAGACATGGGCCTGCTATGAGGGCCACAAAGATGATCAGAGTGGCTAAGAGAGCTCATTGCAGCCTTCCAGTATTTTATAAGGGGCCTTGTAAGAAATACGGGGACAAATTTTTTACCAGGCCATCTTGCAATAGGACAAGAAACAATGGTTTTAAACAGAAGAGAGGGCCGGTTTAGACCAGATATAAGGAAGAAATTTTTTACAATGAGGGTGATGAAACACTGGAGTAGGTTGCCGAGCGGTGGTGGAACCCTGGAAACATTTAAGGTACAGTTGGATGGGGCTCTGAGATCCCTGATCTAGATAAAGACACCAACTCAAGTGAGTCTGTGATTCAAAGAACCTCATTTCAGCAGACAAACAAACTGAACACTTGAATTCTTTTCAAAAACAGAAACAGAACAAAAGAAAAAAACTCCAGCAGAAGCCAGAAAACCAAATGACCAGCATTATTAAGAAGACTTTTAAAAAAATAAAACATTTTTAGTCACTGCTTTTCCCCTTCTAGAGATCCTGTCATTTTTGAAGTGCAGTACCTGAAGTATAACCTAACCGAGCTGATTTAATGCCAAAAATGTAACAGCACACTGCAAGTCCAGGCCTACACAGATTTTCCAGCATATAACAGGATAAACTGAATTCACATTAAAAATGCTTTTAATGATGAATTCATATAATATGCATTATTGAGTGCAACACCAAGAGTGTTAAGTAAGCATTTAGCTCTAACCTTAACCACTTCCAAACAGCAGTGATAGGCTTCAGCTTTTATATTCAACAGAGGATGAGACAATAGGGAGAGAAGCATCTTCTGACCCTCTGCCTGGAGCAATGAGTTGGCCTCAGCAGGCTTCCAACTAAAAGTGAAAAATAATTAATTTAACCATTGTTTATTTTAGAGTACCTAAAGATGTCTACATAAATTTTCCTGTTCAATTTCAGGATAATCTCTGAAAAATATTTCCTGCAAGGAAGTATTACACCCTGAAAAACAGACAAAATTCGAAGATCACGACATATTTGCCAAAATCAATTTCTGAAAGTAAAATAAAAGTTATACAAATATACTTGGAACAAAGGATTTTCTAAAATATCTGAAAGACAAGTCAAAATGTTTTAAGACTATTTCTTTGTAAATCACATAACAACTTCATATAGAAAAATCATAAAAGCTTATACATGGAATAAAACATTAAGTTTTTAGCACCGTATTTTAGCACCTATTCAATTTTCAATAAACACACCACAGAATGACACAAATCAGCTAGAAGAGACCTTTCAATGGCTAAAAGAAAATAATTGTTGCAATACAGGGAATAAACAAGTTGAGATTCTATTTGAGAAACTTTATCAATTTAAAAAAAAATATTATACTTTCACAAGCAGTGTTTTAAATAAAAATGTACTCACATATTTGAGCATATGTCAATGCATTCCCTAAGCAAGGGAAAGTGTTGGTGGAAAGGTAGACTACACAAGGCCTGATCTGCCAATTCTACTAATTCAGAAAGATTCTTGTCCCCCTGTGACATCAAATGAAGAGAAAGAAAGAAACTATTAGAATTAGTAAAATTAAGTATCCAATCTTACTGCTTAATCCTCCGGGATTTGTCATAATTGAATATTAAGTAGGTTTTAGTTTAGTCATCACAGAGAAGTTTATGATTAAGTAATTCAATACATTTCAAACAAAAAAAATTTAGAACCTATTCCTGAGAGCTGAAAACCCTTCACCTGATGAATCCCAATAAACTTCTATTACATTCTGTGGGAATAATGTATGGCTAACATTTCACAGCCTGAACACAATAACTCTATTTAAATTACTATTTTTTTAATCATTATACAGTTTATGTGAGAGGAGTATAATCAAAGATTCTATGAAACTTTTAACAAATCATTTTTAATATTAAAGAGCCAGTTTCTTTTTTCTAAATTTAAGTACATACGTCTTCATCATATTTGGTTACCAGATACATTAAACATGAGCCATTTGAATTTGATGGAGTTAACTTCATCGTAAACAGTATTTTATGACCAAAGTATTGCTTCTACTAAGTCACAACCTGCCTAAATAAAGGATAGATTAACTCTAATTTAAGACAGCCCTATATTTATATTGCTGTATTTTATTCATTTCTTTTAGTATCAATTTTAGTATTTTGCAAAATTGCTTGTCCATTTAGATAATAGAGAATAATATTTCAGTACTGTGCTAGAAGCACTTAACTAATAAAGCAAGGCACGTTCATTGTCTTCATAACAAAGTGACACACACAAATCTCAGCCAGTCTAGAAGTAGCTGTTTTCTAGTAGCTGCAACTGCCAAAGTAGTTGGGATTTAAAAGTTTACGAACAATATATTTAACTACTGCACAACATATATACACAAACATTATATAATTAAATAAATCTAAAATTAGGTATTATATATTATATATGTGTACATATTTACATAAATATAAATAAATAAATAATTTCCTCCTTCTTACTTCTTTGCCCATAAAAGGTCCAGTGCTCACTTTCAAAGTCCAGTTGTTTATTTCTTTGTTTTTCTTAGGATAAGATTCTTTTACAAAAGTCATGACAAGTATTAATGAAAACAAATATAAATGAACTACATCTTGCATCGTATGGAATTCTCATACATACGGATCTTCTTCTGCCATGTTAGACTATAATTTTTTAACAACATAAAAAAAGTGAAGGAACAAAATTTGCCTACAGAAAGTATTTTATATAATAAAATTGCACACCTTTTTATGGACTTCAACCATAAAGCTACAAGTGCATTCAATCGAATATGCAGCTTCTGAAACTTGTTTATAGATACTGTAGTTCTCAGTACTCATCTGCTCCAGATAGGCTGCAATGGATTCATGAATGCTTGGGTATTCCAAGGAGAAGGACATGTCCAGAGAGAGAAGAAATAAAGCATTCAGCAAACTCTTTTGTATAACTTTACTCGCCTTTGAAAAAGAAAACAACTGTCAGAATAACAGCCTGGAAATACAGTAAAAAAAAAATAGCATTTGCAGTCATACAATCACTACAGCTACACATATCATTAAATGAGTTCTGTAAGAAGAATTTTTTTTTCATTAAAAAGTGATAGTTAATTAGATGTCACTCCTAATATCAGACCTGCAATCAGTCACCGAAGTTGTGTACGATCCAGGCACAGCACTAATACACACTGTTGGCCAGAGTCAATTCACTGGCTGACCACGAGATGGCAGAGAATACACAGACCATAATTATTTCTATATTTAATAAAAAGCTGCCTACAATTCCACATGATCATACTGCAAAATGAGAACTAAGAGAAACTGTGGTTTTTCTTTTTGGTTTGGTGTTTTTAACTGCATATGTTCAGTATTATTTCAACTAAAATTTTGACCTCGAATACAGAAATTTTTTTTCCCAGCTCCTGTCATACACAGAATGGATATATTATGTGCATAAGAACATAAAGACAAAAATTATAAAAAGTCATTAGATTAGTATGTCTACACTTATTTGCAGTACAAGATGTAATATTTGCCACAAAAACCCTTTAATAATTTAAACCCATTCAGGTTTAAACACCTACCACTTTCCAACACACAAAAATGTTATCGGACCTTCCCATCTGAAATAAAAAGAAAAAACCCTCCACCCTAAAAAGCAAAAAAAAAAAACCAAAAAACAAAAAACCAGAACCTCAAGAGCTACATCAGAGTTCCTTTTAAGGAGTTATGGAAGCAAAGAATAATTAAAATCACTATGATGTATGAAACATAATTCCTTACTATATTTCATCAGATTAAGAGTGATGATTTTAAATATTATGTCATTCTAGTCTTACTTGCATGCATATTATAAACGAGCAGGGGGCAGCAGAGCTTTGCAAACCATACATTATACCAGAGAAAAACAATATAGGAGGGAAAGGAACACTGAATTTCAAAAACTCGCTAAAAAACCTGTATTAAAAATTTTTTTTTTAAGATTTGAAATGTGCCACATGCACTGATAGCTAAGAATGGACAAAGTTGTCCTCTGTGACCATACATCAGCCAATGCAAATCAGATTAATTTCTCTGTCCAGTGGCCATTTTGCCAGTATAATCCCTGAGAAAGGCAACACTTTCTTCAGTCTTAAAATGCAAAAGCCAATCACCTATAATTAGTGATGTCATACCTTTTCAACAGGGAGAAGTATTTGCAGCAATCTAACAGTGAAGAGTGAAATGCTAATAAATGCCATTCTGTGATGCACCAACATCACCTTGGGCTGTTCTGCACTTATATTGGTTTTGTGATATAATATAGTTTCTCCAAGTAAACCCAAGACCAGAAGCAATTTGTCTTTCTGAAAACAAAATCAGAAATACAATAATTAGAAAAAAATGAGACATTCCTGCCTATTTACAGTGTTTATACAGCACCCACAGTATCATTAACACAATTATAACAAATATGCTAAAATTGCATCAATACACAGCATTGTTTGTCATCCAAACAGAACTATGCAGCAGACCTCAGTCTACTTTACCTTTTAGTTCTGAATACTTGTTCAATAATTACCCATTACTGATTGCTCTCTCACCTTTCCTCTCCCACTTTTTTCCCCTCCCCCCCACCTTAATTTTTGCTCAATACGCTTTTGAACTTCAATTTTAATATGGAAATACTAAGGCCTGGTCTGAACCTGCAAACAAAGCTTTACCTTAAAATTAAAAAAAAAAAAAAATCCCAAACCAATTCACAATCCAAACTTTGAAAACATCAAAGGTTTTTTTATCCCTATTCATTCTCAAAGGACCCAGCAAACGGTTTTTTTTTAATTTTCCCTCTATTTTTTTAAAAAAATCAATACAATTGTACACAATTATCCAGCTTATTTGCAGAATTTTGATTGTTAGTAGCCTGAAAGCAAAACATTATCTGACTGATTATTATTAGTATATACATATATACATACATAGATATACATATATTGATGCTCACAGTTTATATTTTAGTTTAGTAAACTTAAAAGCAATGAAACACACTGATTCACATGATAAAACAACTAGACTAAGAGGTATTAAGCTTCTGAGATGAAATATTCTGCAAGAAATCTTCAGCACTAACTTGGAATTGATCAATTATCACAGATTTTGATCGATAATTTTCATAGATCAGTAGCTTAAATTTAAAGAAAAAATTCTCATATGCTAATAGGTCCTATAAATAACATAAAGATTAACATTTACAAAATAGAAAATAGGGAAGCCTACAGCAATATTTTAATTTATATTGCAGTTATTATTGTTTCATATTCAGTGGTATTTTCATGAATTCTAACTTAAATCAGGTTCATTTAATTCAAGTTTTTAGACAAGTTTCAGTCTGTAACTCTGATATGTTTGTTATGTGCCTAAGCCATGACAGCTTATGCTTCAGCTTTCACCTGTCTTCAAATAAGCAAGACAGTCATTATTATTTCATCTGTTATTCACTAATTCGGTATTTCATGTGTGTAAGAACTCTCAACTGTGCTGAGATATATTTTCAGCAATTTAAATTGTTTGGTCAACAGCACCTTAATGCTTTGAATCTCTCCTGAGCCAAAAAGCCTTCTCCTTTCTTTCCCTGCTAAACAACATAGTTAAGGATATCTGAAATTTGTGCAGCAAGACATGGATAGCATGTACATATCTTACAATTCTAGTCTTGGATCTAAACAGTTATCTCCCTAATTTTAAACAGAGAGTTTATAAGGAGTAGAGAATGTGAAAGTTGTCATTTACATCAAATGTCTCCAACATCTCTAGGCAGCGCTTTTCCCTCCGATCCCCTTCCCTACATACATTTCTCTCAACGGCCGCTTATTTTCTTGAGATGAAACTTCAAGTGTTGTCTGGTTAAAGAACTTACATTTCAAAAAAATAATGTGTCATCAATAAAACTAGTAATAAACTACTTAAATTTTTCAAAAGGGTAGCTCAGCAGAAGATTAGATATGTATATGAATCACTGCAGAAAATGTCAGAGGCTTATAAAAGAAGACTGTTAAATATGGCTGAACAAAGTCTGAGGAGTCTCACCAATTCCAATGCAAAAAGGCTATCATCTTCCCAAACATTTTCAGAAATAGCATCACCAATAAGGAACATGTCTTCAACAAGCAATTCAAGAACTTCCATTGTCACTCTCCGACTGCCTAGAAACACAAATGAGAGGATAAATTGAAATGCAGACAAAATATTGTATTTTGATATTCAGAAGACACCACTGTAAACAAGGGTTTATTCTAAATATAAAATTCTGGTATTTTAATTTTCCTATACACTTCTACAAAACTAATGCTAACTTCCCTCAACCACCAAGAGCTCTGAATCACAGAAGATGAAAACCAGCCAAAATTACAATAGAAGACATTAAAGCAATTGTATACTTGAAAAAAAGTCTGCATTTCCTTAACTCATATAGTAAAATTATTTAAGAAAATAATAATGAACTTAATTAAAGTTGTAAATCTGATTACCGAACTTCTTTGAAGTTCAGGATAAAGTCATTAATTTCCCCCACCCAGACCACTGTGTTACAAGTCTTCTGCATATATTACCTATTCCAGTTAATCTGCATTTTGGTATAGCCAGGAGTACCTTTCTTGACAGATCATTTTGTTTGAGATCTTTTGAAAGACAAGATGAATACCCACTTTATCTACTTGTACTGTTTCAGTAACAATTTCCCCCCTTTGGTTTTAGGCTAATATTTATTCATTTTCATTGCTTCTTTTGAGTTCTCTTAAGAGCAAGGCTAATGTGGTCTATTAGTGACTTTTATACTTTGTACAGTTTTAAACTTGAACATGTGGCCACAAAAAAAATCTTGGCCTGAGTTTAAATACGTACAGCCTACATTTACTAAAAATATAAACCTCCCCTTACCTTCTCCAGATAATGAGACAATAGAGGAGAAGCTGTCAAACGTTAGAAGGTTTCATGAAGAACAAGGCAGAATACCTGGAGCCAGACCAAATATTTTCAACCTCATATGACTGAGGATGCCAAAACTGTCTGGCATCCTAAGAAACCATACGGTGACAGCTTCCCCTAAATACTCGATTTAGTGCAACTGTTGGCTTAGCTACTTGTTGATGGTATGTTTCTATATAAAACCATGGATGGATTTCACACAACACCATTCAATTTGCAATTTATTTTTTAACTAAGATAAAAATTTTGCAGCGTGCAGAATCCTCAAAACAAAATGTTTAAAAAAGAGAAAGCTCTACTGGTTTGTTATAACTAAAGTTTAATTTCTTTGCACTTTTCCTATCTTTTGGAAATTTTACATGTTGCAGGAGCCTCGTTGATATACTTGAGAAAAAAATTTATATCTGTGTGTGTGACTGGATATATAGTGACAATGACCACAGCTCATGCAATTTGCAGCTTGAGCGATACTGCTCTTCTGAATGAGCATGACAGAGAATGGCATCAGGCCTTTTTGAAAGCTTGCTTTTACCTATATCATGGAAGTGCTGTTTTCCATTTATTTTACGCAAAACATTGCCATTTTGACTTCATATATCTCTCCATTATAATAAAATGATAAAAAACCCATCAAACGAAAAAACCCACAGCACTACTGATTTCTGCAATGACTTCGCTCACAAGATAGGTCAGCACAAAAGAAGAAAAATTCCAGTGAACATCTCCACAAGGAACAGAATTTAAGCTTAACTGAAATGCATGTTATATCACAAAATACAAGGAAGCAAATTTTTCAATAAACATCCTAGTTTTTCTTTTAATGTAGATAGAAGAAAACTCTACATTATACCATATAAGTTGATAATAATGTTCATAAAAGTGCCTGTTGATTTTAGTGAAGATAAAAAACTCAGAATATAACCACATGAGAAACAGTGTGTTACTGTCTCACAGTATCACACTGTCTCACAGTGTGCCTTCAGATCACAGGCTTTCAGATCCAATATTAGTTTCCTTACAATCTGTCTCATTACAGCACAGTGGAAGAATGAAGAAATATCACCTAGTAGAGTTTAAAAAGTGTAAAAAACCATAGGGAAAGAGAAACAAAGACAGATCAACTTTATCTGAAAGTGAAACTATTTTAGGTCACAGAATCACAGGATATGTGAAGTTGGAAGAGACCCACAAGGATCATTGAGTCCAGCTCCTGGCCCTGCACAGGACCATCCCCAAGAGTCACACCATGTGTCTCGAAGTATTGTCCAAACGCTTCTTGAACTCTGTCAGGCTTGGTGGTGTGACCACTTCCCTGGGGAGCCTGTGAAGAAACTTTTTCTAGTACCCAACCTGAACCTCCCCTGACACAACTTCAGGCCATTCCTTTGGGTACTGTCACTGGTCACCACAGAGAAGAGATCAGTGCCTGCCCCTCCTCTTCCCCTCACGAGGAAGTTGTCACTGCAATGAGGTCTCCCCTCAGTCTCTTCTTTTCCAGGTTGAACAGACCAAGTGACCTCAGCTGCTCCTCATACAGTCTATGGTAAGATTCAATGAAAGAAACTTGAAAGGTGGAAAAACTGTATTTTAACTCTGCAGATTTGAAGTGACAGGCACCAGAAAAGGAAAAGATAGAAAATACATTTTCTGTAGTTTTACATTATAAATAAAAGATGCCAGAAGTCACAAATGTGCTTGTGACTAATTAATATTTAAATATCACTATTCTGAAAGGGAAAAACAAAACTTTAATTCATTTTAGTTGTTTTATTACCAAAAAGAAAAGAGGCTTAAATAATTTTCATACATATTTCATACAATTTTTAAGTTAAAGCCTCTAACTTTTACTATCCTACTCATAGACAGATACACGTACATTTCCAGCTCCTATATTTGAAAACCTTACCATGTTTACCAATACCTGTTTTGAATTATATTTTACAGCTAAATACCATTTGAGACGACGTAAGAACAAAAAGACTGTCCTTCAAAAAGGCTTTGCAATTTAGAACCTTTATAAGTTAAAATTAAAATTACAGTTGTTATCATTACTTATGTTTCTTAAATCAATTACAATGCATTACTGCACTCATGAATAAAAACAAACCTCTCCCCAGAATTTTTGTTTATTATTTCTTTAACAGGAGGTAAACTCTACGCTAAAAGAGATCAGAACACATTTGGTTAAGTGTAGTTATTTTTTCATTTTCTTATATGACATTTTATCCAGCCATGTCATTTTTCCACCACAAACCCACTTCTTCCCACCGTCAGTAAAAAGTACTTAAAACTTCTGAACCAACTCTGGAAATCAACCAGAAGATTCAAGCTTTATGACCTGAACAAAGTCCCAGGAAAAGAACTATTGTAACTAGTTAAAGTACTTCACTAATTATCTGTACCTTATTTATTTGAGCTACTCACCTCATAATTCCAACTTCTTAAGACGTCTGTATTAAAAATAAGAAGGATATAAAATTAAAATATTTAACACTTTCTCACCTGTTCTTAGAAGAGGTATTGCATTTTCCAAGATGGAAACACAGAATTGAGGAAGGCTAAGCTGCTTCATCTGTAATTCCAAAGTGTCCTCATTTTCAGTATCTGGTAGATCAGTATGTCCTACATCAAATGGGGAATGTAGGGAGATTCTGGAGTTTGCATTTGCTTGAGTACTGTTTCCACTTAAAACAACAAGCAAACAAAAAAAGAGACATAGTTAGCTCTCGCAAAGAGAAAACCCATATATGTACACATGTAAAAATAGCATCAAGTGTTTTCACGTCCTCCTTCCTTAAGCATATCCTTCCTTCCATCCCATTCTTTCTCTGCTGTCCACCAGTGTTGCAGGAAGAGTGGGATTTTGTTTGGTTGGTTTTGTAAATGTCAGAACTGGTAACATCACAAGTGAATGCCTAATGTTTTGGCAGTCATCTTCAAATGCACTTAGCACTGTGTACTGGAAGAAATACACAGGGAATGAATACAATATTGCAAGAGAAATATAACTTGAATTGAAACTTCTTTTTTGTGATGAACAAAATCTCTCAGTTGCAAAGCCACTTACCAAATCAAATTTCATCCTGAATGATACCTACTATATTAAAATCATTCTATATAGCTAGCCACAAGAATCATTAGAAGGAAAATTACAAAGTGTGCCCTATGTTAAAGCCTTAGGAGTACCTTGTCAACTGTAAAACAGAAAATATTCTCTTGCCTAAGAAAGCCTTAAGTGCAATCAAGTACATATTACAAAATATACGTAGTGTTATTATATTATAGACATATTTTAATTATTAGGTATATATTATATATAGTTCATATATTATGAACAGTATATAGTTCATAATTGTATTCTTTTTCAACTATTTTCAAAAATAATTTAATTCTGTTGTCAGCATTATAATTAATACAATTCAGAACAGATGTTTTTTATGTTTTTTCTTATATTAAGATTTGCTTTAAAAACCTGTATTTAAAAACCTGACTTTTGTTTGGTTCCTTTTTTTATTATTAAACAAGCTAAAGAAAATGAATTGTGGCATGACTTTGTTACATTATATTGTCTAATTAGACGCAAAAGATGTATAAAGAATAGCAATTAAGAATTTAAACACCAACTGATTAAGAGGTTGCTAGAAGACTATGAGAAAAACAGAAGAGTTCACTAGTGTGTAATGTGTTTGGCTGCACTTACCAGAGGGTAAGGAAGGAGAGGTATCAGTCATAAAAGCAATTCAGAAGAGGAAAGGTTAAGTTTCCAGGCAGAATTTGAAACAGACAAACAGATAGATTGAAGAGTCTCAAGATTTAAGAACAAGGAAAAAGAAGAGTTACATATAGAATAGTAATAAACAAACAATTTACATTACTATTACTTTGAAAAGGACAAGATTCACTAAAAACAGTTCTTCCATATCAAAATAAGCCATGTCAGAGCAACACTTCTGTCATTTCTCTCTACCATATCTTCTATTAACATCATGTTTTTCTTTATGCTACCTCTGGGCTAAATTATATCTTTGTAAGAAATGGGATTTATGGACAGTGAGCAGTTCTACTGCAGCACACAGGATGCAAGAAGAACAAAAGCATACAGTCATGAACAGCTCATAATATGGCCATACACTTTTAATAAACTACCACTCCCTGGTCTCTAAACGTCTCATCACCACCTTAACTGTCCTTATGCAGATTTCATTACTAGACTGATAGCCAGGCTATCACTATTTCCTGCACAATATACGCCAGATACTATTAAACTGTGAAATGTTTAGGTCAGATCCTAAAACACATTAAGACTGGAGTTCGTTGACATTAAAATATTAGTTACATATTAAAATATTAATATATTAGACTTGAGCAAAAATAAACTTCTAATATAATGACTCGCAAGATGCATTTACAATTTACAACATGAGATATTCTCATCGCAGTCTATTTGAATGCCTAGGAGTTACTCAGTCATTAAGCCCATACACCACAGAGACTCAAAAGAATTACCAACAAGTACACAGTAAGGATTTACAAGGACTTTTAAAGTTCCACGTATTAAAACACATTGGCTCTTGAACAGCAGCTTTAAGTCTGTTATGTCAAGAAGAGTAATAAAACCACACACAAATCTCTTCATTTTGACGGTATGCAGACAATTCATAATTTCATATTGGAGTATAATTTTTAGATGTCATAGAACTGAATTTTGTTGTCAGATTTAAAAGTAAAGATTAAAGATTTTAATGGAAATCTTTCTACATCATAGCATTTTTGACAATACGATACACTGTTACCTATGGAATGGCCATTCTACTTAAAAGAACTTAAAGGTCATCCGCTGGAAAAAAAGAAAAATCCTTGACTTTATAGCAACAGTCTGAATAAATGCTTGTCTGTGTATTACAAATGCATGCACAAGCAATAACAATTGATACTAAGAGATTTTGTCTAAAAAGGTGGTTGGGTACAAAATGTAGCTATCATCTTATGCATTCTAAACACCACTTAAAGAACAGTTTAATTCATAAACCATGGTTTGCATTTTCACAGTTACCAAACTCCTGCATCATTCCACACACTGACAAGGAGGTGATGATATAATCCTATATTAATAATTTTTTAATTGAAGTGTAAGTTATTTCCTGTTTTGTTCACCTGGAAGATACTGCATCCCAATCTTGACCATCTCCTCTAGGACGCTGAACTGTCCGTCCAACTACAGATGGCCGAGGGCTACTGCTTCCAGGTGATGGATTCTGAGAACGAGGAGGACCTCTTGGTTCTTGACAGTAAGATACAGATGAATTCTGGGAACCTGTGCCTTTATGTAACACAAAGCATATATTTTCCATTAGTGGAATCCATTATTCTGAAAGATACTACGTACTGAATGGTAAAAGTAATCTGGTAGGATATGGAAAACACCAAGTAAATACTGGTGAGCTAGGACAACCTATCACTGGCAAGTAGCAGAGTTTGGAAACGCAATTCCAAGGCAAAACCACTGAAGACTCCAGCTGAATCATAAATCTTGAGTTTTAAAAATAGAAACAATAGTGTCTGCCTAAGGCTGTTGGACATGTTGATGTTATAACTGAATTAGCAACCAATATAATTTATTAAGATATCAAATATAGTGGCAATCTTATGAAGAAAACCAGTCTACCAATTTACAGAAACAGAGTTGATTCAATTCAGATGACAAAATGGAAACAGGAAGACCATTACAACTAATTTACACCATTAAAGATATAACATTTAAGCATTAAGAGCATTGTGAAGTAGCCCTAATGACTGCAAAACTCAAACCAATGATTAAACTACTTTCAGCCACCAGCATAAAAAAAAAGTTAACATAGCTCATGAAATTAGTAATTATATTGTTAAGAACCAATAGCTTGAAAACTTTTCTGAAACTCTGCCCACTTTTATTTTACAGATTTGATCTAGTTTTAGTTAAAAATCCCTCTCCTGCTGACATACAAACAATTGGATACTGGGAAAAGTTGATGAATGGGGTAATCACAGAAAACTGCAAAAAGGAGTAAGTACTTTAAAAAAATGCAAGTACTCAAAATATTTTTATTAACATTAGTAGTACTGAAAACACCGTTTATTCAGCAAAACAGGTTCACAAGATTACATTTGTAATAAGTTTCAGGGGGTTCTTTTCAAAAATCATTTTAGGCAATCTTAACTGCAGTAAAAACAACAGTATCTGAAATACTTAAAAATACCTACCTTGTTCTGTGGAAGAAAAACTTGGATCTCTGTGAAAGTTAAGCCTGCTTCTCAAGAAGATGCACAACTGTTGCAAGCACGACACAGCCTGCAAAGCTAACCGATGTCTCCCATCTCCTACAAAAGCCAGGTTTAGCAGGGACAAAAGGCTCTGCAAGGGCAAAACCATCAACACCAATAGCTGAACATTAATCACTTTCATGAACAACTATGCCAGCAAAAGTCTTGCACTAAATATAGTCCACAAATGTTTCCAAGGGTTTTTCAAGATCACAG
Organism: Oxyruncus cristatus; assembly: GCA_013399855.1. Lineage (NCBI taxonomy): Eukaryota > Metazoa > Chordata > Aves > Passeriformes > Cotingidae > Oxyruncus > Oxyruncus cristatus. The sequence continues at coordinate 606,205 of VXAY01003767.1, read as the reverse complement.
CAAAGAATAAATAGGCTTAACTACTGTTTTCTTACTGAATGCAAGACTATCAGTTTTAAGGAAAAAGCAGAGTTCCACATTGTACTTCGAGTGAAGTCACAACTTCCATTATGGAAGCCCATTAGAGGGTGTACATACAACACCACCACAAATTTATCTTATCCAGAAAGTATTACTTCATTACTGATTAGTAATATATGTTATTACAACCAAAAATTCTTTAAACACGATAGGTAGCCAATGTCCCCTTTCCTATGCATCTAGAGTTAACATAAAGGAACTTCTGTTTAGCTATTTTGTTTAGAAACAAACCATGTAATTTACATCAATTCTTCCTTAGCACAACTTATACCACAGCACAACAAAAACGTAAAACTTTATGTGAATTCTTGCCTGTACAATCTTTGGCCTTTGAAGGAAGATCTCAGCAGGAAAATCTTGCATAATCACATCCTGAAGAAGCTCACATGTACTCCAAATTAAACTTTGGTTGTTACTTCTCAAAGAGCTAAAAGTTCATATTTAAATACGTATTAAAATTAAAAAGAACCAACCAGTAATCACTAGCTTGAACAAGTATTTACAAGAAAGTTAAAATCACAACACTGAAGAATCTAAAGAAAAAAACCCTCTGTACTTCCATACCACTTTTAAAGCTGAATTATTTCTAAGCCATGTTCATGCTGTATACAATAAAGAATAAACTCAACTCCAGTTATTATCAAGCCATATATAAAATTAGGTTCCAAAAAGAGAATCAACGTTACTGATATTGAATTTGAAATTAAAATAACAAATACTGGAAAGTCCCTTTGAAGCTGGTAATTATCTCAGTGTTTTACAGCAAGTAATCTAACTCATATTAAATAAAGTTTCTTTTATTACTAAGGTTCATGTATAACTTAAAAACACTTGAATTACCTATGTGGGAAGTTCCATAAAGGAAGAAATTTATTATCTATTCTCTAAGATGTATATTAGTAAATAATAAGAATCTTTAGGATACTCTACTTCACTTTTTTCCACTTGGTTTCAGAAACCACCATTTCTGAAATCACTGTAAAAAAACTCGTCCAGTTTTACAAATCTCTGTTCTTTCTCCACACTCAAGCACAAAGGAAATTAAATATTAAAGAGGTTTTCCAGCTTCAGAGATCTTTCAAAAGGAAACAACAAACAAAAAAGCCTATATTAGAAATTTATCACAGTTCTGTGTCAACTCATAAGGAATCCCAGCTACAGAATTTTTCCTTGGGCCACTTCAAACACTGTTTTTCTAAATGGAAGTTAAAACCAAAAAATAAAATCACAGCAGAAAGACAATCGGAATGACTCAGTGCCTGGATAAGATCCTGTAACTAAACTTATTGGCCTAAACCTAGCCAAATGACTATTAAAAGTATGGATTTTCCTGCAAAGTGGCCAGGGGGGTAAAGTAAATTAATGATTTTATTCCACCTTCTTCTATTATTAACTGAATGAAATCTTTGATCCACTTGAGAAATTTAGAAGACAGTCTGAAGTATCATGAAAAACAACCCAAACATACTCTGATTTAAACACTAAAAATGGAGAGTGACACTGCCCAACTTCAGCACAGCTTTCACAATTATTTATCAAAAAGTAGCTCATTAGGTTATTTACAGGAACAGCCTTATGATGCAGAAGGACAGAAATTGACAACCACTATTCCAGAAAAACAAAAACTACAAAAAAATTGTAATGTTTATATTACTGCACCTTTCATTTGATGAAAGTACATGTCTATCTGTTGAAGTCAGAGTTAGCCAAGGAAATGTGGAAAATTTCAAGCATTTCACTGCAAGAAAACAGAGCAGATATTTTGGAATATATTTTATAAAAGTGTTATACTATATATATTCAAGACAGAGAAACTTATGAACCATACAGAATCTGAAAAAGAACTACCTTCTACTAAATACAGACTTTCACAAACTCTAGTGCTTTTAATGAGAGTATTCAGCAAGACCAAAACACCACTAAAATCATCTTAAACCCAAATGAAATATACTTAATGAAGAAAGTTTTAGTAAATCTGGTACTAGAGAATATTTATTAGCATGATCTCTAAAAATAGAAAATTGCCCTTGTGCTTTTAAAGCAGTAGAAATTACCGTTCTTACGAAATTATGGCACATAATAACTTTCTAACGAAAATAACTTTGAAGCTCTTTTTAACTTAAGTTTGTATTAATTATTGTGCAATTTTTAAGACAGCTTATAAACTACTGAAGAAGTAAACTGGTGATTCACATACAGTAACTGCAAAGTCATATTTTAAAATCTAGTTCTTAGCACCATACTATACGTTAAATATGACACACTTCTGTGAACTGCTACTAATATACTGGTACAGGCAAAGACTTGCCAAAGTATTATTGGTCTCCGTTTGTCAGAGAAACACTTCATATCATTTTACTGACTAAAAAAGTCAAAGTATAACACTGTTTTTCACTTAGATACAACGTAAACATTCCCAAAGCATCTAATCCAGTTTTCTAAGAAGTAGAAAGGTACTTCAGACTAAGTTTTGTTGAAATAAAAGATAGTTAAACAGCCACTTCCAGCTATGAAACACAGATCTTCTGAAAAGCATTACCAATTTCAATAATCTTTACAACCGCAGCACTTTATAACATAGTTTACATATTCCAGAAAGCTAAGCTTTTTTTTACTAGAAAAGGGAAAGATCTATTAAGATGAGTATCATTTTTGTGTTATAATTGTAGTTTCTGTGGTACTCGATTTCACAGAATAACAATAGGAAAAAGAATAACCAATATTGCTATGCACATTTCTAATGAAATTCAAACTAAATTACAACTCTAAGCACTTTCTATAATTAACATATACCTTCATAACTACACATACCAGCTGTTCTTTTGGGAGGTATTTCTAACTGCGGTGGATGACTTCTACCTTGACAAAAATATCCAGTGAATAATTCCTCTTGAGGTAGAACTAAAATAAAAAAGGATAAGTTTAAAAAATGGACACACACAAAACAGAAAAACTCAATTTATTTTCATGTTTTTCCTGAACTACCTCCCTTTTGCCCTTGAGTTTTAAATCAGTCTCCTTAACAGGTTAAAATAGTCTCAGATAAGAAAAATTGAGTGAAGAGAGTGTATCAATGTTTATTTTTTCATAATTATATTCTGCAATATCATTCAAGCAACAGCCAAAATAACTACACAAAATGTATTGCCTGATGGAGAACTGTTAGCCAAACAAAAGGTTTTCCTTTAAACTACCTATGTAGCAATAAAATAGACTTTTTTAAGTAACCACTTACTGCCTTTTTCTACCAAAACTGCTGTATTCTCAGGTCACCCGAAAAGTTGTCCCCCTTGTATATAATATGTATAGTTAGATACATGTCATCCATACACAAACATTATAAAAATATACACATTGTATGTATATTAAGGTATGTAACATTAAAAGTAATCTCTCCTGATCATAATATTTGGTTCAAAAGATCACACTAAATAACTTCCAGATTACTAGTTTACATTTTTTCCCAGTAACTGAAGTTGAAACAGAAAGAAAAATACAACACTCCTGTTAGGAAGCACTAAGATTATTTCATCCATATATGAATACAATTTACAGCTTAAGTAACTTCAATTGAGTAGTTCCAAAAGATGAGATAAGAATGCACATGTACGAGATTATTATACTTTTTCCCATACAGTGGAAACATGAAGTAAAAATCTGCCCCTACATGGGCACAGGAAGGAAAAAAGAACAAATAAAAACCCCACAATCGCCAGGCATCACATAGTGCCACGTAGTTCTAGCAAACTAGAACTCCAAGCATTAGACAGGTTGCAGAAACCACAGAAAAACTGCTTTTATCTCTGAGACTGCACAGTATGAGAGAGACAGGTGTGGCCATTACTACAGCATGCACTGTAACAGCAGTGTCTTTCTGACAATAACCAGAAGGATGAAGTAACCACCTCTATGATTTGTAATTTTTTCCTCCACACTTGGTGCTGAAATTTTTAAGGCAGAAGAGGAGAACCACATGGGTTGCATTACATCTAAGAGGTACTGTAAATCATCGTAACAGACAGATAATGAGCTAGATAACAGAAGCAAGTAATAGCACTTTACGTACTTCACACATAATATGACGCTTTAAAGAAAGGTTTTGGATTTTTCTATCACAAATACTTATCCAAAACTAAGTAGATAGTGCATACAACTAATGTAGTTTTACAAATCGTTCTACTAGGAACAACTGCTTATTTCTTTTTTTTTTTTAAGATCTGAATTGCTCTCAAAGCTAAAGCCTATTACACAATGAACAGCAGCAAAGCATACTAGCTAAATTACAGATTTATTCAGAGTTGCTACACTTGCTGCCATAAAGTTGTTCTTAGAAGTTGTGTCATGCTCTTTGTACATCATAGAAAACAGATATTACACACTGAAGAAACGGACAGGAATGGCACTAGGTGGTTTAGCTAAGGTCACGCTGTCTCTGGCAGAATTTGATTATCACAGAATTCACTGATCTCTTAGGAATATGGCTGAATACTATGGTTGGAATATTATGGCTGAAAACACCAGCTTTACATAGCCTTTCCCTCTATTTTAATTCAAAATAAATTACACTTCAAAATATGTAATTTACCTGGTTGATCCACTGAAGGCTGAGACTGAGCTTGATAACATACTGATAAAGAGCTAGAAGGAAACTCAGAAGGAAGGAAGAACAGTCCATCCACAATCCCATCAATTATGACCTGCAAGTTTGGATCCACATCAGGGCGAAGCTGAGAGAAAAATTCCACTGCACCAATTCCAATCATTTTCTGGGCAGCAGGTGGATGCTAAATTAGGACAAATAATTGACAAAGTTAGACTGAAAAGTCTCAAGGTCTCTGGATGAGGGTTGGGGGTAGAGAGAAGCAGAGGGAGGAAAAAATATAATTTGCCTTTATTCATTTAGATCACTGGGCTGAGATAGAGCTCATTTTCTCTACAGTGGCTGGTATGGGGCTGTGTTTTGGATTTGTGCTGCACACAGGGGTGCTAATATAGAGGTGTTTTTGTTATCGCTGAGCAGGGCTTACACAGAAACAAACACTTTTCTGCTTTTCATACTGCCACGCTGGCAGGGGTCTGGGAATACATGGGAGGCTGGGAGGAGACACAGCTGGGACAGGTGACTCCAACTGACCAAAGGGATATTCTATATCACAGAATCATAAAATGGCTAGGGTTGAAAGGGACCTTAAAGATCATCTAGTTCCAACAGCATGCTCAGTCTATAAAGCGGGGGAAAGAAGAAGGAAGGGAGAGATATTTCAAGTGATGGCATTTGTGTTCGTAAGTCACCGTTATGGGTGATGGAGCCCTGCTTTCCCAGGGATGGCTGAACACCTGCCTGCCCATCTGAAGTGGTGAATGAATCCCTTGTTTTGCTTTCCTTGTGCACACAGCTTTTGCTTTCCCTATTAAACTGTCTTAATCTGAACCCACAGTTTTTCTGCCTTTTACCCTTCCAATTCTCTCCCAGATCCCACTGGTGGGGGAGTGAGCGAGCAGCTATGTGGGGCTCCATGTCTGCCTGGGGTTAAAGCATGACAACCATTCATCAGTATCAAGGATGGGTTTTTTTGTTTCCTCTGCCTAGCTGCTGTTTAGTGATTAAAACAAAAGAATATAGAAATCTGAGATATCTGAAATTTCTGTAATGTTTTCTCAGTTTTCTTAAACTAACTTGCACCGATGTTCAAATCTTCATTTTCCAGGAACAGTGTAAATGCCTAGCTGCAAATAATGCTCCAAGGAAAAAAAGAAACACTTAGTAGAAATCCAGAAAAAAATTTTTTCAGCTATAATCTGGTGCCTCTCTGACCCATTTTTAAGTCACTCAAATTGTTTTAATTTTGGCCTACACACAGTGGCTTTATTATTCCTGTTTTACAAAAACACTCTAAAAATCTCATTATATGGAGCTACAAAGTCAAATAATATTCAGCCTTATTTAGCTTTGGCATTCTAAGGGCATATAGTTTAAAAATAAATGAATGTTAGTATGTCATACCTTGATCAAACTGTTCACAAAATTTAGTACCTCCTCTTTTATTGGTACGACTGGGAAATTGAACCACTCCAAAAGGTTACGAAAAAGTGCTTTTTCGTGGACCAGATCAGCATACGAAATCAAGTTGTGATCTAATTTAAATAGAATAGTCTTCAGAGATCGCTCTCTTATCTCTGTCAGTTCATGACCTGCCACACACACACAAAAAAAAGTTATTAAAAAAGCTGTAAAATTATTGGATGTAACTTTTTTCTTATCTGGACAAACAGAACACTGTCAAAGATCTGTGAGGGGAAAAAAAACCCAACAGCTTTTTTGCTGTCAATATTATGCTTTCAAGGAAGACAAATATGATTACACTCACCAGCGATAACCTAATAAAGTATGTCTGCATGGTTACAAAGCGGTGAGACATTATAAACTGTACTGATACAATACGGTGCCAAGTGCACTTCTCCTAATATAACCTGGTGCTTGAACCTCTACCAGAATAAGATGGAGATACAGAAAGCTGCTTCGGACTTGCCAATCTGACAAAAAAACTACCCAAGCCCACCGAATCGAAAGGCACCATTTCTGAAGGGGAAGCCCTTGGCGTTTCCTAGGGCAGCATTTCCACCTAGGGAACCGCCGCCGGTCCCCCCGCCCCACCGCCTGCAGCGGGGAGTCGAGCGGGAGAGCAGGGGCCAGAGAGACAGTGGCAGATCCCACTGGATGGCCGGGCAGGGATGGCCGGGCTCCCGCACAGCCTGGTCGGGCCCCTCGCCCTCCCTGCACACAGCCACACAGGCGTAGGGGCCGGGACAGCCTCGGGAGGAGAGGGGAGCCATTACCCAGCTTCCTGACGAGCGACGACAACTCCATCGCGCCCTCTCCCCGCCCGCATTCAACCGCCGCGCCGGCCCCGCCCGACCGGCTTGGGGGGGGTCGCGGGGCACGTCGGGAATCGTAGTCCGCCCGCTGCCGCCTCGGACCCGCCGACCGCCATTCGCCGCGCGCAGAGCACGCCGGGAGCTTTCACGGCCCCGCGGCGCGCCGGCGGGAGAGCCGAAAACTACAGCTCCCAGGGGGGCCCGCGCCGAGCGCGCCCGCCCGCGCCGGGCTGGCAGCAGTAAGCGTGCTGTGCCGCCCAAAGCGCCGCACGGAGCGGCGCTTATCCCGGGGGGAGCGGCCGCTTCTTCCGGTAACTGCGGCAGGATGAGCGGGCGTGGTCCTGAGCTACGCCAGGGGAGATTTGGGTTAGACATTAGGAGGAGTTTCTTCACCGAAAGGGTGATAAGACACTGGGACGGGCTACCCAGGGAGGTGGTGGAGTCACCGTCCCCGCAGGTGTTTAAGGGAAGACCGGACGTGTCACTCAGTGCCGTGGTCTGGTTGACAGGGTGGTGTTGGGTCACGGGTTGGACTGGATGATCTCGGAGGTCTTTTCCAGCCGAATTGATTCCGTGATACGCGCAGCACCGGGGCTCAGAGTGCCGTGCCTGGTGGTGTGGTGGGGACCCCCAGCGCAGCTCTGCCCGTCCCGGTGCGCTCGGGGCCGTGAGCGGCTCAGCGACAGCGGTTGTGCGCTGCCCCGCCCGCGGCTGTCACCGCCCATCCCGCCTGTACCTCTGCCCCTGTAGGGCCGCGGGTCTCCACATCCTCCGTTCTGGCGTCGTTCTTTGAAACATCAGCTTCTGCAAACATCGGATTTATGTTTGTTTGTTTGTTTGTCTGAGTCCAGACACTAAATTAAAAAGGAAAATATGTGTTTCTTCAGCCTTTAGTGCACCCTGGACCCGATTTGGAAGACACAGAATGATTCGTTCATTCCAGTACCTGAAGAGAGCCGACAAGAAAGATGAAGAGGAACTTTTTACAAGGGCCTGTAGTGATAGGACAAGAAGGAACGGCTTCAAACTGAAAGGGGGTGGGTTTAGATTAAATGTTAGGAAGAAATTCTGTACTGTGAGGGTGGTGAGATACTGGAACAGGTTGCCCAGAGAAGCTGTGAGTGCCTCATCCCTGGCAGTGTTCAAGGCTGGGTTGGATGGGGCTTTGAACAACTGGTCTAGTGAAAGGTGTCTTTGCCCATGGCAGGGGGGCAGGAACTAGATGATCTTCAGGGTCCCTTCCAACTGAAGCCATTCTATGATTCTACAATTTATAGTAATTTACTAATGTATTTGCTAATATCACTTTGATGGGTCTGGCAGCATGCAAGAAATAACTCTGACTTCTGTAAAGTAAAGGGATGAGAGGGTGAACTAAGAGATGAATCATTAGGAGGCTTTGGTTTTCATTTCTATGTAGTCTAGACTCTAGAACTACATTGCTTTGTTTATAATGCAAAGTAATTTCACGAAGCAGACTTTCTTAAATGTGTTGTAAAGACACACAGTGCATCATTGGTCATCTGGCCAGAGGGCTGATCTTATTTTTAAAAGTTTGTGCTTGCCATCATAATTGGAAAAAATAAATTGATGATAGGTGGGCAAGTGATGGACATTGTTCTGTATATGAGCTCCTGAATTTTTTGCATATAAGTGCATGTGCACAAAAGAAGATGGCCTTGTAATACTCACAGGGTGGTTTTTTAGTACCATGTATTGCATGAGAAACTACGTTTTTATCAGCACCCAACAAAAATGTGAAAGTGCAGTACAGTATATGCAAATGCTTTCCAAAAGGATGTATATCACTGCCCTGCTACCCTGGTCTCTGTCACTGTGCTGCTGTCTCACGGTAAACTCACATTAGTGTCCTCCATGTGCTGTATCAAGATTGTACTAAATTATTAATTGCAACTCAGAACTGTCTGAGTTGTTTTCTGAGACAGTATTTCTATTGGTGGAGCAATAAAACAAAGGGACTTTATTAAGCTGATTTTAAATGTACTGTGATTGCTGCAGTGAAGGTTTTTTTTCCACAAGAGGCTGAACTCATATGGATCTATCAGTGCTTTTTCAAGAGCAATTACGGAAGAAGTGTCACTGACTGAGTAAAAATTTCTTTTAGCTGTGTATGATATTCTCGTGCAATGAAATACGAAGAGCTCTAACCAGATGCACACAGGGCAGCTCACATTTCCACAAACAGGACTGGTGGGAACTTTATGAGATCCCATGTGACACTTACGATAATAATAAAATGAATTCTTACCTCATTTGTCCTGCAAGGAGAAGGAATTGCTGAAGCAGTCATTTCCCAAAATAAAAACATTTCTTCAGGAGGAGGAGATGCATCAGGAGTGTTCGATCCAGGTCCTTCTTGCCTCTTTAAATATGGTCAGTCTGCATTGCATGAGAAAAACAAATGCTTTCTTACGCGATCTTTGGTGTCAGAGTTAGTAGCCACAAAATTGATTCATTGAGTCGTTACTATCACAGGGGAGACACATGCACTCTCAGTTGCCAATATACTCCTGCGCCATAAGCGTGGGCATTTTATCCAGATTTTCTTAAATGAAGGCCTAATTAGTTGTATCAGCTGGTGCATTTTGTACTACCATGGCTCAAGACTGGTATTCAAGATGATGATCAGTAATAAAGTTTCTGCTGTTACAAAAAGAAGAGTGATATATTAAGGGCAAAGTGGGTATCTCAATAAAAATAATAAACCACACACGCACAAAAAAAGTTCACTGGACAATAAAAATGAAAAGAAATGGTGGATGGGTTCAAAAATTATTGTTGGCATTGTGAGACTACCTAAATAGGCGAAGATTAGTCTCTTCATTACTGGGAGCACTGAATCCCTCTGTGTCTTCATCTCCTGTTTTGGACTTGCACTAGTGCCTCCACTTTCCCTCTAACCTGCTTGTTCCCTTTAGCTTGTATATTGCCACAACTGCTTCTGAAGCCGTTTTGACTTTTTCCTCTCTGTTGGCATTTTTTAACAGGGATGTCTCTTCTACGATGTATATTCTTACTGATCTGCAGTTAAAATGTGTAGGAGTTCCACCACTGGGGAAATTAGTCACTCAATCTCATTTACATTGTCCCTTGTTGCTTTCCTACTGCACTCTACATAAGATGAACTTTAAAGAGCTACCTACTCCTGACTCCTCACAAGCTTGGTTTCTATAATTCAAATATTTTTTTTTAATATATTTTCTTTTTCAGATAGGTTCTCTCCCAATAACCTGATGACAGGTGGACAAGCAGTGGATATTGCTCTGTGTCTAGGTTCATGAAGTTTATGCATGTAACTGCAGGTGCTCAAATGAAGATGGTTTTGTAATTCTAATAGTTTTGTGAAGATTTTTTGACAAAAGCTATCTTTTAGCACTTTCAATATGGCATGTGCTAGAACTTTAAATTTCCTTTCTGTTTTACTATGTAGAGAGTTGAGCTTGAAAAAACTTCGAAGGTTTTCTTAAGGAGTTTTCAGTTTCCTTTTGTTTTTATTTATCATTTCTGTGACTCATTCATTGCAGGATGAAGTCTTATTATCTCTGCATTCTTTTTTCAAAGCTGTCTATCCGTAACAGGTTTCTTCCTTCCTTACTGCTCTGAGTTGTGTCCTTTTACATTCTGTCGTGGGTTTACCAGCCCCCCACCGGGGCTGAAAAATAGTTAATTCCAGGTAGATTTCCGGAGCAAAGCTAATCACAAGTTTTAGTAACGCCTCTGTGAATGACATATTTAAGAAAACGGAAAAGAAGCCTGTGGAGCAGAAGAAATTCCAGCCTGGAGGAGAGTGGAGAAGAACAAGAGATAGCAATGTAGCCTCCGAGGTCAGTGTAGCAGAAGCGGGGGAGGAGAGGTCCGGAGGGCCCCCTCTCCCCCTCCAGCAGGGGAAAAGACTTAAAAACTAAAACCCCTGCACCTGTGGAAGATTATTTGGAGTGAGGAGACTCTCCTGCAGCTCATGGAGGAGCCCGTGCTAGAGCAGAGAGACCCTCTTGCAGTTCATGAAGGAGCCTGTGCCGGAGCAGAGGAGTGCACGGAGGAAGCTGTAACTCCGTGGGAGGCCTAAGATGAAACAGAGTCTTAATAGAGACCTGTGACCCTTGGAGAGAGAAACCTACGCTGGAGCAAGTGTCCCGGGTAGGACTTGTGATGCCAGTGAGGGATTTATGCTGGTGTAATTCATTTGTGACCCTAAAGGACAGCAGAGTATGGAAGAACTGTTGTCCGAGGGTAGACTCACACTGGAGAAGCTCATCCAAAGCTNGGTCCTGGCCCAGCAGGGAGGAGCAGGGCCAGTCCTGAGGTCAACGTGCAGCAGAGAGAAAGAGAGATTTCTAGCTATTGCTGATCAGAACTGTCGCCCTAGAAGAAAACTTTCAAGTGCTGCAAATTGGATTTAGAGGAACTGTAACCTTGAAAGTAGAGAAGAGACTTTTCTCCTCCTGGACTGATACAGGGGGGAGGGATAATTTTGTGAATACATAACATTTTCTTAATAATTTTACCTAGTTAGAATTGTTGTATATATTATTCTATAGTTTTTATTCTGCTAATAATAAATTTAATATTATTCCCCCATGTCAAGTTTCTTTTGTCTGTGTAGAACTTCTCTCATCGTCTAGCAATTGTGTAAAAAGTTTTGGAAAAAACTGGTCCAGAGTAAACCCACGACACATTCCTAAAGTTCTCTGAAGATCAATATATAAAAGACTCTATCTGACAGGGTCTTGATACCACTGTTGATAATATCCTTACTGTACCTCTGAGCACAACTGTTGTAACTTCCAGTTCTCTGTGAATTTCCTGCTGTCTGGCTCTTCACATACCTCAAGGAGCAGAGACCTTACAAAGAAATATCAGGGCATATCAGATGCAAAAAAATATGAATTCCAGGTGCCTCTCTGATGGGAACGCTAAATAGGGATTGTGATGCCCAGACATCACTGACTGATATAGTTAAAATGAACCTTGTGACTCGCCAGCTGAAAGAAGATTGCAAAAAGGAAGGAGAGAAAGCAAAGAGAATGGGAGTATTGGGAATGGAAGTGGGCAGAAATGGACGAGAGAGTTCCCCACCTGAGAAAATTATCCCTGTGTATTAACCATTTTCTCAATCTACCTCTCAGTTAATTTCAGAGTCCACTTAAAAGTATTATTTCTGACCCTGAAGGTCTTCCTTGCTTGCTGTCACCCCAAGCTTTCTCATGTTTCTCTCTTCACTAGCTGCTATTGGTAAAAAAGTACAACAGTATCTGAAATGTAAAAAAACCCACCCAGCTGTTGGTTACCTATATATATGCAGTCCATTCTGGGCTTACTGCACATGTGTAATAAAGATAACCATATGCATGTGCAGCAGCTGTGTGTTTATTGCTTTCACTAACTAGCAAATTCCTGAAATTAGTATTCTAAATCAGTAGGATGATAGCAGACTTGTAAAGGTTTTCTGTAAATGTCAGTGGAGCTTCATGTGCTTTCTGCAGCTGGGAACAGCATTTAATTATTGCATTATCCTAAAGTTTGTGACACGATCTCAACAAGTGCTTTAATGTAAATTTCTGAATTTTACAGCTTCTAAATCAAAGGTACAAAATACCCAATCTAAAGACATGTTGCAAATTTTTGTATTTGCAGCAGTGCAGATGCAAATTTGGAAGCTCATTTATGATATTATTAATTTGCTGTTTATATTTTCTACCTTAGTGAAACTTTCTAATTTCCCTGTTTTCCTTTATTATTTTCCATATGGATTCACTGGATCTATCTTCTATGGTAAATTGCATATGCAGATATGAAAATGACTTGTAGAATGGTGCAGAAAAAACAGTTGCATCTAAATAATTTCTAGGCAATTTAATATCATACAGATTATTGTATTTGGTGAGTCAGTCAATACCAATATAAATGCCTACCATGAACTGCAAGATAAAAGGACATTAAGAAACCTAAGTAAGAAAAGCTTTCTCCTGTGATGTTTGTTTAAAACTTATACAAGCACATTTTTACACCACAGGTAATGAGCGCAGGGAATTTATTGGCACAGGAGGTTGTCAATGCAGGTAATAACAGTAAACCCCCCAAAAATATTGGTCAAATTAATGGAGAACAGGCCCATATACACAAGAAGCACAGGCATGGATGTGCCCACTGACCTGCCAAGGCAGTGGTTATGGTGCCTGGGTAGGACAGGAAGGCAGACAGGGGAAAACAGCTCTCCCCCAGCAGTGTCTTTTGTCATGGTTTGGAGACAGCTAGATCAGTGTACCCTGGTAAGACATTTCTTACTTTCATGGGATATCTGAATTTAGATCCCATCAAAGGACACACCAGGAGCGGAAAGGGAACTTTAGGAATTCAGGTGAATAGGATTATTAGCCTTTACAGCTCTGCAAAGAGCTCCTGCTTTTAGCATTTGATTCCAAACCCTTCAAGAGAAAGATAAAGCCCACAGATTTTTGATTACCTTTTCACAGGTAGTAAGCATCTTCTTCCCTCAGAAATATAAAGCCAAATTAAAGTGAACATTGCCATGCTTTGGGGTTGTTTGTTTGGGGTTTTTTTCCAAAATTAAAAGGCTGGATTAAGTTGCCATTAATTTATCTGCATCCACTTCACAGAAGAAGCTGGCAAAGCAATGCCTAACATACATAACTAGTTTTCTTCACTGGAGGGCACAGTGCATTACACACAATTTTTGGCTCAGGGTACATAATTGCCACATATATATTCCCTTTTATGAAGAAATTCTATGGTTATGTCATTTAAAATTAATAAACCACTGATATGACCTTTGATATCATTAAAACATCTAACATTTTAGTTTGTACTGGGGCACTTCTCTACTACTTTTATATAATTTAGCATATTGTTTAGTGCACTTCATGAAGACCATTTATTCTAAAGGGAACTTCTTCTGTATATTACTGCTCAGATAATATTAAATATTGCAAGATAGTCTACAATTCTAGAAAAAATATGTTCTTGAAAACTGTTAAATTGTCATGGGAGTTACTCTTTTCTACTAATACTAATTCTATACATCATTGCAAAGGATAAAAACATTCAAGTAATTAGTTTTTGGATTTGGAAGATATTCCCACTTTAGACAACATTATATCATTTTTGTTTTTATTCTGATGTAACTGTAATTAAGTTAAAAAGTCTAGGTCAAAACAGGAAATAATTCTTCATACAATACTGATGGAGTAATCATTTTGTATCATTAATTTATGGACTTGTAAAAATGTTGGGTGACATTAATAAAGCTCAATATAATTTTGAACATTATTACTGTTAATTAGTAATAATAGGATCTGTAAGCAATGTAATACTCTTTATTTGCCTCAGAAAATGAGTTTTTCAAGCTCATATCGTTACCACTGCTCATCTCAGCCACATGGCCATATTCGTAATTCTGTCCAATAATTAACCACTGTACTTAGTTCGGAGTCTCTACATTACAGAAGAGAAACCAATGTTGAATGCCTCCCATTTAATACTTTTCTCTAGTGTTGCTCTTCCCTTAAAATTAATGAATAACCAAAAATGGTCCTAAAGAAAGAGGAAATGAGATGTTGTTTCCAATCTCTCCTTTCAAGAATCTACGAAGTTCCTCAAAATCATGGTTCTCATCACACAAATAAGAGGTGGCCTACTGTTCATGTGTGGGTCTTGCATCCTCTAAGCACTGTAGATTCACATCAGGCAGAAAGGACAAGAGGGAGGAAATTACCGAGGCAACTATTGTAATGTAAGTTGTGTCCTGGCTTGAATAGGGTACAATTTACAAAAAGGAAGATATACTCGAACAGCAGTGATTTGACTGGACATGAGGTTGGAATTATATATTTTATGTTCTTGACTTTTCTAGCTTTTGAAAAATGTCAAAAACACAATAGTTGTATGTTGAAATATTTGACAATGGAGTTAGATGCTCTTTATCTCATGATCAATTGGAAGAAACATATTGGGAAAATTCTCTGTCATCAAGATCCTAAAAATTAAAAAAACTTTTGTATTTCTATCTGGTACACAGTTTCAAAGTAATATATGCATGAATTCCAGATTTATATTTTTTTTTTCATAAATATTGTCCCTAACGTAGATTTAATTTCATGATTTCTCATGTGACTTTCCTAGGCTTTGAAACTCAGTCTTGAACTCCAGGTATCTTGTTCCATTCCTTGTCCTCTAAATATTATTTATTACTACATGCTTTTATATAGGCACAATAACTTTTAGAGACTTTAATATTGCACATTGCTCAGTTGCTGTTTGTGAAGGCAGAAGAAAGTCACATGGCTTGTCATTGCCCACAAATCTGACATCATGACATCTGCAAGATCTGTAATTGCCTGAATATTCTTGGACAGTAACATGAACAATGTGAGATTTCTTAATTTTTGGCAAGCTTTCAGAGCTTGTTAAGATGATTAAACAGTCTCGAAAAGATATGTACATTTTTTTTTTATTACTAAATATCTTAAAGATAAGGTATTCATTTCTGATAATTTTATCTCTAAATAGATCTAAATTATTGTATATAATTGTATTGCTTACCATGTTTTCCTACTCAGCCTCATATCTCCCTCTGAATTGCTAAAAATTGAAGATTGTCAGCTGGCATGTTCTGAATGGCAACTCTTGCATATTTTTTTTTTTTTGATTCCATAAGCACTTTTTCAAAAGCATCATACTCAAATTCACCTATAGCACTTGTAATAGGTACAGTGTATGTAGAAAATCTATTTTCTGGACAAAACTTCAGTTCTGTCTTTAAAAACAGGCATTTTTCCAGATACCCTGAAAACATTTTTCAGAAGTCAGTTTGAAAATGTAACCATATGTATGTCTTCACCTAGTCACATTCTCCTAGTGAACTGACAAAAATAAGTTTTAGCTAATGTCACACTGTGAAATCATACTAGCTAGAGTAGCTGCCAAGCAGTGATCTGCATGGACCATATTCTGCCTCCAGAATTGACCACAGGGTTGGTTATTAGCAAGATCAAGTCTCTCTGGTCTTCACTGGTGGTAGGCAATGAATGACAGAGAGGAGAGAGGACATGGTTCATTTGCAGGTAGCTGAATGCACTCTGTTACTCTACTGGCATGTGTAGCCTGAGAGAATAACTGAGACGTCGACAGAGAGACACCCAGCAGAGCTGCCAACCTGTCATTTTTACAATTTTTGATCATGATTTTCTATGGTTAACATGTTAAATATAAAACACAGAAATTTCAGTTGTACTCAGTGAAGAAGAGGTCATATGTTAAAATACTGAAGCTTAGTTGTCAGTGGTGCTTAAAAAGGCAGAACAAACCCAACACCTGTGTTTCACCAGCATTGTGGGTTTATATATATACTTTTTATTCTAATTTTGCTATTATATATGTATACATATCTGTATAAGTAACACAAGGAAAAGATTTCCACTAAGTCATACGTCTCTGATTTCCACCTTCTTCTAGCTCTGATTTTGCTAGGTCTACCTATAGGAGTCAGTTTTCTAATGGCATGCATTATCTGAGGATTTATTTTCAAATGCAGGCACTTTTAAGAGATGTTAACAATCTGAAGTATTCATAAGCATGAAAATATGGAAAGATTTCTGCTATTATCAATGAGTCACTCTTAATTGGGTTTTCAAAGTGTAAAATTTATATTTTTGCAATCCCTGGCAATGTCTTTTTCTGGTTTCATATAGGAAAACTTTATTAATAGCATCCTAAAGATATGAGATACATGACACATGCTGGGCTAAAAATATTTTTATTCAGTACTGAATTCTTTACCATTTTAGTTCACACATTCATCTTTAACTAGTAGCAAATTTCACGCAAAAAATGCATATTTGGATGTAACAGTGACAAAGTTACAAGATGTTTTACTTTTCATTTTTTCACAGGAAATTCATTCTGTTTAAAGATGGTATTTAAATGTTCCAAACCCCTATATTTAGTGAAGAAAAATACATTGTCTATTTAATGAATAGTGTAATGGTGGCCATTAGGAGAGCTAACACTGTTTTGTTGGACCATGTTTCTATTCTTCACTTTATGGAACAGAAATCTGTGTTTCCTTACATAAGGATATTTTTGAAGGTTTCTTTTTGTTTGGTTGGATTTTTGTTTGGGTTTGATTTATGGAGGATTTTTTTTGTTGGTTGTAGTTTTTTTAGTGATTTAAATTCTACGTATTGAGTGTAGGCCAATGCAAAAGGGCCATTTAGCTTTATACACCTTCCCTTTGCTAATGTCAGGAACAGAGGAAAGAGTATCCCAATATCTATCTATGTAGATGTATATTTATCTCTAAGGGAGACATTCGTTATAAAAACATGCCTTGAAACTATCTCTTAGTTTGCACTAATTAGGTCTACAATTAGTAAATAACTATTTTCACCAAGAATCCACTTGAGCTGTGCGAGGTTTTCAGAAAGCAGCATGCAGATTCTCTGTTTTTCATGCTAGATAATTGTTGGTCCAATATGAATCACTTCTTAGATTTCAATCTTGTAATTCTCTCAAGTCACGGATCTATTACTGGCTCAAGCTTTGATGGAAAGATCACCGTGGGTTCATGTCACCTTGTTATATATGGATTAAACAGCATTTAGCTGGTGATGCTTCAAAGCGAGAGGTTTGGTCTGTCAATGGTTTGGCCTTTTGCTTTCTGCACGGTTTTTATCAACCCATAAATTTTGCTAATAAGTAAGAAGAGGTCGCACAGACAAAACAGATCTCCTTGACATGGGGATTCATATTAAAATTTATTACTACACAATAAGAACTAAGGGAATACTTATATACACAACAACTCTAACTAGTTTTCCTATTATAACAAACTTATATATTTACAAGTACCACCTCTCCTTCTTTTCCTCAAAAACAGTCCAGAGGAAGAAGGAGAAGAAAACAGTCCCAAATCACCACAGCTCAAATATCTCTCTCTCTCTCTCTCTCTCTCTCTCTCTCTCTCTCTCTCGGAATGTAAGCGAGTCTGCCTCCCACTTCTAGCTGCTTGCCTACAGTTGTTGAGGGTTTACCATGGGCTTCGAGAGAACACTTGTATCACCATGTTGTCACCATGGAGTATAGGGCTCTGTGGAGGTTCCTTCCAAGAGGAATTTCAAGGGGTTTCCTTAGACTCACCACCCCTCCACAAGTCACAGGGGTTCTGGGTTTCTTTTGACTCAGTCCATACCCAAGAACACTCTCCAGTGCTATGCTCTGCTGTTTTAAGTAGCCTCTTCTCTCGCTCACTGAAATTCTTCTGACTTTCTGCTTTTGCCCAGATGCCCACTCTTGGCTCTCAGCCACGGCTGGCTACTTCAATTCACCACCGCTCCCCCATTTGCAATGGAAGGGGTCATCCTGCCATCACACCTGATCCAAAATTGCACTGGGCCCCTGGTACAGGGGGCTTAGTGTTAGGTTCAGCTTTAGACAAAGTCCTAAAGTCGTGAGGGGGCTCGGCCCTTCACCAGCTTCTCCACCATTCCGTAGCTGCAATTCTTCTGTAGCTTGTTGCATACAGCTTTCAAGTGATTCAATCTTGGCCTCAAGCCATCCTTGCTCTCCCCGGGCCAGGCCAAGCCCTGGGGGTGGCCTGCACGACGGTTTCTTCACTCCAAATAATCTTCCACAGGTGGCAGGGGTTTCAGTTTTTAAGTCCTTTCCCCTGCTGGAGGGGGAGAGGGCCCCCCCCCGGGCCTTTCCTCCCTCCTCCTACTACACTGACCTTAGAAGCTACATTGCTATCTCTGAGATAGAATTTCTTCTGTGCAACTCATCTTCTTTTCTGGTTTGTTAAGTATGTCATTTGCAGAGACGTCACAAAAGTTTTTGATTAGCTACTTAGCTGGAATTTCACCTGGAGTTAACCATCTTTTACCCCAATACTGAAGGAGAATGAGCTAAACCATGACAGGTCCTAGATTGTGCCTCCCCAGATTTCTCTTTTAGCTCCAAGGCACCCATTTAGCTTTCTGAAAGCTGTATCGCTATGTAGACGTCTCTCAGAGAAATGACAAGCTGTTGGCTAGCATTTCTCCATAAATGTATGCAGAGAAATAAAAAATAGCATATTCTTCTGTTTCCTTATTTTGCTCTATTCAAAATTTCATCTATTTCATCAGGACCTGTCAGAAGTGATGACAGAAACCTGATTAATGGTAGGCAGCAGCCGTGACAGCATTCAAGCGATGATGCTGTTTGTACACAGATGTCAGCAGAGATGGACTGGTGTAGGAGAGGGTGTGCTTAGCTCTCCGTAAGGGCAGCAGCAGCAGCTGCTGTGTGTGCACTCCCAGTACAACAGGGAGTATTGCTGGGAACTGTTATTAGCATACAGCTCATCTTCCTCACTGCTAGCATGAGGTTAAAACTGCAATCTAGGCCCAAATTACTGCTTGATAGGTTGTACACTCCAAAATGACATGATCCTGCTCTGCTTCAGCAGCAGCATATTTCTGCCTGAAGGCCAGCTGCAGCCTCACTGCTATGTGTTTATAGACACCCACTAGCTAACACGTGGTTTACAGTGCATGCTAACTAATGAAAAAGTGGTATAATTACAGAGTTTTGTTGTTGTTGTTCTGTTTTTAAAGGAAATGTTATAAAAGTTGAGGGATGCAGAGCACCCTTTGGGCAACCTGAGCCACTGTACTTTTGACTGTCAATTGCTTTTCTTTGCCCTGAGGACTGAAGTGCAGCAGAAGCACCACTTGGGAAAATGGGAAACTCTCTGAGATATATAGCAGATAGAAGCATGTTTTAGCAGCCACACCAGAAGATACTCAGAAACAGAGGAACCATTATCAACTTCTATTTGGTCACTAGGTTTATTATCACAACTGAATGTCTTCAGTGGGAACGGAAAAAAACCCCAAACAAACAAACCCCCAAAAAGCTGGTCATTATCCATTGAAAATATTTTTCAGATCTCATATATTAAGCCAGCAATTATCTTTAATTCATCATGCAACTTTTCAAAATAGTTCTACAAATTACCTGATGCATACTCTAGATTCCTGCTTTTTCTTCTACACCCAGCCATCACTGATGCTATAGCAAAATCTGGGACACCTGGTAAAGAGTAGAGTAGAATTTACTCACGGTCCATAGGCATTGAGAAGGAAAACTGATTTCCTGCATGTCACCTATTAAGGGAAAATTTAGTGAAGTAAACAACTTCACTGGTATAGTAACTGTCCTAAGACAAAGTACTAAAAAAAGCAATGCATGACCTGTAACACTAACAAAAAAAAAGAGGATAGAACCACCCTTTAGCTCCTCAAAGGCTGTAGATTTTTTACAAAATATCTTTTTCACCACAAAATGAATTAGGGCTCAGGGTCTTCATAAGAAGCTAAGAGACCTAGACATCCCAGTCCTGTTAAAAATAAGGAAACTGGACAGTGTTGCAGGCAGTTTTGTGACATCCACATCTCTTCTAGAAACTACAATTGAAAGAAAGTCTAGAAAGTCTTCCAGCTAATTTTTGCATTGAAGAGAAGAATGTACTGTCTAGCATTTATGTTTTTATTTACCCTATTTCAACTGTTTCTAATGATTTCTTATGTGTGACTTCTGTAAATATTCTGAACTCTTTTTTTTTTTACTTCATATATTTTTGACTAAAGATAAATCTTGTTCCTCTGCATTCCATTTTACGTGCTTACATTTTCATTCCTGACAGACAACAGACTATTTATACCCTTCTGACTCTAACACCCTCTATATATTTATCATTGGGTAGCATGTTGTTTGTCTCAAACCTTCTTCCCCCATGCAATTTCTATACATATTCATTTTTATTCTTTTTCTTATCATCAGTTTCTACAAGTTTTTCCTTCTCTAACAAAATTCAGGATTTATTGATGTGATTTTCAAGATGTAGTACATAAAAAAGCAAGCCCATTGACATCATTGCAAATTGCACAGCAGCCTAAAGTGTATGGTGGTTATTTTTCAAAAAGAACCCAGTCCTTTACTCTTGAGAATTTAGTTTTCCTCTTAAACATTTTGCTGGCCTTTCAGAAAAAAAGAACTGTCAAATCCTGGTGTCAAAATACTAGGACTCAGAATAGAGGGAGAAAAATATCCCTCAATATGACTCAGTCCCAAAATATTTCTTGTTTGTATTTTATTCAGATCAAGTCAGAGATGAGTTAAGCAGTATTTTACAACTAATTTAAAAAGTGTTTTCCAGATCTGAGGCTTTATATGATAACCATTCATGCTGAAATTGTTTGACAATTACCAGCTTCGAAAAGCAGAGCTAAATAGGGTGGCACTGAGATAACCCCGGCTATTCTGCTGCTTCTAAGATAAAATGATATATTACAATAAAATATGCAGCTACATTTACAATTCTTTCTGAGAAAATGAGCAGTAATTCACTACTAAAGAAATTCCACTGACTTTATAATCCGTGAAGACTTGAGTGCTCTCTGAAAGAATGCCACTAGGAATCCAAGAAGATCCTGTTACTTAAATATTTCATCACAAGTTATTTGTTACTGATGTGACAGTTTTCATAGTTAGCACAGCAAGCTATCTCATCCAGCAACACTAAAATTTCCTGTTCTAGAAGAGACCCTGTCCTCAAGTGCGAAGGATATTTAAGTAAAACTTGCAGGAGTGAGAGTGCACAAACATGGAGTCACAGGTGCTTTTCACTACCAACCCTCTGCTCATGCTCTAGCCTGAAGTCTGGCTTTCCACTCAACCTCCCGCCTCTAGTTCTCACTTTTTTAAAGAATTATTTTCATAGTCCCCTTTGCTTTAGGTTGGTTGAGAAGAGTCAAATATAGCTATTGGATGAGACATGTATTTGACGGGGAGCAAGTACTGGAGGTGATGCCAGAGAGCCAGTCACCACACCCTGGCTACAGTCTCAGGCCTAGACCTGTGTTTTAAGAAAGCCTAGGGGTTCAGCTTAGTATTTGGCCAATTTAGGAAATAGTTGCATATCCCAAACTTTCAACAGCATTACACAATTATCTTGGTATTTGAGAGAGTAGCAAAACTTCCTCTTTAGATGAAGCATCCCACACTGGGTAAAGCTTTAAATAGATTACCAGGTTTAGATAGGATGTTAAAGCAGATGTTGATCAGGTATAATAAATCCCGCCTTTGTATCTTTCCACAACACAAATAAAGCCAGTGTTTTTTCTCTCTCTGTTACTCTTTGTTTAATCTGAGATGTTAACATTGCAAATTTTTGACTTTGAAAGATTCTAAACAGTTTTGAAGTTTCAGGCTACAGTTGTAAAATAGAGCTTTCTAAAGCTGACGTTCATTCTTTTGATAACAGATGAGTCAGAGAAGAACGTAGACATGGGCTTCTTGCCTGTAAACTTATATTAATAGAACTTCCTTTTTTGAGAAAATTGTTCATAACTTCAAAAAGAGATACTGGCCAGGCTGAAGTAAACACTCTCAAGAGCCCGGATATGACTAGTTTTAGAAATAAAAGGTATTGATATTAGAGATAGTTGAGCTCAGCAGTGTATCCCAACAGCTACAATGAACAGCATAGTATTTCAGGATGCATTTTAGTGCTTATTCCTGGCAAATGACATGGAAAACATTCTTGCAAAATGTAGAAAGATACAACAATGTACTGTGGATCGACAGATATATCATGTTATACAGTCGTTCGTTATATGATGATAACTTCTAGTTTGGCTAAAACACTATGACAATTAAAGCAAAAATAAGGCATACTCTTAGGAATTATGAGCTATCTAATTACAACTAAAACAGATGGAAAATGTCTATGCTTAAATTGCTAATTTATTTGCATGCATATGAGAAGATCAAATTTTTAAAGAAGGTCTGACTCTTGTCTGGGATAGAGACCTTCAATGAAGGCAAAAAGTACAACACTTTAATAGATTTATATTTTGCCAAAGCACTGAGGTAGATTCATAATTTTGTGGAGGAGTTTATCCCCATGCATAACTGAAATTACTGGAACTATAACTTGAAACATGGGAAGGGTTAGCCATTAAACCTGAGAAAGAGAAAAATGAGATAAATATATGCTCAATCATACTCATCATTATACACTTTGTTATATTATCAGTTGTATATTATATATTAAAAAAAAAAATCTAACATCCCAGTATTTGTTCTTCCTTTTCCTATTTTTTAAAATAGAAATTAATACTGTATGGCATTCCATGTGATAACCACGGTGGTTGTGGATCAAGGGTTGGACTTGATGATCTCAGATGTCCTTTCCAACACATCTGATTCTTTGATTCTCTGTGATTCTGTGTTTTTATGGTTTGTAAAATCTCTGTTGGAATTCCTAAACATATGGGAAGGTCCTAAATAAAAAATTCTAATGACTGTAATGAACTACAGTCATATAACTGGAACAGGAAAACGGTCCCATTGATTTTCAAATTAAACTTTTCAAGTCAAAGCGAATGTGACATAAAAACAATGGTAGTAGGGAAACTGGTTATATGCCTTTCAGTGGAGATTTATTACGTGTACTCAAATATGTAGTATATGTAATAATTCCCATACATATCTAGTGAAAAAACATTAAAATTTGGGACCAGGAATAGCCAGAAAAACAGGAACAGTGTTATCTTCATTCATTATCTTACAGATTATGTAACTCATTTGTTATGCCAAAGTGCTGTGTGTCCCACATATATATATCAGGATACCATCAAACTTTGGAATTTTTTTCCTTTATGATTAACAAAATAGATTAATTTTTCTTTTACATGGAAATGTCCATAATGGAAAGTCAAACTCTAAGGATAAATGCCACAAAGATCCTTGGCTCAGAGTTCATTAAGTTTTATATAATGCAAACCTATTTTATAAACAACTGCTGAGTCACAAAAAAATATGTAAATTATACACAGAACAAATTTATAAGATCAAATCCAGTCTTGTGGCTGTTACAGGATTGTTCTGTACTCTCTCTAGTACAGTCTACTTTGTTATCATCAAAACAAGCAGTTAATGGAATCTGAATCCCCCTGCAACAGATTTTGCATTTAAGTCTATGTAGCCATCATGCCTAAATATTTTGCTACTTTAGGTCAACTCCAAAATGACTAGTGTCCTCCTTTCTGCTTCCCCCAACTTAATATAGTTTAAATTGGCATTTCCATGGTATAGCACATATCCTTTCAGAGGATCCTGAGATTTGACAGCAACTGCACCAAAAATACTCTACGTAATATGCTACACCAAAATCAATCATTGTTGTTATTTTAGTCATATTTAATGCCCTTTAAATATGCCTTGTGAAAAAATAAAACATGAAAAAGCATCCAAGAACACTTATGGATTGAAATAAACCTGCTTCTCAATGTAATTTTTTTTTTTCCTCCTGGGGTTTTAACAGCTCTGAACTATCTGATAAACTGAATTCACACCTTTTCTTTCTTTCTCTCTGCAGGCTTCTCTTCATTGTTTCTTGGGGGCAAGACCCTCATTCCTCGACCAAGGACTGGCTCATTTATTTTAGATATTCCTGCTATTGATGACAACAGATGTGGACAACTGGAAAAATCGATGAGAACTTCTTGTTTCTTTCTTTGTATCTCAGTCATATGCATACATTGTCGTGTAGCTGGGTTACAACAAGGACTGTCCTAAATGGTACATTGCGGCAGATTTGCATGAATAACAATAACAAGCAGTGAAGGCTCACAAATGGCTTTGTTTGCTAATTTGTAACATGGAGGTCAGATATAATGGAATCTGACCTCCGAGGGTAAGAGGAATTGCCCATATGCTGTTCCCAGATCCAGAAACAAAAGCTCTACACATAAAGTGAAACTATTGTTAAACCGCTGTTACATGGAGAACACTTGATTCTTTATTTCTTTGTTTGTTCTGTAAGCCATTTTCTCAAAACTTGGTTACATTGGTGCAAACTGCAACCAAGATCTGCTCCAACTTCGAAGCTCTGCCTCGGCCGAGATTTAAAAAAAAAAAAAAAAAAAAAAAAAAATCAACTTGTTGTAGGAAATTCTACTTACGTTTTCAGAAATTAAAGTAGTCAAGAATGTAAAATGCCATTTATCCAAGATAAAATTAAAATTATAATGTATTAATATATTGTTTGTTTTCTTCAAGGTACATTATTAAGTATTGTTTCACTAGGTTAGTGTGTTTTAGTGGTATAATTTAATCATTGAAGTAAAGGTAGGATTGCCCTTTAAAAAAAGTAACAAATGCATTTGCAGTACAGCTGCACAGGATTATCCAGTTTATACAGATAAGCTTTGGTAAAATATTTTTTTAGTTTGAATTGATATTGGTTGGAATCCTAAAACTCAAAGCATAGCCAACTAGTTGCAGTTTATAGAATTGCAAATTTGATCATCAGAGAACATTACAGTCGGTGACATAACTATAATTATCAAACTGTATCAAAATCCTGAGGAACAGAAAAAAATTTCAAGTTTTACAAAACTAACTTTAAGCTAATTAACACCAAAGTTAATCGATAAGTCACTTAAAATACAGGAAAAAATTAAAAATATTTAGATTTTCTAATATTTGTGAATTTGAGAAAGTACACAAGTTATAGTCCTTGATTTGGTGATAGAAGAAAAAGGTTGTATCATTTTCATACGTTGCCTTGAATGTATCTTGTAACAGCTGGGTTTTTTGATATTTTTCTTTGAAAATTATTACAGTTGCTGGCGCTTTAAAATTTTGCAGATTTTCTGATTGTTAGGTAGGAATCACTGGTTATAAAAAAATGAAGTTTGAATATCAAAGCTTGTAAAATTGCATATTTAAGTTTTAACAGGGTTGATTTAGTCTCTGTTTTTTTCTGTATAAGTGAGAGTACTGTTTGCTTAATATTTGTATTATTACATAGATTAGATTTTTGATTTAATATAATAAATTCAGATGTCTCTGTTTCATATGAATAGTGCTGGACTTTGTTTTGTACATTACTAGTACAGAGATTTTTCCCATGGTCTTTCACTTAGCTTTTCCTATTGTATGTGTTAGGGCATAAGGATATTCCTTTCCTTAGTCTATTTTCTACGGGGAATATAGATCAGACAAACACAGAAAAAGAGAAAACTTGTCAAGTCTGTCCAGCATTAAGAGTCCTCTATATGAAAACTGCTTTTTTCCAAGAAGCTTTGAAGTTTACTTTGAATCTGTGGAGGAAAACAACAGGGAAATTTACCTCAGTCTAATGTTCTAAATACGACTGGGCAAATTTTTACTAATGGCAGCCTATTTGATTCTGACATTAAATAAGTGTTTAATAATGGAAATGGTACCTGGACCACAGGCACTGATTCTCTTGATGAAGGTTACCAGCAGATACTCAAACACTTGCATAACGGTGAGGGGTGTGACATGTGGGATGAATTTGCTGCCATTTCTAATTAAGTTGTACCACTGTACTGAGAGCCAGGTGAGGGATATGAGTTATTTTATACATGCAGAATGGAAAACAAGCTGGCGAAAGGCAAAGGCCATCTCATGCTCTCTTCCATTGCTCTTTTGCACCTTGTCCAAGGCGACATTTTTTTGAGTACCTTCAAACAAGAGTGGTGATCCTGGCTTTCCCTGCATCTGAATTTCAGGTGTTAAGCATCTGCACATCCTTCCCCTTGTCTTTACCTGAGGTTGGAGATGCCCAGGGATGCCTCAAGATCTTGTCGCTAGTACTATCCAAATCCAAGGGCGGTCATGCCCGAAATAAGGAGTCCCTTATCAAGTACTGTGCACTCATTATTTGTGTAAGACCTGCAGAGATGACACCAGCAATGGCTGTAGTCCTCAGGTTTCAGTCATACCACTGAAATGTTCACCCATGTGCCTTGCAGCACATGTCCCTGACCCCCTTGCGCTAATGTTCCTCCTGACTTACCTTTTTACACGGATGTACTTTCTCCAGAAGCCACTTCTCACAGTGCTTAATGAGATATGATAATCTCTGAAATGAAAAACTCTGCTCTGTGGTGACCGTTGTCATGCAATGAGAAAATACTGTGACAACCTCCCCTGAGACTTAACAAAGTAACTCACTCTCTAACAGTGTCATCTAACAGAAAAGTGATCTCTGCCAGAAAGCAGACTGATGATGTTGGTGTATCCACTCTTTATTACTAGCTTGACAGCAGGTGGAAGAGAGAATATTTGTGATTGAGCTACAAGTATGATTTTGAACGTAGTCAGGGAACAGTGCACTTAATTCTTAACACTTCTGTAATGAAATCAGCATCCTTTTCAAATAGATAGCAAAAATGTTCAACTTTGCAAAAAGTTTCCTGGCTACAAAATTTGGCAATAACACTTCACAATTTTGCAGAATCACCATTCTTTTGCTATACATTTCTTCAAGAGGGATGGTATAAATTAATTTGGAATATAAAGTAGACTTCCTGTAAGCTTTAAGAACTGCTTCCTCCTTTAGCTGCCAACCACTTAGTTTCTTCGCCTGCAAAAACACTAACTGCAACTCTTGAGAGAGTATGTTGTGAGGGAAGCAGATTTAGCTATTTAGAAATGAAAGAGCTTAATATCTTGTATCTATATTTGATTCTGTGCTTCTAGACAGTTAAAAAGAATGCAAACCTGATGCCTACACTGTGAAACTTTTCCCACAGTTTTACAAGAACTGACAAGGTCATAGCCTGAGGTAATATGGTTGCCAGATGTCACACCATTAGTTACAATCTTAGACAGAATAGGTCTAACTAGGGAGAAGCAAGACTTAAAATATCTCTTCATGTAATGTTTTTCCTGCCAATGCTCTTCCAGCAATGTGTGTGTTATTTCTTATTTCATAGTGTTAGGGGGATCTCAATATTTTTATGTAACAGAAAATAAGTATTTAACTTAATGTATAGTTAAGTGAAAAAACCTGTAGCTATTTATCCTGTACAAACTGTGTTTTTAATTTTCAAGCTTTTCATTTTCACAGGAAAAAAGCCTTTGATCACATCAGATCCTACCAGTGACCTATGATTTCTTTGAACAGAATATTTGTGCAGTCACTTTCAGATATATTTGTTACCTATTCACTTTAGTATATTGTGTTCAACAAAAAGCATATTTTTTTTTTTAAAACAGGAACAATATTTTTTTCAGAACACCTCTTACCTTTGAAAGTCACTTTCTATACTGGGATGCACATAAACAAATCATTGCCTTACTTCATTGGCTTTTGATGCACGTTTTCTACAGGTCATTCTTCACTGAATGAAAGCTATATATCTTTAGTAGCAAGCTTGATAATGTCAAACTGATGGTGGTTAGTTGTTCTGAAACTTTCAGAGAAACCGGAACATTTCAAGTAATTTACAGAGAGAGTGATCAGCCATTGGAATGGCCTGCCCAGAGAGGCGGTAGATTCACCGTCCCTGGAGGTTTTTAAGATGAGGCTGGATGTGGCACTGAGTGCCATGATCTAGTAATCACAGTGGGGTTGGATCAAGGGTTGGACTTGATGATCTCGGAGGTCTCTTCCAACCCAGTTAATTCTATTCTATGATACGTGTCTGTACCTGTACTCTGTTTGCACAGAAATGCTGTTCCTGTATTCATCTAGTTGTATGCACCTGTACACATAGGTGAAGGGTTAAAAAACCTTTTCACTAGTAGCCTAGCATAAAGCTATTATTTCTCTTTGTTTTGCAACAGAATGGTGAAGGCCAAGGTCTGACAATTTCACAACATGGCTAGTGCTGTGCTGTTACGCCAGTAGACTCAGGAAAATATATACATTGCCTGATATGGAACCAATGCAGAGGAAAATGCTAGGCTGGAAAGCAGGTCTGTAAATCATTATATCACCAAACCCACATTCAGCCATAGATGTTTAATACAGGAAAGTCTATAAAAACATCCATTCCTCTTCCAACATGCTCTCCAAATCATCCTTAACCAAACAAATGAGAAACTTCTAGCACCAGGAACAATAAAAGCTGTGATGTTATTGAACAGTAAATCTGAACTTTGAAATAAGGAAATGAGCAAGTAACACTTAAAACTATTAAATATTATTGCTCTTTGATATGTTTAAGTCTATATGTAACAGTATCATTCACCCATACACAGAGAACCATCATTAAATATTCAGGTCAAAATAATAAAGGTAATATTGCATTTCAAAAAAATAGGGAAAAAAAGAAAAGTCTTGTACATAGACTGATCTGTGTAATGTTTTCAGTGTCATGGTGTGGGAAGTAGACCATGTATGAGACCCTAGTAGACCACTGCATGTAAGTAAATAGTTATTCTATTCCTGTTTTCATATGGTGTTCATTAGAAAAACAAAAGAAGTGCCTCCAGCAGTTTTTCCTTAGAAGCAGACAATGCAGCCTTTGTCTTTTGAATCTGCTTAAGGGAGTCACAGACTGGAAAAAAATCTAAGTTTCCCCTATGAATTAATGATATCTAAGAGTAACAAGAATGAAATATGTTTCGATTATCAGATGAATGTTAAAGTGTAAGTAATGCTCTATTAAATTTCATTCTTAGAGAAAAATGACTCTTTTTAGATGCATCGCCTACTTGCTTAGGGCAGTCTTGCTAAGAAACCTAACAGTGAATTATCATATACAAATTAAACTTTGATATGGAGTGGGTCCTTAGAGAGCTGGTGAGAAATACCTGCATATAAATAATCACAATATGGTATGAAAGAATCTAGTGACTTACAGGGTAGTGATGGGTAAAGCAGAAAAAATTGCTATAGAGAAATAAAGTCACCATAGTGACTTCTGTGCCAGGAATCTGAAAGTTTTCATGGCAAGGCATACATTCACTTTCTATTGCACCAGTGACTAGTAAATGATTGGCTAGAAACTGGTAATATCAATTAGTGTAATTGCACTGAAATGAATCCATTTTCAGCAAAGATCAGCCACTTAGCATACCTCCACAAGCAGACTGGAAAATCTGAAATCACTGAGCATTCCCAGAATAGTCCTCCTCTGGCATAAAGTGACTAGTCAAGAGTAGTTACTTCGATGTTTATGAATGAGGTTCCTTCTAGAATATTTTAGAGCTCTTACCTGGTAGGGAAGATAAATTCAAGAACCAGAACAGCAGACAGATGAAAAAATACTCTGAAAAGCTGTCTGCTGCTGCTGAAGTCCTACTGAACTTTGGTCAAAGCACAATGCCTTCCACTCATCCTCTGGTTGTCTTATTATTCACGTTGCAATTTCAGTAAATCAGGGATTTCATGCACTATGGGTGTGGTTTTAGCTCACATTCACCTGGTGTGACTGTAGGCTGCTGATACCTGGGTGATTCTGCTCTTTCCCTCCCAATCTTGTATGTGATCTAGCAAACACACATCATCATGAATTGGATCAGCTTGCTGAACTGTCAGAAAACTAACCCAGTTCCTTCCCTGACAGATTCTGAGTATGAATAAGGGATTGAGTTGATTCTTCCTTGCAGCAGCACCATCTCCAAGTTCAGTTCAAGGGAAGCATCACAGACACACTGCTGGGATTGGAAAATGAAGAAATGTTTACAGATTTGACTGGTTGAAATGTTTATGACACATCCAACCACACACAGCTGCTGTAACTAGTTTCAAAATCACAATCCCGTTTATGGGTGTTGGATTTACATTACACAGACTGTGGATTGGGTAGGAAGTTAGTTAACCACATCTCCTGAAGGATGCCCTCCTCCCAGCCTGACAGGTGTAAGCTCAAGAAAGAGCTGCAGACTCCACATCACAGAGACCATACAGGCACTATTACAGTATCATCTTTGTCAAACATTAAAAAAGATATGTTTGGTTTCACTTAAACAGATAATCCTAAAATGCTGCCTTCAGCAGTAACTGTAGTCCAAAAAGTTTCCTCTCCTTGCCTTCCATATGTTATCAGACTCAGAGTTTCTCTTAGTGTTCAGTAAGGCTGGAAAAAAGTACAAGAAATGATTAGCCTGGATTTGGATAACGAAGACATAAAAGAGGGAATAATGTATTGCCAAGCATCTGAAGTTTGTGACACATAGGTCTCATCAAATTAAGTGAACTTTTTGTGAGTCTCAAGTTTGCCTGCTAAGTGAAATAGTATTAATGTAATAGGTTGCTCCTGATCTTACTGTGAAAAAAGTCCTCGATTAAGATTTAATACACCTAATAGAAACTGTGGGATAATGAGTACATTAAATCTCATTGAAACTATATATATAAGGACAGGTTTTCACTCACAGTGAAATGAATCCTCAGCATTCATTCTGAACCTGAATGCTGAGGACAAAGAACCTGAACTGTACAACAATCAATATTTATTGATACCAGTTCAACCAAGAATGAACAACCAGCAATAATTTGATGTAATGATCAATAATAGTAAAAAGTTCTCAAAAATTTAGAGCATTAGTTAAACAGAGCATTTTTGCAAGAGCTAACACAACAAAAATAGTCACTTCTGTTTATATTAATTTGCTTTTGATGTTTCATGTAACTAATTTTGATGTTTTTATTAATAAAAAAATAGTTTGATTTCCTCTGAATCTGAAGCAGGAAAATTTTAAAATGAAGTCACATTAATTTTGTCTTTACCTTGCTACATGAAAGGTTTACCATTCAGTAGTGTACACACTATTGCCATTCTAGTAAGCATTTAAGCAAGAGTGAGGAAGCCACAGTTGTCCTGAAGTGTACAGCAATTTTGCTAAGGATTGACATAGAATAAAGATGCTGGTTTGAATTTTTGCTGATTGATACAGAAACATCTACCTTTAGTTATCTATGTATAAAAATTGCTCTTGCTAGGTATACACTTACGTATTACCAGTACTTAAGCATTTTCTTATTTTTATGAAAAATGAGTATCACTATGAAAAAAGTATTCTATATTTTTCAGTGTGTTCTATAACTTCTTAAATTAGTTTTGAATAATATGGTTTTTAATAACTTTGTTTCCTGTCTTATTTTTTCCCAAATGATACAAATAGAGATTTTATTCTTTTACCCATTTGATAAAGCAGCCTTTCCAGTGTGATCATATTGAGATTGCATAGAGTTTTTTGTAGATATTGAATACAATTTAAAACAACATTTCTCAATTTCTCAATTAATGCACTTCACTTTTGCTAAGTATCCATCAGCATCACAATGAATAATGTTTTCCATGCTGCCTATCAATGTATTTATAAAAACAAGAGTATGTTTTATTTACAGCAAAGACGTGATAGAGGTGAGTCATAAAAGAAGAGAAATTTACGTTAAGAAAATCCTAACAGAGCAAAGGCATGAAAATCCATGAGGCACCTAACTGATGTATCCAAGTGCCCTTCATGTCTTTGAAAATCTGCTCTGAATGCATCCTACTTAGTAGAACAGCATTGCTTCCATCAAAGGAATTATTTTCTTTTCTAGACCAAAATTGGTAATCAGCTAAAGACTCATTTTTAGCCAAAAAAGAGACTACGTTTGTGTATTCTCTATGTAAGCAGATTTTGCAAATATATTAACCTCCTTTTTTTCTAAAAGCCTTATTTATCAGTTTCAGCTGAAAGACCTCAGTCCTGAGGTTTAACATTATATCATTCTTGGTGTTGTCTTCATTGATGTTGATTTTAGTGGTGTATTGAGGAGCACATTCAAATCCACTACATTTGCAGTGGAAAGAAGATGCTGCAGTGTTATTTTACATCAGTAATAATTTCCAGCTTTGGAACAACACATTGCATATTCAGCACTGCTCTTTTCTTTGATAAAGTTCCTGCATGAAAGGAATTAGAGCTGTGATATGATCTTCAGCACGTCCAGGTTATAGTCACTGTCTATAGTCTTTTAATTTTCTTTTAAAAGATGCCTCCAGTCACATAATTCTAGAGCAGAGTAGTATGATTAAAAAGGGTTTTGCTCCACTATAATCAACAGTGACAATATTTACTGCTCCATAAATCAAAAGTAGTGAAATGTTTCAGGGATCTGTAAAGCTTCTGTGGATGAAGAAGGCTTATACAAAGGATCACTCACTTACTACTGCAACTCTGTCTTTGATCACCAAGTAGCAGAGAGAGAGACTGACAGGATATTTCCTGACCGTTTTGCTTTTGAAAACAACCTGCACACCCAATCATTGTCTGAGGATCTTTCACTTTTTTTGAATCTTGTTCTCATATTTTTTATATGTTCAAGGTGCTTTATGTGATGAATTTGACAAAGTTAATTCTGAAGAACAACCCAAGTTTAACGAACTAGCTGTAAAGTCTCCTCACATTTAAGTGTAGCCTATATTTCAGTGCGGTCTACACTGGCATAGACACCTTCATATATGTTCTAAGGATGTTTTTGAAAATTATTGCAGATGCATGGTAGGCTATTTCATAATGAATGCAGTGCCATTTCAGGATCTTACAGTGATCTCACTTGCGACCAAGGCCCGATCGAAAATGTGTAGTGTGGGCAAAGGGCTTTTCTACCCTGCCTTTCCAGTCAGCTTCACCTCTACTGAGAGATCAATGCTTGTGTAAAGAACTGTAGTTGAAAGCTCTGATTTCATTGAGAAAGTAGGTTTCAGGTACAACAGAACTTTTAATCTCAGTATTTTATTATTTGTTTAGGTAAGAGTAATAAAACAGTGTTTTGCCAAATGGTAGAGGTTGGTACTGTTGACTTCTATTGGATAGATGAGATTCTTCATTTTAGAGAAGAAACATCTTCAAATGTGCATGTTTAGAGTTCCGTTAGAAACAAGTCCACTGAGCTATCCACTTTAGAAAGCAACTCATTCCATATCAGTATGTAACAGATGTCAGTTATTGATAGTTTTAATTTGAAGGTAATGAAGACCATGTTTGAACTTATGACCTAAACGTGGACAGTTCCATAGGTACCTCTATAAGCTATCTAGATTTAAATGCTGTTTCTTCAACAATAGGAAATTTTATTTGAGAAGGTTGCGAACTGTATTGCTTGACTGAAGTCTCCTTGGGTTTTAATTATTTTATAAATATAATAAATAGAGGGTAAAATTGTTTACAAACTATGTTCAGTTAAAACTAGGAGCTGCAGGTACACCCTCAATGATAAGATCTTAAGAAACAAGAGTATTGGGGCAACTCTTGATCTAGCTGAGAGTACATTAATGATAAGCACATGAGAAATGAGAATACTGTAGCAGCCATGGATCTAGCTCAAGTCAGTGGGAGTTCAGAAATCAAGAGAAATTGCTCATGGCATCACAGGCACAGCCTCACAATGCTGAAGTAAATGTGGATCTTTTCTGTGAACTGGAAGGAAAGGACAATCAAAGCCTGAGAAGAACTGCTCAGCTGGCATTGTGAAATTTGCTGACATCTTGCAACCATACATCCATTTTAGGGGACAGGGTTATTTGTTTGTTTGTTTTTAATATTCTTCTGCCCATTAATTGAGTATTTATTGTGCTTTTATGCAAGTTTTAAAAGGATATTCTTAAGCAGAGGATGGAAAAGAATCCATTTTACCTTCTTTTCCATAACTAAGGAAGTGGCTGCAACGCTTAAAGCCGAAAGGAACACTCGGCCGCTACACAGAAAGTAGGCAACGTTAATTACTAGGCACACCTGCTACTCCTGTTTTTAGACAGTGAACATTCTGAGCTACACTTTGAACCCTTTTATGTGTTCAAATAAACTAAGTATGATTCTTGATGTCTAACCAACTTTTATTTTTAGGTTTTTCAATAAAATTCTAGCTACATCTGTATGCTTAGTCCTCATATAACTCTAACAGGAGGTGGCTGAATAAAAACAGCAATATAATATTACCTCTTAAGTTTTCAAAAATATTTATGCCTGTGAAAGTTAAGAGTAAGTCATTTTCTAACTACTTTTCACTTTTTTATTCCATCCTCTATTTCCCGTTGAAGATGACAAAATAAACTACAGCTTCTTTTCCTGTTTGGTAGTCCAGCTTAAGAGCAATAAAATTGTGAGAAATAGAATTGTTTATTTTTAAATTACCAGTTTTATATTTGAAAATTGTGGGGCAAACTTTTGTCATGAACTCTACTCTGAAAAAAACTGTTGAAGTGCAACATTTTGTGGACCAGTTTCACTCCCTCAAACAGGGAAACCAGAAAACAGATAGAGCAACACACGCCCTTGCCACAACCTCAGTCAAATCACACAAATCTCATTTGATCCTTCAGACTTATGGCAAACCCATGACCAGAAGTTCAAAATGTTTAAGTATAGTAAAGCAATATTTGGAGTTGTTTTGGATTGTCTTCAGCATTTGCTTTGCCAAATGATTGTCTCTTGGTGAGCTGTATACTCCTTGGGCCAGTTGTGAGTATTGAAGTAAGAGCTGCAAAGCCAAGCTCATGAGCTGCATTGTAAAGAGTGGTTAAGATAACGAATATAATTAATTTGGCTACAGGGCAGAACATAATGTTTCAAATAAAAATATACTTTTTATTTAATTTTTTAAGGGTGTTACACCGGTAGCCATAAAAATTCTTACTGGATGTATACTTTATATTTTAACAGAAGAAACTTTACAAGTTGAAGAAGGAAGTCTCTGTGAAGTTTCTGCCCTTCCGTTTCAAGAAAAAGACATGACCATAGCCTTCTATATATATTATTTTGATGAACATCTGGGGAAACAGATGAAATAAGTCAGTAAGTACACCAGTGCATTGGCTTTGAGAGTACTGACTGAGTACTTTTCTTTGTTAGCTATGTCCTGCTTCAGGTCAAAGGCCTCTGTGCCAAGACATTCAGACTGGTTGTGTCAACAGTGATTATACAGATGAGATCTGAGGTGGGACAAGTTCTCCACCTTGTCTATCCTTCTGCAGCTCCAGATCTACATGATTCAATGCAGACATAAAATAAGTTACAAGCGAGTGCACAGGCAATACAGGCAATCAATGAGTAAGATGCCCGGCTGACCGAACTGTATAGAGCTGTTTGCAGCCAACTATAGTCATAATTTATTGTACATCTTCATCAACAAGGAAAGTGGTATTTTATTTCCCTGACTTTAATAGAAATCAATTTGTGAGGCCAAATTTACCCTGACTTTGTTCAGTTTTTGGTCCATAAACAATTAAAATGACTCCTCCCTTTCTCCATTACTTAGCAGATGAGAAGTTAGTCCTCTTGTGCTGTTCTTAGACATGTCATTTTGCTATCCTCTGTTGTCTACTATAATATAATATTAGAAAACTTTGATCTAAGTAAATATTGAGCTGTGCTCTTGCTAGAAAAATGAACAACTCCTATAATCAACAGAAAATGAATTTAATTTGTAATGAATTTAATTTCAGAAGTGCTCATCAATAATTTTTAAATATATTTCCTCTTGAAATGAAATAAAATTAAACGGGTGAGAGTGGCACTCAAAAATACGTGTATTTTAGAAAAAAAAAACCAAGTAAATAAGCACTGTTTTTTCAGGCATGAGAATAAAAGATATAGAATATCACAACACAACCACAGTAGGAAGTAGAAGCAATAGCAGTATTCTGACTAAAATGTAACACATTATTTATAGATATCTTTCATGGATGGTTTTTCAGTAGCTATAATGAGGTCTTAATGCCATAAATACCTTAAACTGATTTCAGTTTACTGTGCCAGTAAACCATGCCAATTTAACTTGAATCTCAGACAAAGAGTTTGTGTGTGTGAAAGAACTTCCTGCACAGTTCAGCTCATTTTGGTGGCTTTTTTTAAATGATACTATTAAACTGGGTGGAGGGGGAAGTTCCTTGAAAAAAAAGAAAAAAAAAAAAAACAACCAACTTTGAAAATATTTACATAAATTAACTTCTATAATGGAAACGGAATTTGCCAACAGAAAATGTGCAAGAATCTATGAGAAAACAAAGTGGAACTACAGTGTCAAAAAACTATATGTGATGATGTGATATATAAAGATTTCTAATATGTATTATAACAGAGGAATATAAATATACAATATTATCTAAAATACATATAAAGGAATACACAAAAGGTACATAATAAAAAAAGACTACAGGAACTAAAAAAATCAGAAAATTAGGCCACAGTTACAAAAAATGATCAGCAATCTACAGTGATTTTGTACAAATTTCTTTCCTTAAAAGTATATGTTGTCCCAAGGCCATTTGAATATTCACAATCTAAAAGATCAGGTTCCTGTAAAGCATTACAATAATTTGAAAATTTTAATAAAATTATGACAAATGCCCTTTCTGAAATATACTTAACAGAACTGGAAAGAAGGCATTTGCAATGCAATTAAAATGCAATCTCATACAGCTACACACCTGCAGAGAGCAATAAGAAGACAAAGGCATTAACTTCCTGCTGCAATTCAGGCCCAAGAGCCAAGGCCAGAGCAGTTGCTACAAGATGATTGTAACCTATGCCAGACAGAGAGGTAGCAATAAGAAAAAAATAGATATGGTAAACATAACATTGGCTTTGTTGTCTAGGAACACTCATACTTTAGGTTTCTGACTTGTCCCTCTGAACTGCAGATTTGTATATACACATTTTGGTCTTAAAAGTTGTGAAATAATTTGTAAACATGCTTCTGAGTACAACAAATGAGAAAAAAAGACATAAGCATATCAAAATAGAGGACTCATCAACATGTAGGTCTCAAAGTAACCAGAACTGGGTGTGGAGCTCCTGATTTTAGACACTCTCACATATAAGGACATCAGATACGAAAGATTTAATTTTTTTATTACTAAAACCAAATTTCTAGTTCTCATAATTTTAAACAGAAGCTAGCAATTGTAAGGCAAGTCTGATAGGTGATACATACAGAGAGAATTAAAACAAGACGCCTGAATGTATGAACAGCCCAGTTTAGTTCAATATGTGTTTTTAAGCCAAGAACAAATTCATCTGAGTGATCCTGCTTCGTCTGTCATCCTCTTCATCTGCAATCCAAGATGCAACACCAGTAGCACACTTCTGTGAGTTCAGACTAGGTGATAAATTGTTGGTCTTAGTGGGGTATGGCTGTTTGATGCCACATTTCGATGAGAAAAAGTTTATCCCAAACATGAAGCTATATGTTAAGACTGAGACAAGTAAACAGCATGCTGGTAACCTACAGAGAGGGGTGCAACCCTCAATCCTCCTTCCCTTTCCTTTAATACTACTCCAAATACACAAACTACCTCTTTTATTTGTGTAGGCTGTGATACCTTATAACAGGTTGAATGACATCAGCTACTAATCCAGCTGGAAAGTATTGTTTGGTTTTGTTTTTTCAGCTTGCATGTCTGCCTTGAAAGATTCTGGTTTCTCATAAACTGCTTAAAACTAACTCTGAAAATTCTGTTCTTGTGAACTCTTACAGCAAGAGATGACACTTTTTAAGTGACAGGAGTGAGAAATAACGCATCTATTCTACTTTATGTCATGATTTATTGTTAGGTGAATGAACCTCAAGAGATTTTGCTACCTGAGCTACTTTTTGCTATCTAGAGGACTCCAGTGAGGACTGGAGCCACTATGGAAAAATTGAAAGGTGTGTAGGGGCAGGAGGAGGCAAGGAGATGGAGAGAAAATGAGCAAGGTCACTACTTGGAGTTGTGATGCTAATTTAAGCCATATTTAACATTATCCCTTGTGAGAAAGTTAAGGTATGGAGGACAAACTGGGGGAAAAGCTACCAAATGTTTTGCATTACTTTCCTTCAACCTTCCTGTAAGGTTGTCTATCAGTCCCATTTCTGTCAAAAGCCAAGTTGTTTGTCTGATAAGACTGACAAGGGGCGGTTTCAGACACATGGAAACCTTTAGTCAACACATGGGCTGGAAAACCTAATTTCTTTTAAAAGCGTGGGAGGTTGTAGAATACAATTTCTAAGACTATTTTGAAAAGTTGTCTCACATGTATTATAGACTACTGCAGAAGTTGCCTATGGTAAAAGGTAGCTGAGGGTGGAAAAACATTTTAATCCCAGATGGCTTCTTCACATACTGCTATTGTCCTGCAACTGCTGCTGAAGACACTGCTTAAGTTTCTACTATATATACATGTCAAGCAAGAATACTGGCTGGATCCTGAGAACAATTACTTGTTCAAATGCATGTATCCAAAGGAGAAGGAGACCTGAGAAGAAGGTAAGAACATACACATAAAGAAAAGCTCCTTGTTTGAGGAACTGACTGAACTGCAGAAAAATTAAACCAAAACTTTCCCAGTCAGGGCCATTTTTGCTTACGTGGCTCTCTCCTATTCCTGTTTTTGACTAGTTTGCTAAACTCAGAACAGTTCATCTAGGAAAGAAGGAATCCACCATGTTGTTAAAGAAAAAAAAAACCAAAATAGCTAGTCTTCTGTTATTTATTTGACTTTGTTCTTTTCTTTGAACACCACTGCCAACCAAGAAAGTCACTGGTATTTTTCATATTGGCTTTACAAACAAAAGTTAAAATCCATAAGGTTTCCAAAATGATCCACTTGAAGCTATTCTTAGCTTTATTATATACCACTGATAACACGTAATCATAATTGTAAAACAAACAGTTTTAATAAAAAAAACTTAACAAAAACATAAATCATTCTACATATAACTGAAAAAGCCAAACTTTATATTTGAAAAAAAATAATTTCTTTTTGCAACTCTGATTAGTCATCACCTCCTGAAATGGTCCTGGCCTGTCAGAAACTGAGGTTGATCAGATGAAGAATATGAGCCTTGGCTGAGACTCAAGAAAAGCCTTTAAGTCTTGATAAATGCCTGAGATACAAAAACATAAATGAAATCAGGACACACTCTGACCTCAAATAACCTTGGTAATTAAACAATTCACTGACCTCAACACACAAATACCTTTGATCTTTGTAGAAGAGTTCAAGCAGAAGTTGCACGAATATTCTCACAATCTTGAGTTTCCACGGATTCTTTTTAACCTTGAAATCAGTAGTTTCATAACGAGTCATACAAATACTCCCACTGACCCCCATGTGACTACACAGGTAAGCAAATTATGCATATCTTTGCAACTCAGATACTGGGTTTGCATGAGTTATATACCACAAGCAGGAAAGAAAGGTAGTATTTTACTATCTCCATATCAATCAGCAAATTTGACTGTGACAACTTTAAGAGCCATACTGTCCACAGATTTTAATTCTTCACCCCCTACTAGTTGCTTCTGTCAGTCTCACACATCCTAAACTAAGAATTGTTTTGTTACTCTCGACTTAGCTTTTTATTTTTAAAAAACGGGCCCGGAGAATAAGCAAGCAAGGCAGCCTGATTGGCTGAAGTTGCTGCTTCACAGTTGATGTGCCTGAAGTTTGGTGACACTTTTCTCGCGGAGATATCTGTGAAGCAAAGTTAAACACAAAAATAATGCCTGTTCTGGCGCGTGGCTTCCACGTCAAGGGAGGTGTCAGGGAAGGTGAAGTGGAGGAGAGCGGAGGGGGAGACCATCTCCCTCCTTTCCTCCCTGCCCAGAGCAGCCTCCGGCGGGGCAGCAGCAGAGCCCGGCCCGACGGCGCCGCTGGGGCGGGGGGCGGCGGAGGGGATCCCTCCGGCCGACCGCTACAAGGGAGGGGCTGCCCCTCGCCAGAACGAAAAGGGGCGGTAGCACCCTCTGAACTTTATTGATGAGCTTCTGTAGCCCCGGGTGCAGCGGTCACACGCTGGAGCGGGTGGGGGAGCGAGGAAAGGGCCGGGGCTAACAAAGCCCGACCGCCTTCCTCCCTCCCTCCCAGCGCGGCTCCCGGCCGCCCCCCGCGGGTCTCCCGCGGCC
>VXAY01003767.1:521554-564540 GCA_013399855.1 Oxyruncus cristatus | reverse complement strand
GGCTACCCCGCGCCTCCCCTGGGCTGCTGCCCGAACGCACCCCGCGCCTGCCGGTGCCATTATCGGGGGCGGCGGAATTGGGCTGATTTCCCCTCAGCCCGCCTTGGAACCCGCCTTCCGTCTGAGGCTCTGGGGGGGTCCCCGTCTCCGCCGGGGCGGGTGTGCGGAGGTGGCGATTTGGGCTGCCGGCGCCGGGGCTGGTGTGGCGGCAGAGCAGCCCCGGGTGCAGGGTTGTTGCGAGGTGAGGGTGCGCCAAGGGCTCCCGGAGGGGCGAGCGAGGGAAAGGCGCCTTTCTGTGACAGGCAGCATTTAAAAACTTGGTTTAAACAAAAAG
This sequence comes from Oxyruncus cristatus, assembly GCA_013399855.1. NCBI lineage: Eukaryota > Metazoa > Chordata > Aves > Passeriformes > Cotingidae > Oxyruncus > Oxyruncus cristatus. The sequence continues at coordinate 564,206 of VXAY01003767.1, read as the reverse complement.
CAGCACCAAATCCCCAAACTTTACTCGCATTCGTTGGTCTTCAAGCTGCTTCTTACACTGTCTTTCCCTAATGATGCCACTTTTCTTAGTAAACAACTGGTCCTGGCCCGTGCCAACCCGTTTGCTTAAGAAAAAAGCCTTTACAAAGCAACGGTGTTTTTGAGAGGTGCAGAGGATGATGCTTCTGTGATGTGAGGTATTTGCGCTATGTCTTGTCTTCTTTTTTCTTTTATTTTCCTATGTTTTCAAAATCATCTTAGTTTGGAACATGATTTTTTTTGTGGAGTAGATTACTGAGTTAAAGAAGTTGGTCCCAGGATATACTTCAGTCAAGGAAAGTTTCACTTCAACTTAATAAATTCTTGTGCCCTTTCACTGTTAGGTCCCAGCCCTTCTTTTTTGCCTGCCAGGAACGTTTATACCGTGTCCAGCCTTTTAATATACCTCTAGTTAAAAAATGCCTGCTGCTGGCCTCCTGTCTTAGAGAGCTGCTGTCTGCACAAGCGCTCAAGGAATAAGGCATTTCTACTCGGCATGAGAAAATAGCACTAGTTTTGTATTATTCTAGCAACAACATCTTTGGATTGTAGAAAATATGGAAGCTTCAGTGTAGTTATGAAATAAATTACTTAGTGTCACTTAGCTTGGCTGGAAAACCACTGGAGAATGTGTAGGTATTTTTGGAGTCTTCTGCAGTAAGGCAGTAGTCATAACTCACAGTTTTATGTGTAATTTATGGAAGGCAAATTTCAGCTTTTTCAAAATCCTTGTTTTTATGAAGAGTTAAACAGTACTTGAATGGAGTCTTCACTTCCTATTTGATATTCCTTGGACTTGTGGCATTGCACTGTGTTTGGAACTGAGCTTTTACTTAAAACAGATTCATGTGTTGTATGCTATATCAGGCATGTATCTCCTATATCCTGAGTTTGGAGATTTAAGTAGATTTTTTTTTAAGTTAAAATTTAATGAAATTAAGCCTTAACACTTAAAAGTATGAATGATAACAGTATAGTGTTATATGGAGATACCTGTATTTACTAAGCTGCCAGGCTATGGAGTAGAAAGTGATAAGAACTGTGTTGTTTCCAGAGGTTCTGTGAGCATTACTTGGCACTGAGTGTATGCAGCATCAGTGTTTGCATGGATTCAGGAGATATGATGGGTAATTCTAAACTTCATGAGAACTCCACATACTGATATCTATAAAAGGTGTGTATTAACTTCTTTGATCCTAGCTTGTGAAGTTGGTTCATAACCTTCAGTTAGTCTTGGAGAGGGATGGTTTGAAGAAATGGTAACTAGTCTGCATTGTTCTGCAGGTAGATGACAACTCATAACTCTCCTTGGTACAGTGAAGTGGTAGAGTGAGACAGTGAACTCTTAACTAAAAGTTCTTCTTATGAAGCAAGTTAATTATTTTTTCTCTGTTTTATGACATTTTCTATAGTCATAGAGAAATTTGAAAATAAACATTTGAAAGACTTCATTTGGTAGCCTTGCCCTGAGTTCACTACATATTTGCTACGCTATTCTTGGCAAAACTGAGGCCACAGTCCAGGGTAGTCCTGTACTCAAGTGCCTTATTTGCCCTGGCTTTACTGCCCTCCTGGGCCTACAGAGCACTATTTTGGTAGTGTTTGGGTAGCACAATGTGATAACATAAAGTAGATAGAAAGGAGACTGTTCTTTGCTGGTATGTGCCTAAGTGTTTTGTTGACAGGGCTTTAATCTGTGTTTGCAACAATTTAGAGGGGATAGCTGGAGCAGTTGTGATGCTCCAAGGTGGAAAATAAGATAGAAGTAGTATAAAAGTGATTTTAATCTAATTTAGGAATGCAAATGCTAAAATATATTGAGTATAAATTGAATAGGACTTGGACTGAAAAACAGAATGGAGATTTGTTATGAGACTTAACTGTATATTTTGTACTGTAGAGTAGTAAACTGAAAAGAAATACAACACTTAGAGTTTCCTCTTTTTTTTTTTTATTTTTCAGAAGACAAATAATTATATCTGTAATGATCCTTATGTTTATTCCAAAATCTGATTTCATTCAATTTAATGTACACTTAATTTTCTCGAAATAAATATCAATCTTCAGAAGACAATAGTTATACTTGATGCAAAGGTCCCAAGTTCTTACAACCTTGGTCCCGTTGCCTCCCAATGAATTTATACTATTAGACAAGGAAGTATCCTTTAAATAAAATCGTTCTTGAAATTTTTTGTTGACAATTTCAGATGACAAGTTTCATACAGCAGTATGTTTTTTTAGAAAAGAAGAAGACTGCGTGTAATGGGACATTTATTGTCTGGGTTTAAAAAGCAGCTTCATACCAGTCAAATATGTTTTTGGTACAGCTGTATATAAAAATTAGTAGCACACAGAAGGTTCCTTCCTTTATTATTATTTTTGCTTTTTCCACTAGAAATAATTGATTTCTAAATTAAAAAACTGTACCATGCAAGTTGAATAAATTTCTGTGTTAAAAATAGTTACATTACTTTTGAAATAAACATTTAAAAACTCACAGCTTTGGGTTTTTTGTTACAGTAGGTTTTTCCCCACGGTAGATGAATGATCTCAAGCTATTGAAATAAAAACCTGTCACCTACTTCAGCTTCTCCTGGTGATTAAGACCAAAACCAAAACAAGCTGGCTCTGAATTATTGTCCTGGATGAAAATGGACACCTGACTATATGTAAAGTGTTGACTGATATGTCAAATATATGAAGAAGGGTACACAAACTTCACTAGAGTCTCCACAGATTGAATTCGAGAAGGCCACATGGAGCAGAATCTGGCTTAGTCTACTTATTGTGAGAATTAAAACTTTCAGATCAAAGCATTAGGAATTTAGTCCTGCAGTTCCTTAAGCTCACTAAAATAAAAGTTGCTCCTAATATTTTCTTTTGCCAGTTTTCATGGTCTTCTGACTCCTGCTTTTGTCATGTACAGGCATGCAAACAATAAGCATCTACAACTCCAGACAATTTCAGGGAGCTTTGAGGTATATGGCTTTGCACATCTGACTGCTATTCGTTAGTCTGTAATGTGGATTTAAGAACCTATCTTTACATATATTTATTTTTTAAAAGATTAATTAAACAATTATCTCTCATGAAATTTCTTCTGGAAAATATAAAGATAAAATACTTTGGAAATTATTGGTCCTTTTCTATGTCCTTGACCGTTCACATAACACTTTGGACTCTGAATTCAGTTGGCTTCATTTATGACAAGGATGTAAGCCACATGTTACCTAAAAAATTATTCCTTGGTTGCTACATCACCAAAAAAACTATGCAAGTTAAACGTAAGTCTTTATTTGTTTAGCATGGATGTGGAGACATTGACTGACTTGTTCTACCTCTGACTTTATACTCTATTGAAGGCATTTGAAAAAAAAAGTCTTCTTGCATGTAGGTACTGCCAACTTAAGGTTACTGTATATCTGTCATATATACCATAAGGATGGTATTTCTGTCCAGCTGCTGCTCCCCTAACATTGCTTCTTTTTGTGTTTATATAGGGCGCATAGAAAGCCTCTCATGCTCTGTCTTCTGTGAAACATGCTTCTTGTAATCTGCCAAGTGCAATAGGTTGGCAGTTTAAAAAATTCTCGGGTTTGTAAAGTGTGTGGGTTTTTGTTATCAACACCAAATAATCATACTGTGAACTGCTGTAAAATAGTTTTGGATGAGAACCATTTTCTCTGGTGGTGGAGGTATAAATAATGGATGTTAGTGATTTTTTTACAGAGTTCGTTAAGTGTTTGGTAGTTAAAAATTTAACTATAGACTGTTTAACAATAAAAATGAACGTATGCATATTGTTAAGTAAATCATACAGATATGTGGTATTTTTCTTTGTTTTCAGTGCCATGTATAATCAGTAACTGTCTTTGTACCATATATATGATACTGAACTGTAAGAGGAGTTGTATAAGGTTTTCATGGTCTTGAGTTAATGTTGTGAATGCAACTGGCAGATAAATTGATTGATTAATTTTAACATTTGAGATCACAGACTTAACAACTTTGGTATTTTTCCTCAAGGATATTTCGTATTGCTTAAAACAGTACATTGAGTTCTACTCTTGATGACAAAATTGTTGGAAATGAGATTTCAGTCAGGCTTGGTTTTACAGTGTGTGATCTCTTGTTTTTCTTCAGTAGTTTTATTCTTAATTAGTCTTGACGTTCTCTGGTAAATGTGCTAAAACAGTAGTTTTGTAGGAGTCTTGAGTAGGTGATTGTTTTTCCTTTTCCAAAGCAGTCTGCATTCCTCAAATATGTTGAGAACATAATAGTAGGCTATTCCAAATGTTTCTGAAGCATGTTTGGTCCCAAGATGTCTCCAATACAGTGGTCAAGCTTGCTTTCTCTCTTTGTTCCTTCTGGTTTAGGGAATCCTGTCTCCCCTGGCTTTGCTGCAGTAAGTGCTACAGGACTGGGCTGTTACAAGCTGTAATGTTGGCTATGTTTTTGGCATCAGTAATGGGGTTTAATACCTTTGGAATCCCTTTGGGTTGGTAATCAGGTATCAGATTAAGAATTTTGCTAAAATAGAGAAACAGAGATGCATGGCATCAGGGTAAAGGTTTTTGGTTACAGAAGGTGTGTTTGCGAAGATGAGATACGTGGAAGCTATGCTCCAAAAACAGGGTAGGCAGCTTTTCAGATTGATGTTCTTTCAGGAGCCGGTAGGAACTGGGCGAGTGAGGAATTCTCTCTGTATTCAATGAACAGAAACTGTTTGTGCAGGAATACTGGTTTGGGTGAAACCTATGCTGGGGAAGATTTCCAAGCTGGAATTTTGGTCAGCCCAAGGAGACTGACTCTAGAATAGTCGGTTTGTGTATTCAGAGGTAGGAGTCATTGGTTATATGTAAGAGCTTAAATCTGGGTCTGTGTAGGGTAAGTGCCTGGTGGCTTTTTATGTTCCTTTCCCTCCCTGTTTCTCTTCAGTGGAAAGGAGAGGGAAAAACAGTGCTGATCCAGTGCACTCTGAAACATTGACTTTTCTCCTCTTTTTGGCTTTTGAAAGGAAGAGAGCTGCTGATTAGTAATAAGTAATGCTGGGAAGTAATAAAGTATTAGCCATAGGCCGCTGGCATGATTTTGTGCAAAAAATATAGTTACTTGGGAAAATACTTACATATAAATACTTTACACATAAATCCCCTTACTGCAGGGATCAAAGAGAATCTATGCTGACCAGTGGCATCAGTCAACTGCAGTCTAATCCAGTGATGATCAGAAGAAGACAGTGAAGGGAAGTTGTTACATCAGTACTGACTCAGATGTTCTGTGTATTACAAAAATTAGTGCTTTTGGAATCTGCAGTGTTTTAAATGCTGTTTGACAGAGAAAAAAAGGAACAGAATTTCAGTGTATCAGCATTGAAAAGTATGCATCTATTCTCTCTATTTCCTTTTATTTGAATTGGGCTGATACTTTTTTTTATTCTATTTATAGTTTGTGTTTAAATTTATGTCAGAGAGAACAGGAGAAAAAAAGTCGGTGTACATGTACATGACTCTTTTTTTCATGCTTGAACTTTGAAGCTTAGCTAGCTTTTGCAGCTGGGCTTCTATACTCCTGGCTCTGCAGAAATCTGACCTTGCTCTGGAGATAGTGATCTTAAGGGCTCTGAGTTAGTGTAAATTTCATAGAGCACATTACTTCAGAGAGACAGTGAAAGTTTTATCTTTGATCCTGCATATGAGAATTTATATACCGATGTGAAGCTGCTCAGTGTAAGGCCCAATATTTTTATGTGCAAACTAAACATAATGTACAATGAGCAGTCCCAGTGAGTTAAATGTCTGCTTACAATTAATTAATCTTTGTTGGGTTAGGACTGAATATTAGCAAAATCAGATTTTTTAGGGCTAAGTGGAAAATGATTTTCTGCTTCTGTGGAACATTATTTTAAAAAACCAACCACCATAATATAACCTTGGACCCAAACATCTTCCCATGTGCATCAGGGCAAAACTGTGTCTGTCTAAAAACTTTAATTAAAATATCCTCCATCAGATTCACTGGTTGGGGTAGTGAGCCGTTTCTGTCTCCTGGTGATTAGAGCGTAGGTGTAGGAGGAAAAAAAGAACTTCCCGATCTTAATCATGAATAATTAAGAGTCTCTCTCATTTTGACCCAAAATGAGAAAATTTGCATGTAGAGTTCGCTTAGTTAGAACTGGTATAGTCCTGTAAAAAGGTTTTATTCTGACAAGTCAGGACTTCATGAAAAAGATGACTAAACAGCTTTGCCAGTGCAGTCAAAATTCTGTTCCCACTCTGGTCAGTGTCCAAGTTGTGCAGCATTATTGTATGTGCCTTCTTGAAAGCACTCCTTGAACTTAAAAGAACTATGAATTTAGAAATCTATTAATATTTCACCTTCTGTTTTAGGGGAAACAAAATGTTAAAGGAATTCTGTGAGATTAGGAGATAATATTCTCTCTACAGGTGTGTTTACCCTGTGTATTTGACAGTACTTTGAGCACAGCCGTCTCCTCTTTCCCTTATATGGGTAGACTCTACACCATAAAGAAGATAATTAATTTACTCTGTTCTTATTAGGCCTCCCACCAGTTAAAATGGGAAGGGAAATATTTTAAATAAGGTGTATTTTACATTCTCACTTTGCAAAATGCAGAACTTGAATTACTCTTTGCAGTGGGTCTTAAGACCTTGGAGGGGCAGCCAGGCTGAACATGTGAGGGTCAGTGGATACACAGGAGGTGGGACTTAGGCTTGGCTGATCCAGGTTCTGCTGCTGGAGCATGTTCCAGGGGAGACTCCTTCGTTACAGAGGTACTCTCTGAGGAAGAAGATTTCTCCTTGGCCACCCACCCGATTTAAGATCTCCCACCTTTTAAACAAGGAGAAGGATGTTCATTTCACACCCCTTCACCTCCTGCCCTCTGGTTTGTTGTGTTGTACTGGCGTGTCTGCAAAATAAACCTTACTTTCTGTTTCACTGTTTTGATCTCTCTTCCTGACCCTGAAAGACTGATCTTGTGTAGCAGATACTGTTTGACAACCTCGGTTGAATTGTATCTTGTTAAATAGCATTGATGTTCCAGAATAGAAATGAGATACAACTGTGTAAGGGTTGATTCCTTACACTTGTTTTATTAAATGCTCTTTTGCCTTTAAAATGGATTCCCAAGTGTGCACGAGTGAAGTAATGGTTGTCGCTGTTATTTATTTGGAACCATGTAATAGGTGGACCTTGGGCCTAGCATCAAAGTGATGGATAAAATATGTCTGCAATGAAATACAAAATTAAATGTAAAAGTAGGTAGCTAAAAATTCCCTTGTCATTTGCATGTACAGGTTTCACAGACTGTAAGCAGTACAGGCTACATTTCCCAGTGATGTAAAATATAGGATGTAACAGCTTGTTAGGTAGAGCCCTCATTCAGAATGTAAGATAGCCAAGGTAATTTTCCACTTCTTTCTGTTTGAGGACTACCTTGAATACCAGCCTTTTGGCTGCTCTGTAGTGTGAAAAGTTTTCTAGTCCTTCTTTTAAAGCTGTTCTGTAGAAGATTAACAGAGCTGGAAAAGGATGGGCTATATAGAGATGGTATGTTTTTCTCATCCCAGTGGAGGAAGCAACTGCCTTGTCATGGGAAAACCTGAGACTGACTTTCTTGCCCAATTCATCCTGCATCTGAAACTGTTACTGCACAGTAGTGTATCTTAAGAATAAGTGAAAATCTCCCTCTCACAGTGTCTCAGACCACTGTCCAAGTAATTAGAATTTGTAGCTTGATTTTCATTGGTGCAAATTCCTTATATTTGGAGGGATACTGTGATCATTCTTCCACTTCTCATGATGTCCATAAAAAGAAGTGGTTGCCTCTGAATTTTGTGTGGCATAGCTCTGTGAGGTGATGATGGACAGTTTTAGAACATGCCTGAGGAGGCAGGTGAAGATAGCCACTGATACTGTTCTTTTAACATTAAGTACTTCTGCTTTTATATACAAAAAATAAGGCTAAGACCTTAATTAAAAAAAAAAAAAAGTCCCTCTGAAATTGTGGTACTTCCTGGATTAAGCTGCTCCTGGTATGTGAGGAGAAGGGTTTTGATGGAAAACAGTTTAAGGTCCTCATGTCTATGAGTTTTAAGAAACCTGACTGTTCTAGTATACCCAAAGTCATTGCAGCTCCTGTTGATTTTCAGAGGGATTGCTTATGCTTAGGTACTAAAAAAAATGATCTTGGGCAGAAGTCAGATCTTTTATCTCTGTTGTAGGTAAGATAGTTGTAATTCTGACCTTTGCAGTTTGTCAGAATGTACTTTGCTTTCAATTGTATTTTTAGAAAGCAGGCCATCAACCTCAGATCTGTTCTGTTGCAAGCAAAATGTGATAAGGATTGTGAGAATGCTTTGTGCCTTGCTAGAGATACCAGTTTAGCCAGCTCAGAGTTTGTCATACAGAGCTTAAACTCTGGGCCTTGGCCTATTTGTTAGTCTGAATTTACTTTCTTTGCAGGTCAAACTTTACTTACTGGTTTAGAACTAACGTTGAAGGGTGTTTGTTGGTGTGTTTTTGGTTTTTTGTTTATTTTGGGGGGTTTCTTTAGATGGGGAGAAGAGGATTAGTTTTTTTACCTTCCTCCATAACTTTGGTGTTTTGCCTTTATTTTTTTCTGCATATTTTTAACTTCTTTAGATATATCCCACCATGGGTGGGTCTTCTGCTCCTCATCCTGCTACCTGTGATACATCTTTGTACTGTAACATGGATTATTCATTCACTTACTGCTTTGATAAACAAATCATTTGTGCTGAAAGGACTTTGTAAAATATCTGTTGAATTGTGAAGTTTCAAAGAAATTCTGGAAGCTGAATCATGACTAAATAGAGGACAGTGATAAGAAGGTATACTGAAGGGTTGGGTATGTCTCAGCAGAATGATGAAAACCAAGGTCTTGTGTTTGACTTACTTCTCCATTGTCAGCAAACCCCTGAAAAGGGACTGCAAGCTTTAACTCTTGCAGCATGTGGCAATTTGCTTCTCCAGTCAGCTACTGGAGTTGTGGTTGTTCTGTTGCCATCATAGAGAGATGGGGGAGATTTCAGATTTAAGTAGGTAAGTGTTTACCCAAAACCCCAACAGGTCACTCCCCTGCGCTCATTGCTCCACTTTATGAAAATTCAGAATTTAGGTTTCAGAATTAAATGACCTTAATTTCACCTGATGGTGCATGTTATTCAACTTATTAATGCATCTAAAAAAGTGGAAATTAAGCTCTCTGTGTTCTGACTCATAGAGTGTTGAATAGAGCATTGAGTGCCTGTGCACTAACATTTAAGTGTCAGACATAGTGACAGCAAAAATGTCCTTAATTAAACCAATAATTCTGTCTGCAAACCCGAGTTTGATTTGTATACTGTAAGTGGTAGGACCATACATTTTAAAGGATGTTGGAGAGTAGAATTAATGTAAACATTTTTGTCTCATATGTGAGACAAGAAAGAGAATTGCTCGGGGAACTCTTCTGGCTTTTCTCAACTTCTGTGTTCTTAGGCTTTGAACCTTAATGAAATTGTCTACTATGTTTCCTATATAAATGGTTCAGATAAAGGTTATAAAATTGTTTTTCTCAACATGCTGTTCAAGAGGGGAAACACAAGAGATTTTACTTACTGAGAGAAGTTGTCTGATTATTTGAGTGATAATATTTTAAATTTTCCAGGAAGTAAAATTGTTAGTAGAACTTGCTGATCTCTTCAGGAATAAAGACTCTCCAATTTTTAATTAACATGATATATAGAAAATGTTTTTTTAGGTTTTATATTTTTTGCTAGTGATTTCTTACTGTAGTGATATAAAAAGTATATATAGTATAAAAAAAGTATCTCCTAACCCTTTCTCTCTTAACTGTTAAGCAGAAATTAAGAAAAAGTCACAGTCACAAACCACTTTTGCTTCTAATGACATGGCTGGTTTCTTGAAGATTGGAGGTAAACATTTGTATGTTACAATGAAACAGTTTTGTAAAAAATGTCTCTCAGAGAAGTTGAGTTGTTTCATGCCACTTTCTTCCTTTGTTTTCAAAATACTTTTGAGTTCCAGAGAAAGCTTTTCCTGAATTTAGAAATGTCCTTGGATTTTTTTAAGTATAAGGATATAAGAATTTTTGCCATGTCTGCTTCCTTAGTTGGGATGCTACCCATCTTATTTGATAAAATGTAAAGAGGCTGTACAGACGGAACCTTGCATGGTTGAGCTTTGTTTCTATAGGAAGTAAAGCTGAAACAAACAATAGTCTCTGAATCTAAGTTTAACTCTGAACTTTTGAGAAGTTACTAGGGAACTTAATTTCTTGACCAGTAGCCTGTACTTTATATGAGACACTTTGTAACATTTTTTTTAATTGTTGTTATTTCAGGGATTAGAGTGACCTTGACTGAATGGGTGCATATACTTTCAAATTATGTGTATGTTAAGTGTGCTTTTGTAGTAAAATTGTTATTACTACGGAAAAATTTTACTGTCTTTAGTAAAAAAAATATAAATGAAATGAATGAGTGAAATCTATGAGAATTTCACAAAGTTACTTTTCTTTTACAATGCACACCTGAATATTTCTTGTTGGTGTTTGTATTGTCAGAATTTTCCACTGTTAGAAATTAAAGGTGTGAACTGATTTAATGTACATAAAAAAGCAAAGCCACACAGGTAGAAGTCTGCAGGTTTGAAACTTACTAAATCTTTGAGTTGTATGGCAACGAAAGGCCTTGATACAAGGCAAGTATTATGAAGTATTAACATGAAACCTTTTTGTGTGGTCTGGAGGAGAATGGAGGGATCTTTGTGGCATCTGTGTAGCAAATGCATTGTATTTCTCTTTGATAATTTAGTGAAGAAAGTCCCAAAACAGAGGTCAGTCCCTTCTTCTCTGTGATTCTAAGGAGTGCCCTTTATTAACTGCTTCTTCCTCCTCAGCATGGTTGGAGATTTCTCGTCGTGGGTGAACTTGGTACAGATGTTGTGGGAGATATCTTTCCACTTTTATTTTACTTTAATCAAGACACTATGCTCTTGACCTTCAGACCATAAATGGGTTCATTTAATCCTTCCATTTGTGTAGAGGGTTAAATGCATTTTAAAGGATTGCAGCATCTTAGCTTAAATTAAGAGGATAGAGTGTTATCTTCCAATGAAAGAGAGCTTTTATTCTTATTGAAAATGGCATGGTGAAAGTGGTAGGGGTGATACCTGCAAAAACACCATAGATCCTACCTGATCATACAAGTTTAAGGGGTCATGCAGCCTCGGTCAGAAACCATGCCAGAGGAGGTTACTTTGAAGCCACAGGTGCAGGCAGGGTCAGTTGTGAGATCCAAGGCAGAATGGTAGGTACAAGGAAGTGTCAGACGGCAGTGTACTGCTATTTGTTCAGGCTTTCTAGGGAACCTGAAAAATAGGAAAATGAATCTTCCTTCAATCACAGGTTCTCCAGTTGTAGTACATGATTGCGCTTGATACGGCAGAAAAATGAAATCCTCTGTTTCTATATAGTGAATTTTCAGACCAGTCTCTATTTTGAAAACTTGTTTCAGCTGCTTTTGTTTCAGCTTGTGTACTTGTTAGACAAATGTCTGTTGAATATATTTGTCTTTTAGATTTTAACAATATTTCTTTTGTTGCTAGTGGGATATTTTAGATAACTAAGTTTGGATTATTGTTTGAAGAATTTAATTACTAGGGTTTTGGGGTATCTTTACAAGGGTGGTTTGATTTTTTTTTTTTCACCCCCCCTTTGGATATTTTGAAAAAATTTGTATTACCCTGAGATAATTGTTGCAATTTTTTTTTATTATTTTCTGGTTTTTTATATCTTTGATGCCAGGTGGATGTTATTTATGGGAATAAAGGGCAGTTATATGTGGTTTTGCTCATCTGTCGGATAAGCATAAATGTAAGTGAGAAGGTGACCAGTTTACCACTTGCTAGTCAAGATACCTCTTTGACAAACATGGACTATGAAGCCACCTGATGGCTAGATAGTGTGGCCAGTGAGGTGTTTAAAATAAAAGTTGAGTTTAAGGTGGGGTTTTTTTTTGTGTTTTGTTTGGGTTTTGGTTTTGGGTTGTTTGTTTGGTTTTTGTTTCAGTTTTTGTTGTTTTTGTTTTTGCAGTTTTGTTTGGGTTTTTTTTGTTTGTTTTTTCCCGGTAAGTGTGACTATAGCTCTCCTGATACACTGTTTTTTTCATTTTTGCTCGATGTTGCACCTTAAGAAAAGCATAAGTATCAGTTGTGCTTGCTTGGTGCTAAAGCTACTTCCTCTGTCTTCATTTTCATGTCAGGTAACTGGGACAGGCAGAAGCAAACATGATGACTATAACAAATTAACAACTCGTAATTCAGGGAGACTGGCAATATTTAAAAATTAGTAGGATAGTGACATGTGGTGATGCTGTATAAAACTATAATTTTCAGCAGAAATATGAATCACAGAATATTCTGATTTGGAAGGGGCCCACAAAGGTCATCGAAGTCCAAACTCCTGGCCCTGCACAGGACACCCCAAGAATCAGACCATGTGCCTGAGAGCATTTTACAAATGCTTCTTGAACTCTGTCAGGTTTGGTGCTGTGTCCACTTCCCTGGGGAGCCTGTTCCAGTGCCCAGCCACCCTCGAGGTGAAGAACCTTTTTCTAATATCATGCCTAATCCTCCCCTGGCACAACTTCAAGCCATTCCCTTGAGTCCTAGTCACTGGTCACCACTTAGAGATCAATGCCTCATTTTCCCCCTCATGAGGAAGTTGTACGCTGCAGTGAGGTCTCCCCTGAGTTTCCTCTTCTCCAGGCTGAACAGACTAAGTGACATCATCTCCTCATACGGCTTTCACTCAAGGCCCTTCAGTATCTTTTTTACTCTCCTTTGGATGCTTTCAAATAGCATTATATGCTTCTTATGTTAAGGCACCCAAAACTGCACACAATATTCAAGGTGAGGCTGCATCAGTGCAGAGCAGAGCAGGACAATCCCCTCCCTCGACTGGCTGGTGATGCTGTGCCTGATGCCCCCCAGGACATGGTTGGCCCCCCTGGCTGCCAGGGCACTGCTTACTCACATTGAACTCTCCCTCGACCAGGACCTCCAGGTCCTTTTCTGTGGCACTGCTTTCCAGCATCTTGTTTCCCAGTCTATACACACAACCAGAGTTGCCCCATCCGAGGTGCAGAATCCTGCACTTTCCTCTGTTAACCTTCATAGGGTTGGTGATTGCCAAGTCCTCAGAGTCAACAGCTTTTCCCAGTTTTGTGTCATCTGCAGACTTGCTCAGTACTCCTTTGAGTCCTGTGTGCGAGTCACTTATGAAGATGTTGAAGAGCACAGGGTGTAAGGTGGAGCCCTGTGGAACTCCACTAGGGACAGGTCATCAGTCTGATGTTCCCCCATTCGCTTTCACCCTCTGTGCTCAACCCTTGAGCCAACTGCTCACCTACCACATGATGTGTCTGTCCAACTGTGTGCTGGACATTTTGTCCAGAAGGGTACTGTGAGAAACAGCATCAAAAGCTGTGCTGAAATCCAGAAAAAAATATACATCAGCTGGCACCCCTTGATCAGCTAGGTGGGTTACCTTGTCATAAAAGGAAATCAGGTTATACAAGCAGGACTTTCACCCCATGAAGCTGTGCTTGTCTTCTGACTGCATTGTCCTTCAGGTGTTTTTCAATACCTCACAGAATAATCATGCCCACAATGGTACCATATGGTACAAGGCTTCTCTTTCTGTTACTTTTTTCTGTATTTTTCTCTTTCCCTTCACAGTGTCTTCCCTTTTTTTTCTGGCATTTTTTTCCCTGGATGCAGGAAACGAACAAGTAATGCAGCATGTACAAGTGTTAACTGAGTGGTGTATTTCTGTACTGCCTGTTTGGTACATGCCCTGTGTACTGTGGGGTTGATCAGTGACAGAGGTTTGACCTGAGGCATTGAATATCCGTTCTGATATCACTGTAGGAAAGATCATTCATGGTACCTATTTTATTTCCCCTTATCAAAATATCTCTTGGCAGCAGTCCCCTTTCAGCTGGTTTTTGTTCATGTTTTGAAATGGCACACAGTGGACAGTGTTTCTCTGCTTGCTGTAGAAATACTAGCCTGAACTTGGAAAGTGAAACCAAAATCAGTATAAGTCAATGTGAAGTGGTAATATTTAGCTGTTGCATGTCTGCCGAGTGTCTTCTTTCCTTTTTTGGGAAGGACTGGAAAACTCTTTCTCACAAGTATATTAGTTAGTCACTAATATTAAAAGTGGTCAGATTATTACTGACCACAAAAATCACTTTGAGAAAATAGTCTGCTTTGTTATTTCTGTGTTTCTGGTGTATGCTTTGAATGAATGGACAGCATTTTTAAACTTATGCTTTGAAATGCATCGGCATTTACAAACAAAGCTGCGTTCAGAATTGGGGTTTAGTACCTGCATCCATACAATTAGATAGGTTATGTTATTTTCAACATGTTCCAGGATTTAGACATTTGTGCATACGTCTTTATAGAAAGAAGCACAGAAAAGCAATTTTTTTTTTGTTTTAACTGAGTGTCCTTGCCATTCTTTCTTTCATTTTAACTATATTAATTTCAAATGCTTTTCTTGTTCTCAAATAGGTAGGCACAGAATCTGTTCCTTGCCAAAGGCAGTTTATTATTGTAAACTCTGTACTGGTTTCTACGAATATCTATACACAAATCTTAGAGCAAAATTGTTTTAAAATTTATTCCTTTTTGCAGAATGTGATGTTGGTCCATATTGCTAAATGAATGATAGTCTGTAGAGTATTGTAGTTTTACAACTTTTCAGACTCCTTACATAACTGTGTTACGGTTTAAGAGGACTGCATAAATATCTTGGATAAGCATAAAATCTCCCTGTTATCATGCTGAGGGTACCGCTATACCTGACAACAGAGAAGAAACATTTTGGTGTATCCACCTTTTATCAGGATGGAGAAGGGGGATGGACCCTTACTCAGAATTAAATTCTCATGTAAATCACCTCCCAGGAAGTCTAATCTTTGCTTATGGAACTAAATTTTTGCTGACAGACATCCTGCTGCAAGGCTGGTTGCTACAGTATTGCAAAATAGTAAAAAACAAAAACAGAGGCTGACAGAGCATTATTCTCATTCTTCATCTGCTTCTGCACAGCTGTGTGAACACTATAAGCGAAGGTTTATTTGCGCTCAATGGATGTGATTCCCTGCAATGAAACACATGCACACATCAGGTTTCTTTAGTGACTTTTCTCAGCTGATTCATCAAAAATGTTCCACTTTCATCTTTTTCAGTGGCTTGGCATACATCGATCTTCTGGGTTATTTTTGTTTGCTCCTTTTCTTCTCACTGTTAGTTCATTGGGGTCTTAGAGCCAAATTGAGGCTTTCTTTTTTCAGGTATTTTTTCAGCATGCTTGAAAAAAATCGTTAGTAGTATACTTTATTAGCATCTGTCTGCTTAAAAGAAAGTGATGAAAAGTGGTACTTGTGCCCATCTTTTAGTAAGTGTATTGAAAGTACAGTCTGCTTGGTAACCTGTTTGGTTGTTGATTCCTAGTTTGTGAGAGATCTGGCAGGAATGGCTGACGTGGCTGCTGGCTGTCATCCACCCAGCTCCCCTGGAGTTTCCTACTCCAACAGCAACTGTGGTATCGTATGCTGTATGTGTTCTTGAGCCAATACCAACTGGTGCTGACTTCAGTTTAACATACCCCAGGCTAGGGTGTCTGTGATAGCTTGGAAGCAGACATGCATCCCAGTCACTCATCCCTGGGTAGGGGAGATGTAGACTTGGCTTAGCTCTGTTAGTATTAGTAACTGGTATTAGCTATTGTCGTGATGAAATTATTGTAGTTACAAGATTGTATATACACATATGAACCATAATAGAGATGCCATTTAACACTCCTAGTTACTCCCCAGAGGAAAACTACCAATCAGATAGAAATATTCTGTCCTGCAACCAAATATGGGAAAGAAGAACAGGACTTACTGCAAGCAACCATGGATTAAGTAGTGTTCAAAGAAAAAAAATGAAAAAATAGAAAATAAATCAGGGAAATCCAGATGTTGAGGGGCGTCCTTTTTCAACAGCAGGCCAGAGACAAGCAGTCAAGGTGTTTGGACTTTTTCAGTGGCTCTGTTCCTGGTTTTGCATACATTTAATTCCACTAATGGTGGTGAAGAACTTTTGTGTCAAGTTTTTATTATTTTACCCCCATTTTCTACATATTTCCAAAGGTGTACTTTGCTTATTCTCTGCTAAAGATTGCTGATAGTGATTAGGGTTACTCAGTACTGTGTTAGAGCACTAGTGCCCATGGCCTGTTTTCTCTTTAAGCTTTGTAAAAGCAGGGAAAAAAAAATAAGAGAAATGATACGACTAACTGACATGCTGTTGGTTGGTTTATTTGTTTTAAATTGTAATCGCTGTAAAACCTGTTGAATTATATTGACCTCTAGACAAGCTGACCATACTTTTCTCAGCTGTTTAAATCTTAGGTGATAGAAGTTTAAATCTGTGGTAAATAACATCTACTCTGTGTTCAGATTTCTTTGATTAGTTTGCTTAAAAATAGGAAGCTTTAAGTACTCTTGATATAAGTATAATGTACTGTCAGATGAGCTTCTCATCTGTTTTTTCCTTGTTCCGGTTTTATGTGGTGTACGTCTGAGCTTCTCACTCACTAGAAAAGCAGGTGTGCAAGTCAGAAGGGCTTTTATAAAATTTGCAATCATATTACGACAGTGTTCATCCATTAGTAAGCAAGCCACTACTAAAACAATCTACGGTTTTTTGTTTTCAAGGTATAAGAGTATGCAATGGAATTTAGATTGCTTCATTTAAAGGCTCTTCTTACTATAAGCCAGTACAACGTAGTAATTTACTTGAAGCTCGGGGAAGGGAAAAATCTCACCGTCGTCGGTATAACAATGGCATGTATTGTGAAAAAGCGGAAAGTTGCCGTGTAATGTGTATGTTCTGTCAGAAACTGATGGTGTTTGAAATAGATATTGGATCTCTACATAATGAGTATTTTTTGTGTGGTTTCTGTACTCACATAGAATGAAACTGAAAATACATAGAAGGAAATATCTTGATTCAGTATTTTCTGTACTGATTTGAAGACAGCTAGTGATACAGACTTCAGTATTGAAGTGAAGTTGATGGGAACAGGTATAGAGAACAACTTCTTAGTAATTCACATTAATAATTATATGAACTTTGGAGAAAATTTAGACACTTAGGAATTTCCAAAATATATCACTTGAAATCTGTTTTACTAAAGATGCTGTTTTTAACATGGTCTTCCAAAGAATGCATAAATATATTTCAGTGAGAATTTGGGGGAAGCAGGAGAATGACACCTCACACTTCTGCAGATAATTAGACTAGACTTCATTATCTGATTGCAATGAGAACCTGGTGCTTGTCATGCCTGGGAATGCAGAAACCTTTTTGTTTTCAAGATATTTTTAGTTATTTTCTTAATAATTATATTAAAATACAATAAATTGAAGTTGTAAATTATGTAAGTTTTATGATAATTCAGTATAAGAATAAAGATTATATATTTCTAAGGGACAACCAGACTTTTCCGGAATGATGCATCGGTGGGTTGAAAAAAATCAAGTTCAATGCTCAACTGTTTCACTTTATGGAAATAAGTAAGCAGATTAACATTTATTTTAGGAAAGTTATCTGAAATAGCATCGATTAAAAGTTTCAAGTAATTTTTGTGATGGTTTTTTTATTAAACATTTTAAGGACAATTTTTTGTTCAGCCAAGAGCCGTATTTTGCTGTATGTTTCCAGTTTGATGTTTTCTGTCAACTCTTTAAAGTTAATCCTGATTTATTTCTATAGTAGTGCATTTTGGCAGCACTTTTTATAGTACTTGTCTCAGGAAGTGAGTGTGCCTAACCTAAAAGTGTGAAAAAGTTAAGAAATTAATAAAGACCCTATAAATATAGTGAAACTTTTTGTTGGTATATTTTTGTGAACAGTTTCAAGATAGCTATGTGACTACAGCCTGCTGAAACTCTTTTGTAACATCAAACTGAAACTACTCTGAAGTGTTGGAATGCTCAAATTAGATTTGCAGAAACTGATTTTTTATATATATATATATATTTAAAAAAAAAAACTTTCATAATTTTTCATTCGTCAGTGCTGGCCACCATAATAGTTAATCTACAATTGCATGGCCGACTCTTCAGATTTCTGAGAAGCAGCCTGTAAAGTCTTAGCCTTAATTATCTTCATTAATAATGTCACATTTGTATGTGATTAATAAATGCCGTTCTTCTTCAAAATGAGGTGTGCAAATTTAGTTTTCATTATTTTTATATGCACAAAGGGAGCATGGACTTTGCTGGGTAGTAATTTGGTAGTTTTTATCTAGAGGCCTGTATTTTGTCGACTTGCATAATATTAAAGATTCCAAGATGCAGACTTTCTTATGAAAGTTCATAAGTCAGAATCTCATTCTGCCTTATTATTCTGTGTGTTAAGATCTCATTCTCTTTCTGGATTCGATTAATCTCCCATTTTCAGTCTATGTTCCAGGTGTTTCTGCATACATAGCCACAGGTCTTGGGAGTACATGGGCATAGTTCAGTCTGTTTATAGTGGCAAATGCCTGCCAGAAAAATTTTTAGAGGTGTCGCTTGTTAGGCTGTCTAAATTCACTGTACAGCAGATGGCACTGGAAGAGCACATCAGTGGGAGACTTCAGTGATGCTGTAATTTGTGCAAAATACTAATGTAGCTGTTGCTGTGCTGAGGGTTGTGAAGAAGTTGCATAGTTCATTTTAATGTATTCCAGGAAGGGCTGCATGCTGGGCTCTTTGGCTTCAGCTTTTTTATATGTAGACTGTGGAAAATTCTATACTTGCAAGTGTAAGAGTGTATCATCTACTGAGGGCTGTTTATACAGCATTTTTAAACACATGGATATGTAATGCAGAATTACTGATATTCTTTAAGTATGTGCAAAGAAAGGAGGGTATCTGAGTCAATTCGGTATTTGACTTCAGGGTATATTTATTTTCTCCTGTCTTGGATAAAATATGTGTAGGAGGTATCATAGAGTGTATCTCATATGGAAGACTTGTTTAGAGACTTGTTCTCCTTGGTGGGTGTATTCAGTTTACTTTGGAGAGCTTTGACCAGACTGTCACTCAGTAGATTTTTATGATCTTTTCATGTGTGAATGAACTGGACTCTGGATAGATGCGTGTTGTTTACCTGCTTTATATTTGAGCATCAAACCTTTCCTATATCCTCATATGGAATTTTCAAGGGTACTAATAATGAGTCATACGTATCATAGGATATACTGACTTGGAAGGGACCCATCTAGATCATCGAGTCCAACTCCTGGCCCTAACAGGACACTCCAAGAATCACACTATGTGCCTGAGAGCATTGTCCAAATGCTTCTTGAACTCTGTCAGGCTTGGTGCTGTGACCACTTCCCTGGGGAGCCTGTTCCAGTGCTTGACCATCCTCTGCATGAAAAACCTTTTCCTGATACCAAACTTAAACCTCCTTCGACTCTACTTCGTGCCATTTCCATGGGTCTTTGTCATTGGTCGTGAGAGTGAAGAGATCAATGCCTGCCCCTCAGCTTCCCCTCATGAGCATGTTGTAGACTGCAATGAAGTCTCTTCTCAATCTCCCCTTCTTCAGGCAGAACAAACCAAATGACATCAGACACCTGTCTTAAGGTTTTCCCCTCAGACTCTTCACCATCCTTTGGATGGCTCTCCTTTGGATGCTCTCTAAGAGCTTAATATCTTTCTTATGTTGAGGCACCCAAAACTGCACACAATATTCAAGGTGAGGCTGCCTCAGTGCAGAGCAGAGTGGGACAATCCCCTCCCTCGACCAGCTGGTGATGCTTTGCCTGATGCCCCCCCGGACAGGGTTGGCCCTCCTGGCTGCCAGGGCACTGCTGAGTCATGTTCAATTTGCCATCGACCAGGACCCCCGGGTCCCTTTCTGCAGTGCTTCTCTCCAACCTGTTGTTCCCTGGTCTATACACACAACCAGGGTTGCCCATTCCAGGTGCAGAATCTGGCACTCTCTGTTGTTAAAGTTCATAGAGTTGGTGATTGCCCATCTCTCCAATTTATCAAGGTCTCCCTGCAGGGC
Organism: Oxyruncus cristatus; assembly: GCA_013399855.1. Lineage (NCBI taxonomy): Eukaryota > Metazoa > Chordata > Aves > Passeriformes > Cotingidae > Oxyruncus > Oxyruncus cristatus. The sequence goes on along the minus strand of VXAY01003767.1, from coordinate 543,990 downwards.
CTCCCTGCTTTTGAGGGAGTCAACAGCTCATCCCAATTTAGTGTAGTCAGCTAACTTATTTAGTATCCGTTTAAGTCCTCCGTCCAAGTAATTTATGAAGATTTTGAAGAGCACTGAGCCAAGGATGGAGCCCTGTGGAAACTCAGTAGTGACAGGTCACCAGTCTGATGTAACCCTGTTCACTGTAAGTATTTGTGCTCAACCTGTGAGCCAGTTGCTCACCCATCATACAACATTTTGTCCAGAAGGATACTGTGGCAGTGAATCAAAAGCTTTGCTGAAGTCCGAGAAGATTATATCTATTGTCTTTCCTAGATCAACTAAGGGGGTTACCCTGAAGAAGAAGGAAATCAGGTTTTACAAGCAGGACTTTCCTCTCATGAAGCCATGCTGGCTGTGACCAATGACCCTCTTTTCCAGGTGTTTTTCAGTACCTCCCAGAATAATCTTCTGTATGATTTTGCTAGACACTGAAGTGAGACTGACAGACCTTTGGTTTCTGGGGTGCTCCTTCTTTCCCTTCTTGAAAATTGGGGCAACATTTGCCAGCTTCTGGTCAGCTGGGACCTACCTGGATTCCCAAACTGCTCAAAAATCATTGAGAAGTTTTGCAATGACATCAGCTAGTAAATTAAGGATTCTTGGATGAATCCCCTCAGGCCCCATGGATTTGTAGGGATCCAGCTGGAGGAGCAGATCCCACAGAATTTCAGGGTTGACTTTGAGTTGATCATTCTTGCAGTCATGATCCTCCAGCTCAGGGCATTGACACCCCCTTGATCCATCATCCATGCTAAAGACAGGCAAAGAAAGTGTTAAACACCTCTGCCTTGTCTGTGTCCCTGTTTGGGGAGTGACCATCTTCACCCTGTAAGACCAGTGATATTTCTATACTGCCATTCATCTATTTGAAAAATCTCTTTTCATTGTCCCTTACATTTCTGGTCAGCTGCAATTCCAGCTGAGCTTTGGCTGCACAAATTTTCTCTCTGCAGCGGCAAGCAGAATCTTTGTATTCTTCCCATGTCACCTGACCTTGCTTCCACTGGGCATACACCTTCCATTTTTGCCTTATTTCCAAGAAAAGATTCCCTGCTCCTGTGCCCTTAGGGGGTGAGGTTTAAAAACTGCAAAGACCTGCAAAAATGTTTTCCTGGGGGACTTTACTTACTAGTTCCCTGAGCAGCCTGAACTCTCCTCTCCTCATGTCTAGAGTTGAGGTTTTGTTGGCACTTTTCCTTCTGTTAACAGAAATTTTAAACTCTGTCGCTTTGTGGTTGCTTTGGCCAAGACAGACACCAGTCTCCACTTTGCTCAGAAGATCCTCTCTGTTGACAAGCAGCAGATCAAGAAGGGCATCTTTCTGAGTTGGCTGGCTTAGGAACTGTTCCATAAAGTTGTCATCCAGGTTTTTAAGGAATCATTTGGCCGGGGTTGTGCCAGCTGTGGGATGCTTCCAGTTGATTTCTGGCAAGTTGAAGTCCCTCGTAGGGACAAGGGCAGTTGACGTGGAAGTGTCCCGTTTGGACAGTCATGCATTTTTTTTTTGATAAAGATATTGGCTACTAAGGTAGTGTGACAGACATAAAACACTTTTTTGGTCAAACAGGCTCAGTAGTTGCTTTTTAAGTAAAAAGTTTTGACTACTCTGGGTGCTGCCTTAGAGACTGATCTGTTGAGATTTTTAGATATTAGATTTTAATTGGTAAAAGAACTTCCACATTTTGATACAGAAGGATTAGCATGTGATAAAAACCTGTTCTTTCAAGTGACTGGTTTAATCTTTTAGTTATGGAAAAGCTGAAACAATGTTCCTTCAGCCAAATTTTAGGTACCTAATTGTTTTGAAACACACCAATGACAAAAGATGTGTGAATCATATAGTTTAGGGCATCTTCTTTCCCTAGTCAACAATGTGAAAATGCTCTTTTAATTTCTCACTACCTTAGAAGGCAGATTTTACTTTTTTGTTCTTTTTTATTTTTTTCTTTAGAGTTAGGAATTGCAAGCAGTATAATGTAGTTTCCACAATGATGGGGGAACATTTCTGGAAAAGTGGAAACTAGTGTCAGCTTGTGGGTGTCAGTCAGAAGCAGTTGGAAAACATTGTGGATTTCGCAGGTGGAGCTAATGTGAGGGTTTCCAGGCTTCTAGTACTACATACGCAAAAGCACAGTTAAATTTATCAAATGAACCAACACTCTGTCAGTTTAGGAGCAACATGGAATCTTGAAGTTGTAATTTTTACTCATTTTGTGGGTTCATTTACTTACCTATGATGAAAAGCTAACTGTAAATTGGTAAGATGGCAAAATCCAAATGTTTTAGGAATAGAAGTTCAGCAAGACATTTTGAGTCTCCTCTTAATTGACATGTCACTCTCCCTTTATCTGTACTTGTAGGAAGTAAAAGTAGTATTTTAACCTTTGAAAAGTCATACCTGTATCTCAGTATCTACTTCAGATTGTTCAAGTGGAATGTGTTGTCTTAAGGTTTCATGACTCTTGGTACAACAGGCATCATGTTAAAAGTGGAAAATAATCTGAACATCTGATAAAATACTGGTTCTGTTTTTTTAAGGTTTTAATATTTGTTTATAGCAAGAAATTGATTGTTAGTCTTTTGTTTGTTTAGGGAACAATTTTGTTAGGCATGTTTGTTCTTTGGTAGGAAGTATATCAGTTTACAGACAAGAGAAACCTTTTAGTTTCTCCCCATTGAAAGTAAGGAAAGTGCTATTTAGTTTGGTAATTAAGAAAAAGAAATGGGAGGAGCTGAGCATGCTCTAAAGATGGACTTGTGAAATATCAGAGGTTATGACGAAGTCAAACCTGGTCTTTGCAATAAGAAGATGCAGATAGTGTAGGGAGTTTGAAGATAGGACTAGGGTACAAATCTAAGTAAATCAAGCTTTACTGCTACTGCTTTGTATGGAGCAGTGTCCAACCTCCAGCAGCAGGGCTTTACATACATTTTCTTAGGGTATTTTGAAGTTCAGAATCCCCAGATGCCTCGTATTGCCTTTTAGTTTGCTTTGAATATGATCCTTTAGCCTTTATGTACTTGAGGACCACAAAAGTTGGACTGCACAAGAGTAATAGCCAATGAACTGCTGTTTTGGTTATAGTAATCATTCTCCTCACATGTTTTTGAATGCTTATTAAAGAAAACCATATAGTTTAGTTGAAAAACTTATTTCAGTTTATTGCACTGTTTTTCTCAGTTGCTTGTATTGTGATACCATGGGAGAGAAGTGGGAATTATGTACATAAGGGCTGTTTTACTTTCCCCTCAGTCCACCAAGGTTGGAAGATTTCTTGAAAGATTCAGCTTGCCATGCTTAGATTGGAGCCAGGCTTGCTGCTGCAGTTTGTGCTGCTAACATCACACGTATTTGGAGGTACGTGGAATAATGGCTACTACTACTGGTAGTACCTACTTCTGTGGCAGTAGCAACTTCTCTCTCTTCTCTTTCCTGTGTTCTTCTGTCTGCAGAGCTGTTTAATTTGAAAGGTCTAAATAACTTTAAAAAGAACCAAACCAAGCCCCCCCGCAAAGCACAGCCAAACCTGAAACAAAAATCCAGATAAGCCAAAAGGTCAAATTTGTGGGTAGATGACTCTGCAAGATGCCAGGTGGGAGCAGTTGACTGGGAGCTGTGTCCACTAGATCTTGGCAGAAGTACTGGAGGAATAAAAGTTCCAAAAGTTCTAGGCAATAAAAGCCTGTAACTTGGTCTTCTGTGCCTAAAACAGTTTCTTTCAAAGAAGTTCAGGAGGGGACTTGTAAACATATGTTACTTTGCTGTTAATGTCCCTCTATTTTTTCATTAGAGGTAGTTTTCCTATAATTATGTAACCTTTTGAATATTACTCAACTTGTGTAGAGAAAGTATGACCTTATAAGACCATGTTTTTAGGACCAATCACTGTTTAAAACCTGTATGTAGGAATCCTGTTGAATATCTCCTGTAGTTTTATCTTCTGTAGTTATTTATGTGGGGTCTTTTTAGGAGCCTTGGGAAAGAGAGGAAAGTTTCTGTGCTTGAAAACATGTATACATGCGTTAAATATATGTGCCTGTGAGTGTGATGTAAGGTGTGTGTATGTTCAAAAAATATCATGCTGAAAGCAGAAAAAAGTTGTGGAAATTTCCAAGGCAGATGTAGCAGATTCATTTTTTGAGCCTGATTGGTTTCTAAGTCAGCTCTCTATTTTTACTTTTCTTTGATGCCCATTGTTTAAGTGCTGCGACTTCGGTATTGTTTGGAGAGGGGGAAACCCTGATAGATAATTTTTGAAATATTTCTTTTGTGAAGTTAATTGTTTTTTATTTGTTTCCAGGAAATGGCTCTTGAAGTTAAATGAGGCTGGATAAGACACGTAAATGAAGCAGAAGCTGCTCTGCATGTGTTAGGGCTATATCACCACAAGCGCTGCTCATCAGCCAGATTTGTTAACTTGTCATAATGAAGAAAATTAGTCTGAAAACAATTCGCAAGTCCTTTAACTTAAATAAAAGTAAAGATGAAAGTGACTTTGTAGTGGTTCAGCAGCCATCCTTAAGTGAATTTGGAAAAGATGACTCCTTGTTTGGCAGCTGCTATGGTAAAGATTTGGCTAGCTGTGAAGTCAATAGTGAAGATGAAAAAGGAGGCAAAAATAGATCAAAAAGTGAAAGTTTAATGGGTACATTAAAAAGGAGGCTTTCAGCAAAACAAAAACAGAAAGGCAAAGGCAGCACACCATCTGTAAGCTCTGCAGATGATGACACCTTTTCTTCCTCATCTGCTCCAATAACCTTCAAAGATGTGCGAGCTCAAAGACCTCTGAGATCCACTTCCCTCCGTAATCACCATTACAGTCCAACTCCCTGGCCCCTTCGTCCTACAAATTCAGAAGAGACTTGCATCAAAATGGAAGTGAAAGTCAAGGCCTTGGTCCATTCCTCTAATCCAAGCCCAGCACTGAATGGTGTTCGAAAGGACTTCCATGAGTTGCAGTCAGAAAACGTGTTCCAGGAACAAAACAATGCATTAAAAAATACAGAATCTCAGAACGGAGACTTGCATCTTCATATTGATGAACATGTGCCTGTAGTTATTGGATTAATGCCTCAGGACTACATTCAGTATACTGTGCCTTTAGATGAGGGAATGTATCCTTTGGAAGGATCACGTAGTTACTGTCTGGATAGTTCCTCACCCATGGAAGTTTCAACTGTTTCTTCTCAAGTGGGGGGAAATGCTTTCCATGAAGAGGAGAGCCAAGTGGATCAGGATGTAGTCGTTGCACCGGATATCTTTGTGGACCAGACGGTGAATGGTTTGTTGATTGGTACCACAGGAGTCATGTTGCAAAGCCCAAGACTTAATCACAGCGATGTCCCTCCACTCTCACCTTTGCTACCTCCAATGCAGAATAATCAAATCCAAAGGAACTTCAATGGATTAAATGGCACAGATGCCCATGTGGCTGAAAGTATGCGCTGCCATTTGAATTTTGATCCTAACACTGCCCCAGGAGTTGGAAGAGTCTATGATTCTGTACAGAACAGTGGTCCTATGGTTGTGACAAGTCTGACAGAAGAACTGAAAAAACTTGCAAAACAAGGGTGGTACTGGGGCCCCATTACACGTTGGGAGGCAGAGGGAAAATTAGCTAATGTGCCTGATGGCTCGTTTCTCGTTCGAGATAGTTCTGATGATCGTTATCTTTTAAGTTTGAGTTTTCGTTCCCATGGAAAAACTCTTCACACTAGAATTGAACACTCAAATGGTAGGTTTAGTTTTTATGAACAGCCAGATGTGGAGGGACATACATCTATAGTTGACTTAATTGAACATTCAATCAGGGACTCTGAAAATGGAGCTTTCTGCTACTCGAGATCCCGGCTGCCTGGATCTGCCACTTACCCAGTGAGACTGACAAACCCAGTGTCTCGGTTTATGCAGGTGCGCTCTTTGCAGTACCTGTGTCGTTTTGTAATACGTCAGTACACCAGAATAGACCTGATTCAAAAACTGCCTTTGCCAAACAAAATGAAGGATTATTTACAGGAAAAGCACTACTGAAAGCTTACGGGATTCTTGCATCTTGCACTTTGGGAACGACAACAACAAAAAGAGATTGAATTACAGTTTACAGACTTTCATTATTATCAAAATCTTTTGCTGCCATAAAAATATTTCATTTTTGTGTGTAGAACAAAAGTAATGCATTTGGATTTATGTTTGTTTTGGGGGGTTTTGTGTGTTTTGCGAGACTTTCTTTTTTGTTTTGTTGGAAAGAATGATCTCAATTTATTTTTTAGAAGTGTGAAATAGCTATCTTTCATCAATGTGCAGATTAATCACAATGTGAATGATCAAATTCTCCTTAATTTCCCCCAAGTCCTTTGCTGCTATCCACTGTGATTTTTATGCATTGAAAGCACATTTCATGTGTATTCAACGATATATAAAAAAGTCAAATGAAATTTGTTGAATGGAATTTTTTTTTCCCTTAAAACAACCTCTTGGAAAAAAAATTGCCATGGATAAAGAACGTATTGGTATTCTAAATTACTGAATTTACACCTAAGGTAAGAACTATTTCCTAGTGTCTGTCCTAATTAGAAATTTCTGTAGAGATATGCCCTATTGTATAGACAGAGCTGTGTGATAAGAACATGGTTAGGCAGCATATCTTTAAGAAAAAAAGCAAATGCCTTCCTCCTTAGCCTTGTGTTGTCTGTACGGTCTTATGTTTGAGAAGGTTGGTTCACAGCCTTTTTCTTGTCTAAGTGTTTTGTCCTCTAAAAATGGCCTTTAAAAAAAAAGTCTATGAAAGTCAATATATAATACCTATAAGGAAATTACGGTATTGGGATCTTGTCAAATACTATCTTTTCTAATCATGCCATCAGTTAAATAAATGAACAACTACCAGGTCCCCTCTTTTTGTCCTTTTCCTTCCTGCCTCATGTTGGGGAGCAGGGGAGTGGAATTTCCTGGATTTGTAGGAAGACTCTAGGAATTGTTATTGTGCGAACATAAATTATAAGCCATTTTGGGGATGGGATAAAACTTTTAATAGGATGATTTCTACCTTATTTATATTCAAGCTACTTGAAATTTTATCCTTTTTAATTTTTCTGCATTTTTTTTTGTTTCAGAATTTACAGTAGTACACTAATGTCCTTTGGATCATTTTCCCCTTATTTTTATGTCCTTTGGGGAGGAAGGAACAGGACTGATAAGATTTTTGTATGGAAGATGTGTAAAATGCATCTCTAAAGCTCTCTTCTCATAGTCTTTTAAATCATTGAGAAAAGATGTTTGGATGTAACAGTGACCACAGAAAATGTTTCAGTTTATTGTCATGAAATATGTTTTGACATAAGAAATATTGAATCAATTAAGTAAATGTTTGTGATATCTGTCAAAGATTCTGGCATTTGAAAAGCTTACAGTTATTCTAACCTTCTGTAGGGAAAAAAAGACTTTCAGTGGGGAGTACAGGTTCTACACTGTAGTATGTTCATCGTGCAAGGTTAACCCACAGCATTTTCCTGTATTGTTTTAGTTGTTGGTTTGTGTTTCTTTTTTCTCCCATGTTTCGATCACTTTTATGAGTTATTTGTTAAAGGGGTCATAGCTACTTTGGGAGGGAGGTTTGCTTTGTCTGCCTCTGCCCCCCCTTTTGTATTTTAGAATGTCATATTCCCTGTCTCTGGGAGGAGTGGCTAATCAGTAAACATTACCTTAGAAAACAGGCTGGTCATCTTCAATACAGCTTTCTTGTTTAGGTCATTTTTTTCTCCTTATTTAATCTAGCCTTTTGGTCCCCTGAAATGAGTCTTTAGGAATGAATACAGTATTGCTGCAAGGTGGTGCAGTAGCACTACATCTTGGGTTGCCTGAATTGATAGACAAAATTTATATTTTTTTAATTTATTTTTTTGACCATAATGTTTAACTAAAAAATAAAAAAAAGAAAATCAAAGGTAGATAAAGACTGCCTTTGCTTTTAAGGGAGGGAGAATAAGGATTTCCTCTTTAGCCTGATAAAGTTTTAAACTTAAAAAGTGAAATAATCTAGAGCAGTCTATACATGTAATTTGTTGGCTCTGCCATGGAGATATATCTATGAAAGTGTGAATTCTGTTTTCTTTTTTTTCCTCTACTGACTTCTCCCCCTATCCGGTCATGCCCCATCCCCCCCTCCCCTGAATCAGGATCACTAAATTTATTCAAAAAGGCACAATAACCTATTGTATGGTACAGTGTTCTGATTCTGTCTGTGGGGAGGAAAAAGAAAATAATTTTTATGGATTTCAGATGCATACTTTTGGAAGAAAGCCTCTGGCATGTTCTTCACTTTAAAAATTCTTTCCCCATACTAGAGGGCCTATGCATTCTAAGGAATCTTTGAAAGATTATAGTATATTAAATATTTTCTTTGCCATTTAATACCACTATTGAATGCATTAAACATATGTTTATACTATGCCACATGCATTAATTTAGCAGTCATTGCATTGAAACTTAAATATTTGAAGCTATAATATCCTGGTCTTATTGCTGAATTGAAAAACGTGCAAGAACACACATGTTAAAATTCTTGCCCATGCCTTTATAAGTTTCAGTTTGTTCACTGATAAATGTTGATACTTATGGTTTTCTTTAAACTCTGTTTCAACTATCCAGTTTCTGAGTTGCCTTTCTTGCTTGTTCTTCATCTGTGAACTTAATCAGGTCAAGTTAACTTTGTCATTTCCCCACCCCCTGCATAAAGCTACCACAAAAGGAACACTTTAAAGTGGCTGAGGTATGGGATGTGAGAACCACATAGCACTTTGCTTCTGAATAAAAAAATGGTGGTGATATTTCTACTGAGCTCAAAATACTTTAAATCAGTAGTAAGTAGACACAAATACTTATTTTTCAGGTTTCTTTACTCAGAACCTCACAGTATTTTTTCATGCTGAGGTAACTGGCCAGCCAGGAGAAGGAACCCAGAAAAAGACTTTGAAAACATTAAAGATACTTACAATTTCTTATAATAAAGATTAATATAAAAGAAACACAATAACATTTAGTTATGAGTCAATTTAGAAGTAGTCAGAATAACCACAAAAATGGTGTTGACTTCTGCTTCATGAAAATTAGAGGAACAAAGTGTCCTTGACAAATAAAAGGAAAATGATTGAGAATATTTTGGGGGACTTTGGAAGTAGATACACTAGGAATAAAAGCTAACTGACTATGATCCTTACAGAGTAGAAATATGGCTATTTATTCAGCACAACAATTTAAGGTTCAAAAAGTATGCTTTTTATGGGATTGAATTGTGGAAAAATGTTTTTAAAAATGAAACTTTGAAATTAAATTTTTTTTGAGCATCTGAAATGATTGACATTATTGATAACATTTCTGTTTACCAATTAGAAGAGTTAAACCACACGTTGTATTTGGAAATAATAAATTTACACAAGTTCCTCTGTGGGTTTTTTTTTGTTTGTTTGTTTTGTAAGCCAGTGTTATAAACAACTGAAAGTGGTGTGTATTCTTTGATCTGTTTGAGGGATATAGCACTTATCCTGCTGTTGACATAGTGAATGCCATCTTTTTATCAAAATGTAATTCTGTCAGAAGCATCAGAAATGCAATTATTAATTAAACTCATTGTTCTCAGATGAGCTGACTTTGCATTTTGTTAAAACCAATTTCTTTCTGTGAATATTGACTGCTGGGCTAAGTAAAATCTGTGTTTTTGTTTTGATGCATTTCATCTATGTGAATACTGGAATTATAAATTTAAAACAGCATACCAGCAATATATGGGCTATGATTCTGATGAGAAGTATTTCTCTCTTACTGAACTTTCAGATTCTGAGCTAAGCTATGGATGCATTAATGATTGCCAGTTTAATTTCTTAAAATCTTTCTATGACTGCAAAGAATAAAAATTACAGGCATTCTTTATAAATAAAAAACGGGCTAGATGATAGTTCATAATATGAAAAATATGGCATTATTGTAGCTGGAAAGTATTCTAAATTCTACACAAATCATGAAAAACTCTAAAAGAACTTTTTATGAGTACCTGTTGGGTTAAAGGATTTTTATAGTGATGATGGAGCGCCATGAAGTTAATACTTGCAATCCAGATTGCTGTAGTTTACACTTTTCTCTGTTTCAGACCTGGTGTGCACTATTTGTACTGAGCACACCACAGAGTGAATTATCCAAAGTCCATTGATTTTAATGTGTTTTGGTTTGTAAACAAAATTAAAGTAATTTCTTGCACATTTTTGAAAAATAATTGTATAAGGATTTATGTATCTGCTTCTGGATACAGTGTGTAAATAAAAATTTCATTCACAAAAAGATCTGTGGAGTGTTCTATACTTTTAATTACATTCTAAAATGAAAAAAAAAATCTGAGAGACATTGTAAAATTTGGGCATCTGACTCAAATATATAAATTTTAATGATTACAGTTTAAACTATTCTATATTTTTTAACTTTTGCTTGTTGACTTTCAAAATGTTTCTGTATACCAATTATTTTAATTTCTACTTTACAAAGAAAACAAACAAAATTTGCCAGGACATAACTAGAATACGATTTTTAAAAGGTCTGCGTAAATGCTGAAAACTAACTTTCCAATAATGTTATGTGGGCTTTTTTTCCATTAAAAATTTACAGAATTCATAACAAAAGTCACCATTTTATCCAGATGTACCTCAAAGGTATATTAGTGTCTCTTGCCTTCTAAGCAAGCAAACAGTTCTTATTTAGCTTGAAAAGAGAAAGTTATGTATGGTATTGATCTTCAGATGTTCACTTGATGCTGTCCTAGATTCACTTTAAAAAGAGAGTGAAAATTTAAACCCTGGGAAGTCACACAAATAAATCAGAAGATCCAAGATAAACAGCTGCTATGTTACAAAATATATTCACAATTGTTCACATGTTTTCATGTATTTGGGACTTAGGCTCACTACTCAAGTTCAAGTTAATACCACCAGTTCCTTAGGTCTTGGTTATAACTGGGGGGAGGAAGTCACTAGTGTTCATATTGTCCACAATTACGTACTTTTCTATCTATCCTATATCTTAAGTCCTCAAACAGTAACCAGAAATAATTATTAGTTTTTGCTGTTTGAGAGAAAATTATATTCTCTAGTTTCCTGCTGCTCAGGCTGGTATTGCTTTATGCTCAGTATGTTGTGTGGTTGTTCCCCTGGTGCACAGGGGATCTTGCAGGAGTTTTGTTACTGGGTCAGCATGATGTTCTTCTCTTTGTTCTCTTCACTCCAGAAATTTGGTGAAGAATAAGCTTACCCTAAGATGCTTCCATGGTAAGTAGTGAAATGTGAGAAAGAATTAATTTTTCAGCCACCTGTAAAATGAGCATGATCCAGGCAGGGCTGAAATGTTTATAGTCAAGATGTCTACAATACTAATTATTTCTACCTTATATTCGATCATCTTTTTAGTTGTGGGTAGAAGAGAAAGACACTGCCTGATGCAGAAAGCTTGCTGTATTTCTGATAATACCAAGGTAGGTACCAAGGTAGGGCTTGGCAGTGGGGAGCTGAATTAAGTCATCCTCTGCAGTTAAGATTACCTCAAAATTTACAAAGCTCTAAGATCCAGTGGAAGTCAATAATATTTAGGAAACAATGTTCTATCACTTTCTTCCAGCACATACAATTTGCTTGCAGTCTGTGATTTTTTTTTTTTTTTTGCCTTTTTAAAGGCTGAGGTTCAGCCAAGGTTTTATCATCCCTTGCAACATTAATATGCACTTCTTTGTTTATTCTGGTAAGGTAATAACTATTCTTTCCTGTCAATGCCGTGTGAAGCAGGAATAGGATATTGTAGGGAGTGGCAACAATGGTCATTTGTTAGGTTTTAAGGAGTGACTGAGAAATAGGTGGTGGTCTGCCTCAGATCAGATTCTCAGTCCAACTTGACAGAATCATAGAATGGGTTGGGTTTGAAGGGACCTTAAAGGTCATCTAGTTCCAACCCCCTGCCAGGGGTAGGAAGGAACACCTTTCACTAGACCAGTTTGCTCAGAGCCCCCTCCAACTTGGATTTGAACAATTCTAGGGAGGAAGCATCCACGACTTCTCTGGGCAATCTGTTCCAGTGCCTCACCACCCTCACAGTGAAGAATTTCTTCCTAGTACCTGATCTAAACCTACTCTCAAAGCCATTCCTCCTTGTCCTGTCACTACACAGCCTTGTAAAAAGTCCCTCTCCATCTTTCTTGTAGGCTCCATTCAGGTATTGAAAGGCCACAATTAGGTCATCCTGAAGCCTTCTCCAGGCTGAAAAATCCCAATTCTCTTAGACTTTCCTCATAGGAGAGATACTTCAGCCCTCTAATCATCTCGGTGGCCCTCCTCAGGACTTGCTCCAACAGGTCCCGTGTCCTGAATCTCTTCAAGTGCAAACTTTGGAGATGGTACTGATGAGGGTTGGGGTAGGCAGGGTACCAGCCCTCATGAAAGAAGCTTAAAAAATAAAGGAATGTTTGCATGCAGAGAATGAGGAAGGAAAGATAAGTGTGATGTGTTTCACTTTTGGTGGGTGACAATGAGTAAGTTTGGATGCACACAGAGGAAGTGTGTGTGGCAGAGCCTGGACTGCTCCTGACATTGACAGCTTAAGTGCCATTTGGGCAGTTATGGGCTGAGGGAAGACTCAACATCCACTGAAAGGAACCACAGCAAAGGTAACACAACTTTTGTAAAACTTTGGAGCAACTGTGTCTGATGGTAAATGTGTGTTATGTCTTCATCTGCCCAACATTTCTGTCCAATTTTCTTTAATTTACAGGACTTTTAAGCTGCAATCCAGTTTTCGTGTCCCTGTGATGGGGTGTTTCTGACTGAGCCTGCTGCAGTAAGAAGGGCAGTTTTTTAAAAGCATCCCCTGTTGGTTTCAGCTATTTAAAAAGGAAACATTGCTTATACAGATGGAGGAAGTAAATCAAATGTGTTTTCCAGATTTCTGGATGAAATAGCTAGGGCATCTATCATCATGTGATCATTATCATATCTGTTTCTTAATTCATGTGTCTTTTCAGTTGTACTTCTGTAAGTTAAGAAAGAAATGAAAACACCATCTCAGTTTCTCAGACTGTCATTGGATGCTTCTGTGTTTGACCACAACCACATCAACCAAGGGGCTACCTGGGCTGAAAAGATTTTTGGCAGTGTTGCTTTCCCACAAAATATCTCCCTTTTTCCTCTGTCCCAGCTTTCTGCTTCCATCAGGAGACAGCAGCTGTCTTGTTCAGTTTCTGGTTGGAATTTTTTTGGTGTATCCACTACTCCAAACTCAGGTTTCCACTGAAAAGCATACTTTATTTTCTTCCAGAGCACCTTTATTCCCTGGTTGTCTACCCTGTGTCACTCCAAGAAGAAAATAAAGAAACCTGTGAATGTTCTAATCTTCCTTAAACCTGATCTTGTCTGAAGCAAAACTGACTGGTTTAAACAGTCCCATTTTGTGCTAAAGAAAAAATTACCTGAACTGTTTTATGCAAGCAGTGTTTTCAGACAGTCTCACGATGCTGAAATCTCTAAAAGTCTCAGTTTCAAGACTTTATTGTGCAACAAAGTCAAAAGATACTCTGTAATTGGCATGAGCATGAATTTTTGAAATGTGTTCTGAGAAACTCCTTTCTATGCTGTGATAAAGGTAAAAGATATCAAAGTGCAGGTCCATGGCAGACTTGTTCCTTTTTGTCAGTCGTTTGTGACAGTCACTGACCAGCTTCAAGTTTTCTAACTTCCCCTTATGTTTTCTTTCTCTTAATTTATCTTTTCAGTTTCAGTGGACGAATCAAATCAAAAAAATTATAGAGGGATGGAAATTGTTACTATTGCTGTATTTTCAGTGAGAAATTTTTTTCTCTGATAACAGGCAAAAAATACATGAAATTTAATACTGACATGGTTAACTTCATACCAGTTAACTGTTAAGGTGGTTCATCAAAGAATCATGTACTCCTGTGGGTTAATGTAGTAATGAAAGTGAAGATAACCTTATTGTCATCTTTTGGTACTTGATTTACTGTATATCCAAGTTTCTTAGGAAGATAATTATGACGATAATTTATTGCTTAGAATGAAAGCCACAGCCTCTCATAATGAGATGATTAACTTTTCTCCAAAAGTGGTATTTGGGAAAAAATTATTTAAATTTGGAAAGCATTTCCTTACATGTAAAAAAAAAAAAAAAAGTGGCACTGTCAAATCTTCAAATTAACATTGACCTCAATAAATTTTCAGGTTTAATTAATTTTAGAACAATTTCCTATGGATAGTTGAGAAGCAGAATGTTAGATTGAAAGACTCATTTCAGAAACAGTAATTGCTGTTGTAATAATTAAAGACTACTTTCTGTCTCTAAGAATTCAATAATTTATGAATTTAGTATATTGCTTTATTCTAATACAATAAAAGGTTTTCCAACTGTAATACATACTAAATATTACTTTCACTGATGTCCTAGTGTACTCCTGAGTTGGAAACTTCCTAAGATCAGCTAACAGCATAGTTCAGTGACAAAAAATGTGTCTTAAGAAAATGAAGTAATCCCTGCCTCCAGCCACCCCAAAATCCCAAAACCTTTATTTTATACATGATCACCACGCACAACTGTAAATGTAAAAGGATTGTGAAAGAACTGCAACAAAATCATCAACACTTGAAATATGTTCAAGTATAGCTAATGTACTTCTTTGGCATGTATTATGTTCAAATAGATCAGCACTCAAGAAATTGCCTTAGGGTGTAGTTGTTTCATACACAAATGATGGTGTCATTTGAAATTGATATATTATGAAAATACAGAAACAGTTTTAATGAGTCTGAGAAAGGCATACAACATACATAAAAATTTCCTCCAAGTAACTTTTCAGTGAATTATTTATCCTTCTAGGAGCTAGTTACAATTTTATTCAGCAGAGATTGATTTTTAGATATCATGCCTCCTAGTTGATACTCAAATTACTTAGTTACTTTGTACAAATTTACTTATATCAGAATTTAACTTGTGGTGGGATCTAAGAGGGGTTTTTTTGTGGAGGGAGACGTAGAATTTTTTCCAATGTTGTCATCTCTGCTGCTCCAGGAATGTTAAAGTTACATTTTGCACAGCCTGAGTTAGGAAACTGGTTAGTTTCATATAGATTTGCTTTTTTTAAACTTTAGGTAGTGTGTTCAGCCATTGGAAGTTTATTGTTCTTTTAAAGCTGTCAATATTTTTAGCGTAGAATATGTGATGTACAGTACAATGCAAGGAAACATAGCTACAAAAGTAATAGCTTTGAGCTCTTAGAAGACAAATTTGAAGAAAGGGTTTTATAATTTTCTTTTAAACCAGAGGTTGTACTGTGATGTATTTTTATTTTCTGTCATAAAATACTTGTTTTAAGTGCAAGGAAATCTACTTGAAGATTAGCAATGTTTTAAAAATAATGATTTTATTAAAAAAAAAAAAATTATTTCTTATGATGATGACACTTCTTCACATGCATACCTCTCTACCTCCCTACCTCAGGGCATACCAGTGTGTAGACATGACATTTCTCTTCATCACTGTGACTCTTAGTTCCAACACTTCTCTTCCCCACTCTTTACGTAGCCTGATCATTGACAGTTTAATCTCCCGTCGCTTAAATCACTTGTTTTGGTGTCATTTTCCCCAGCTGCCCTTGCAGCATCTCTGACATGCTTGCTGTGTGGGATATTCATATTAAAACCTGCCATGTGACTCAAAGATAACCTCTATCCCTTCATGTGGGAGAGAAGAGGAAGCAAAATGGAAACATCATTCATTTGACCGGTGTTGTACATGCTGTCAGCTGCTCCAGTGCTCGTACAGCCTCATGCAGGGGCTCCAGGCAAGGCCTCTGGCTTAAATCCTTGTCTGGTTTCAGCAGTGTGGTAATGGTTGTTGCTTGACAAGCTGAAGGAAGTTATCCTAAAGTTAGAGAGAACAGATGAAGTATTTGTTTCTAGAAGTCTCTGTAGAAATCTTACACACAGGTATTAATGCTTAAGGCTCGTAATGATTTAAGACAAGCATTCTCAAGAGGTGTCATAACAGGAATAAGAATAATATGTCAGAGAAATGAGGTTCAATCTACAGCTGATGCTACTAATTTTACCTGCCCTGAGTTATGACCTGCAGGGTCCCCACAACCAGCCCACTGTCGAAGTAACATGCAGGTTGCTGGCCAAGGACAATGAAATTTTTTCAGGTGGCTGATGAACTGAGTGTGAACTAGGACCTATGATTCCTGTCATTGTATCTCCCAAAAAAAACATCTACGGGGGAAAAAGGAAAAGGAGGAGGAAGAGGTTCAAAAGAAAGAAGAGGAGGATATGCTTCACACAGCCAGTCTTGAGGTGAGAAGCTCCTTTTCACGGGGTCTTTTAGGTGCTAAGAATGTGTGTGAGCAAGAACACGGTGAGTTCATATTTTAGAAATACTTGGTGTGGTTCTGCTAGATGCAAAGATAGTGCCGGCTGGTTAGGAGGGTGTCTGGGCAGATTGTTTATGCTTTTACTGTGCTCGTCATCTTTTCCAGAGTTGGGTTCTAATGGAACAAACATAATATTGAGCTGTGAGGGTCTTTGGTCTGACTCTATTTATACTTATATTTTAACACTGGGTGAAAAATTATAGATTTTGAAATACTGTCTAAGAATTCTTGTTTCTGTGTTCTGGGATCAGTAGGAATTTTCCCCACACTTGATTGTTGTGGAAAGTGCTACGTTTTTTTTTTTTTTTTAGTGAAACTTTAAACAGAAGAGTGAATAATTTGTCATTTTCGAGGGAGAGGATTGCTTCCAGCTGAAGCATCTAACATATTTTTCATGAAACTCTTCTGTACTTTTTTTAGTGCAAAGCAAAAGTGTTAAAATTAATTCAAGATCTTCTTCAGATTCATTCTAACACTGAAAGATTTGAAAAATACCATATCTGAGAGAGACATTTTATTTGAACCAACATAGAGTCTGTGTAGTATAAATATTTCAGCACATAAGAAGAACAAGAGCAAATCTGAAATTATGTTCTTCCTCCTGTGTTTGCCAAAGCAGTGCTTCATAAGCATATTTAACTGCATAGAAAATATTAGAAATCTCTGTGTATCAGTCTGTATCAGAAGAAAATCGGACCTGCTTATCGTTATAATTGATTGGAAACGTACTGACATATTTATTTCAAGTTGTATTTTAATTCTTGTATTGGAGATTGGTTTGTTTGTTTTTAACTTGCTGAGGTGATGAAATAGCTTGGGGGAAATGAAGAAAAGGGAGGAGGGGAAGGAGGAAAACATCTTTCATCCTTCTATTTTTATATGCAAGTAAAAAAGAGAAGAAATACTACTAGAGGGGTTGGAGACATCTTGGGTAAAGATTAACACTACATTACAGAGATTTTGTCTTTTTTTTTTTTCGTTCTCTGTGTGTTTGGCTGAATTTGATCATAATACCCAGGTACATAATGTCTAAGCTTCATAATTTGATGCCTGTAAATCTATTTTTTCTCTGAGGCATTTTACAGCTTGCTTCTGTAGATTTTTTCAGAGACTATGTTTTCAAAGACCTATCAGAAAACAGCTTTGTGGGTTTTGCTTCTTACTTTTCTCTTAAAGATTATATTACTTTGGGAGAAAAATAGCAATGTCTAATTTTTCTGCCATGAATAGTCTTGGAAAAGATCAAATACTCAGCTAATGAATGGATTAATGCTTTTCCTCATTGCTTTATGAGTCTCAGATATTTCCCAATGGAAATATATAAATAGATTTTGATAACGAACAAAGGGAAGATGTATTTTATTCCAAAAGTACTAATGCTGAAGGGCATGTCAAATACTGTAAGTTTTTTTTTTCTTTTTTTCTTGAGGAGAGAAACTGAAAGCCACCAAGGATTTTGACCACAGAATTTTTTTTAAGTGGTGGGAAGTAATTAAAAGTAGTAAGTGCATAATGAGTGATTTCCGAACTCTAAAAGGGTAGAAATCTGAAGCACTGGGAGGTATAAGAAAATCTGGGGCCTCAAGCGTATAGAACCATAAATGTCTGTGCATCACCTATTCCCTTTCAAGGCTGAAACTGAAGATGTTCCATATTTGGAACTCAGTTTGTCAATAGCATTACAAGAAGAAAAAACAGGTATCTTTTCTATAGTAAAAGAAGTAATTTTTGTTACTTTTCTTTTTTTTAATCTCAAATTCTAGTTTGAGAGGGCAGATACTGCGAAAATGTGGTAATCAACCAAAATCCTTGCTTTTCTGTAGGAATCTGTTCGGAACAGATGCTTACTCTTTTGATAGAAGGTGATAGCCAGTGTTTCATTTTAAACATGAATTATTTTACAGAGCAGGGGAAATACAAAAGAAACTCAGGATGAGCACAATTTTTTTCTCCTCTGCAGACCTTTGACAAGTTTCAAATCTTAGACTTAAAAAGCACACATATCTTAAATAATCATGGTGCAGTTGGCATGCAGCTTGGGAACATGACAAGAACTCAATCCTTCATATAATATATAGAGGTGATGTATTATTAAAATCTTTTCTATCCTTAGTAGAAAGATAGTGTATTATTATAGCCTCATATATTCTTAATAGTAATACATCTTTGTTGTAGAACTATATCTTAACACCTTTTGAGCCAAACTGAAGCTTGTCCATTCCTCATACAGTGACCCTACTTGCATTTTTTTTTTCAAATGTACTGCTTCTTTTCTTAGACACACAGTAATATTAATGCAGAAAATATTTCATTACCTCATAAAATCCTTTGTCTTCTTATTATACATTGCACAGTTCTCTTAAATGCAGTTCTTTATAGGCATAAAGCAGGAAAGTTTAAAAATCAGGACAGAAAAAGAGGCTAATTTTCTTCACTATAAAGAAGTAGCATACTGTTTTTCTCTCAGCTTCCGAGAAAGATTATAACAAATAGTGGGTCTCTGTTGTCTAGCAGAGGGTTTGGTGTAGGTACCAGCAGGTACTTATGCCTTTCCCTTTTTAAAAGTTGTATACAGCATTGTTCATTTCTACGGCTTGTCCCTCAGAAGTGTTACAGGAGGAGGAAAGTCGTTATGAACCTTGCTCTTTCTATGCAAAAAGGTGGTTGTATGGTGCAATCAAGGATATACCAGGAGAAAGGAGAGAAGAGAACCTCTTTCTGATAGGGCCATAATTTGCCTAAGCTTACCTGTAGCAAAAAAACCCCAAACAACAACCCTCAAAGTGATGAAGTTTCACCTTTTTCTCCCTATTTTGTATCCAGTTATGTATCTGTTTTTAAATCTTGTTGCTTATTTTGGCTGAACTGACACGTATGTGACCTTGCACAGTTGTTTAATTTCTCTGAGCCTCAGTAAGCTTGGCAGAACAACTAGAAAAGAACAGAAGACCACTGGATAAAACGTATGGGAAAGGAAAATAATTTTTACACAAAGCACTATGTTTTAAAGGGAGTAATTTAAGGGGACGGAGTGAAGTAAACAATGGATTGGATGCAGACTCCAAAGAGGTCACCTAACCTATCCAGGTAGCCAACCCACTCAAAGGAATAATACCCCTGAGTTTTTTATCTGAAATACAATGTCTATCCATTTCTGTGCATATATGGTTGTGCTTATTCATACGTGTGTGGGAGAGGATGCTGAAGAAATTCCGACAGTTCAAAGGAGCATTTAAGGCCCTATGATTGGACTTGTGAATTACTCTCATTCGACATGGTAACATGCAGACAAATGTTTCCTTTGCATGGAAATTTCTGTTATCACCTATGTGCACGAATAGTTTGAAAGCAAAATACGGAGTGGTAAAATACAGTGTATTATGTATCGCATCTACTAATAGAGAGTTACTTGGATTTAAATAAAAGTGGTTGTTTAATTCTTGTTTGGTTGGTTTTTCGTTTGTTTGTTTGAGATTTTTTTTTCTAAGCTCCAAAGGATCTCTGTTGTGTTAAGTAGACTCAGGACAAGAAACTGCATCTGGAGATGGAAGCCAGGTAGGTTACTACCAAAGTTAAACTTTTGGCTAATTGTATGAAATGCACATTGCTTAAAAGTTGACTCCCAGAACTTAGTAAATTAGTAAACTTTTTCTGGTTTTCCTTGTAAACTAAATTACTGAATAAGTATCTTCTAGGCCTGTATTTCTTATTCTGACTATAAGAAAAAAAATATTAATGAACTAATGACCAGTGACCAAAGCATACTCTTATTCTTTTGCATTGTATAAATACAATTAAAATTGATTTGAACTCTAAGTACAAATAAGCAGTTTCACTTGACCTTTCTGGCTAGAAAATCAGGAGCAATTCATATAATGACAAACAGTCTTACAAAAAACTCTGAATGCTTTCGCAAGCCAATATAAGCTGACAAACTGCAGAGTTCAGAGGCTGTGGTTAGTCAAGATTTTTTGGAGACAATTATGCCTCTGTGTATATTGACAGTAGCTCATCTGTGTGTTCTATTCAAGGGAGAAATTTATTCAGCCATGGACATCAAACTGTAATGGAGATATTTCTAGGAAATTAATCAATTCAAATGCTTGTGCCAGCCAAAGAGAAGTGCTAATTTGTCAGAGAGTATAAAAAATTACTTGTGTCTGTATTGTGAGAGTATAAGAAATTACTCATGTCTGTGTTGTGAGGAGTTTTTTTAAATAATATTCCCAGGCTGATAGATATTGACTTGAATTTTTTGACCTGAATTTGTTAAGAACTTTAAATATCAATTTACTCTTTTTTTTCATATTGCTAGGCTTACTTGCCTCTTAGATTCTGTCAACTCTTATTTCTCTAAGTACATTGATAATTTAGTAGATGGGGAGGTGAAAAGGAAATCAATAAACAGCACACTCATTTGTGTACTTTAAATTATAAAAATTATATCTATCATTTTAGCTTTTCCAGATTGTTGAACGTTAAAAAGAAGATGAAACCCAAAAAAGTATGAGATAGTCTAGTCCCTTACTAGCAGTTTCGAAGTTTGAGATGGTATGGGCAGTAAATGAGACTATGGTTTAGAAATTATCTGGTAAACAGATTTGTAGCTGGATTGATTACTATGTGTGTTCTTGGAAAGCAATATGGAGAGGATTCACATTCTGTTTGCATTGAAATAAAAATCATATTGCCTTCAGAGGCATTAGAATATCACTCAGTGATTTTTAATATTTCACAATACAGTCTATTTTATTTTTGCTATGTAATTTAGAAGCTGAAATAACTTTATCAGATTATCAGATTGATATTGATGAGTAGATAGATGGTATCACTCTTCCAATTTGAAATTAAACTATTCACACATCCTGCTTTCTGACAGATGTCTGCAATTTACATGGCTGTTCAGTGCTTTATCCAGCTTTTGTAGTGTACAAAGAGAAATGTCTGCTCAACAGCATTTATTTATTTATCTAGATATTTATTTTATTAAACTTAATGAAACACATTCAAAAAATGTCAGTTCTGTCTTCTGGTTCTTTGAGGAAAGAGGTACAAGGATAATGCTTCTTTCAATTCTAGACGTAGTTACACACCAGTGGAACTGCTTTGTGAAGCTGGTTGGCAGTTGACCAAATGCTGATTCCACATATTAGAATGTTAAAGATAATACATTTTAAAAGCAAAACCTTTCACTCAACCTTGGGTGCTCTTTGGAGGAAGGTAGGCACATATTTAAAATAAATTTTTAAAGTATATTAACCATTAATAGCTGCTGGCTAATGAATCTGGCTTCCACTACTGACGTGGTTTTGGTGTACATAGTATCCATAAGATATCTCTGAAACCCCAGTAAGAGGTTTAGATAGGTTTCTCCAGTGAGGCAAAGGTGCTGTGGGGTGTACATCTCCTTTCTACTGAAAGATGTGACCCAAAGACTTGAAGCTGGAATCATAGAATCAACCGGGTTGGAAAAGACCTCTGAGATCATCAAGTCCAACCCTTGATCCAACACCACCACAGTTACTAGACTATGGAACTAAGTGCCACATCCAGTCTCATCTTAAAAACCTCCAGGGATGGAGAATCCACCACCTCCCTGGGCAGTCCATTCCAATGTCTGATTACTTTCTCTGTAAAAAATTTCTTCCTGCTATTCAACCTAAACCTCCCCTGGTAGAGCTTAAGGCCATACCCTCTTTTCCTACTGCTGGTTACCTGGGAGAAGAGACCAACCCCCACCTGGCTACAGCTTCCTCTCAGGTAGCTGTAGAGAGCGATGAGGTCTCCCCTGAGCCTTCTCTTCTCCAGGCTAAACAACCCCAGCTCCCTCAGCCTCTCCTCACAGGACTTGTGCTCAAGTCCCTTCACCAGCCTGGTTGCTCTTCTCTGGACCTGCTCCAGCACCTCAATATCCCTCCTGAACTGAGGGGCCCAGAA
>VXAY01003767.1:505221-521433 GCA_013399855.1 Oxyruncus cristatus | reverse complement strand
CTGCTCTCCAGCCACTCTGTGCCCAGCCTGTAGCGCTGCAGGGGGTTGTTGTGGCCAAAGTGCAGGAGCTGACACTTGGCCTTGTTGAACCTCATCCCGTTGGAATCAGACCATCTCTCCAGCTTGTCCAGGTCCCTCTGAAGAGCCCTCCTGGCACTATGAAAGGTGATTGTCAGGGGATGAAATATTTGTATAATCATCATTTTACTACAGTAAGGAATTTATGGAATAATCAATTTTAGTAACAATGCTAAAATGCTAACAATTTAAAAATATTGATGTAATAATCTTTTTTAAATACTGTAGAGCCTGACAGCATTGTACAATTACCAGTTAGTAGAAAGGGCAAAACAAGAGTATCCATTTAAATATATTAAGGAAGATCATGGGATCATAGAATCATCATTAGGTTGGAATGGATCTTTAGAGACCATCTAGTCCAACCACCCCTGTCATGAGCAGGGACATCTTCAACTAGATTGGCTTGCTCAGAGCCCATCTACCCTGACCTTGAATGTTTCCAGCGATGGGGCATCCACCACCTCTCTTGGAAACCTGCTCTAGTGTTTCAACACCATCATTGTAAAATAATATCTTCCTTATATCTAATCAAATCAACCTTCCTTCAGTTTCATAGAATCATAGAATCAGACGGGTTGGAAAGGACCTCGGAGATCATCAAGTCCAACCCTTGATCCAAAACCACTGTGGTTACCAGACTATGGCATTAAGTGCCACGTCCAGCCTCGTCTTGAAAACCTCCAGGGATGGAGAATCCACCACTTCCCTGGGCAGCCCATTCCAATGGCTGATCTCTCTCTGTAAAGAATTTCTTTCTGATATCTAACCTAAACCTCCCCTGGCACAGCTTAAGGCCATGCCCTCTTGTCTGACGGCTGGTTGCCTGGGAGAAGAGACCAACCCCCACCTGGCTACAACCTCCTTTCAGATAGTTGTAGAGAGCAATGAGGTCTCCCCTGAGTCTTCTCTTCTCCAGGCTAAACAACCCCAGCTCCTTCAGCCTCTCCTCATAGGACTTGTGCTCAAGTCCCTTCACCAGCCTGGTTGCTCTCCTCTGCACCTGCTCTAGCACCTCAATATCCCTCCTGAACTGAGGAGGTTTAAAACCATTACCCCTTGTTCTATTGTAACAGGCCCTGCTAAAATGTGTGTCCCTCTTTTTCTTATACTTTAGGTATTGGAAATCTGCTGTAAGATCTCCCTAGAACCTTCTCTGCTCTCAGCTGAACAACCCCAGCTATCTCAACCTACCTTCACAGGAGAGGTCCTGCAGCCCTCTGACAGTTTTTGTGGACTCCTCTGAACCCACCCGAACAACTTCATGTCTTTCGTGTGCTGATGGGTCCACCATAGATGTTTTTACCAGCATTATCAGATTTTGTTGATATATACTCAGTAGATTGCCATTTGTTATGCTTCCTTGCGAGAATGTGACAGCGGGACCTTCCCCGTTTGGGTTATTCATTTTGTAGGTTTCAATTGAGCGGTGTCAGGCATACTCGCTTCTTTACATTAGCTGAGTCTTGAGTTTTCAGAAGGATTAATATATACTCTTTCAGCTTCACGCCTTTGTGCTGTCCCGAGGCTCATAAAGCAAGGGGGATTGATAGGTTCAGCATTTTACTCATGTAACACGGAGAAATCATTTAGAAGAGTGATTTATGGTTTTGCAGTGATATGGTTCATAAAGGATAATGTCTTTCTACTTAGAATTCACATTCCATTACATAGGAAAGGCTTTGGCATTTGAAGGAAAAGTCAGCTGTGGTATCATCAATTTATAACAGGCTATTTGAATGTGAAATAGAGGGAAACACCCCATCAAACATTTTATTTCTGGGAATGTTAGCTTCCCTGATAGTTAATTAGTCATGGAGGATGTCATTTGACAATTAGCTATAGATTAACCATAGATTTGTGATTGTGATGAAGAATGGTTGGAAGGAAAAATGAGAGAGACAGTAACCTATACAACATTTCTTTATGTGTAGAAGAGGTATTTTATTCAAGGACAAGCCTTTAATTCTTCTGACTTTGACGTGTTAAGATAATCCAAAATGGGTTGAGACAGGCTTACCCAGCTTATTCCCACTTCAATATTCAGCAGCAATAATGAGATTAGAATATATTTTCTTGTTATCAGCTGACCTGGTACTTTTCAATACACACTAGAATGAAAGCTATTATAGTGGTCCTCCGCTTTTATTACTAGTTCTGATTTAAATCACAACTCAGTTCTTTGCTCTCAGTTTAAAACTAGACAAACCAAATCCTAACCATCAGCTTGACTGTTGATTTTGGGAGCTACTCTGCTCCTTGCCTAGTGATCTCAGGAAGCAAGCAAGTACCTGCTGATGCAGCAATAACACAACCCGTGCTCTCTGGGGAAAAATCTCTTTTTTTTTTAAAGTTCACAAACATATTTTAAAAAACATGTTTTTGATACTGCGTTGGCATACGCTGTGGAACAAAGAGGAGTTTTCATCAGGCAGGAAATTGGCTGAAATGACAGCAAAGAGGAATTTGTAACTTTTTAATTAAATATGTCAATTCTTCATACCCTGTACAGAGAAGTAGAATAACAGGCTTAGGGGACACACCTAAAGCATTGTGAATGGTAACTGGGACCAGTCCCTGCATTAAGTGACTAAACAAGATGACGTCTTGGTTGCTAAGTGCAAGGAGAAATGAGAATAAAACTTACTTTATATCAGAGAGGATTAACCCTGCCTCCTTTATCCTTCTTCCATTAATTATTAACATCTCCGAATGCTGGCAGAATGTGGGACTGATATTCTGGCTATTTATTGGCACCATATAGAAAAGGTTTGTCAAAGATCCAGCATAAACTTCTGTTCATTCTTAAATTGTCTCTATAAATTTTTTGGGAAAATGTGACGTGCTCTAAATGGAACTGTATGCAAGTATCAAAATCTGGAAGAAAGAAACAGAAAGAAAGTAAGAACTTTGGCATAGTCTTTTAAGGAGGGGTATGAAGTTAAGACAGAAGCTGTTTGATTTGATGAGGTTCAAGTTGGACTTGCTCAGCAGAATTGATTCTCACTCTTTCTTGGAAAGAAATGTAATTTTTAATCTTTGGATCACTTTTCCCAGATGCTTTCATAAGCGGGCCTTTAGCTAACCCTACATTTGTGTGGGTTGCTCTCTTCCTCTGAAGTCCTTAATGAAAACATCAAAATAAATAGGACCTTACTAATGACTTTGTTGGTATTCTGCAGTGATTGTGTACATAAAACCTTCAAATCTAGACTGCTTCATAATTATTCATTATGATTCATAACTGCATCCATCAAAGACTGTCACTAATGTTTCTTGGGGGTTTTATGTAGGTTTTATTCACAGGGAATATGGAAGGATAACAAAACTGCAAAACTAGAAAAAAAGTAGTTGACTATGGATTATTTTAGTTTTGTTTGCTGCTACTACTTTTTTTCTAAGCAAAGAAGATAAATTCTGAGAAAGAAGAGTGTTGCAGTTCTGTCTCTTCCAAGCATTGCTTCCATAGCTGCATTTTTTGCTCTTTCTCCCTTTTACGTCTTTTTATCTGTCCCCTCAACCAGTGGTAAGTGCTGTCAACTACCTGTCTCCTGTTATTGGTGAAATGAGAAGAACAGCAAATGTCTTTATGTGGCAGGAGTCTTGCAGTTACAGCAAACCATGTGCTTTATCTTTGCAGAGTAGTGAATACCACTGCAGTTACTAATGCAAAGTGACTTACTGCTTTCAGTTACTTTCAGAGTCGCCTCCAACCTGTGGTATCTGGGTCTTGGGGTCACTCAGGCCTTGTCTGTGCTACTAAGGGACATGATGTACCACAGCTGTGAATTTCCTTGATAGTAATAGCTGTGAAATGATCTAAATGTGTAAAATTTGCAGCAACGAGACCAAATTTATAATTTGTTCCGGGATGAAAAGGTTTATGCTTAGTTAGGATCCCCGGGATGCAAGGGTCAGAGGAGATGAAGGCTCTGGGACATGAAGGCAGTGATCTGCCACTGATGTGCCTGTGAGCTGGAAAACCAAATCTCCTTTGAGAACCAATTGTAATTAACACTCAGTTTTCTGGGTAATGGAGGATTTTGGTGCCCAAGAGAAAAGCACAGATAATACAAACCAATGTAAATGAAGTTTGGAAATACGGGATCTGTGCAAAGCTCATGTAGGCCACTGCCATGTACGTAAAATGTTACTGCTTTCAGTCCTGAGATGATTTGTGTTAACTGTAGCCTGAATCACTGAGAATGCCTACTTCCAGAGACATAAGCATGGGCAGATTTTCACTGCAGCAAGGTGGATCTAAGAGACATTCTATGGTTTTTCAAACACATGATATGATGGCATTACTTGATGCCAGAAAAAATACTTGAAATGTCCAGAGTCCGGCAATCCCATATGGACTGAAGAAGAGGACACATCTGTGGAAACCTAAATAGGTAGCCTTGTATCTTCTGAATGAAAGAGAGAATCAATTAAATTTCATTGTATCCATGCCCCAATAATTGAAAGCAGGATCTTGTCCAGGGGGCTAAAGGAGTTTAAACCACTATAAGACTCCAGTCCCACACTTCAGGACACTTTTAGAGTCTTCAACTTATGAGCAAAATATCTGTGCCTGAAAATTAACAATTTAAGTGCTCAGCAAAATTCAGATGAAATCTCTTGTTCTTTCTTCCACAAAAACTGGTGCTGACCTATAGGAGGCGAGAGCTGTGACACCTCCTTAATAATAGACCGTGGAAAGATCCTCTTTGCATGAAAATCACACACAGGTGAAGACAAAATGGATGCTTTGTTGAAGGGGAAGGCTAGCTTTATCTGCTAGGGCATGGAATGAATGGAATTTGGGAGGATTCAAGGGAGGTACATGCGGGGAAGTGTCTATAATTGGGGAAATTGGGACAAAACCTATCCTATTAGGGAAAGGGAAAATACAAAATGAGGAAAAGCTACAAATTTTAACTACAAAGGGCCAATAAGCAAAAGGATTACATTCAGCGAATAGAGAAGAAGCTAACACTGATTTAAACTGCAGGTTACATATAAAGTAAGATTTTCTTCTAACAACATTGTTAATAAATTGAATAAACATAATACTATTGTAATATGAAAAGTAGTCTCTGAGGTAAGAAGTTATTTGTTGTCCAGTAGTTCAGCTGCATTTCAAAGCTGTCATTTTCTTCAGTTCTGCTTTTCTTCAGAGGTTTTTCTCCACCAGGAATAAACATCCTGTGGGCAACTTCCAACATTGAACAATGTGGTAATTTCAGGTGTCTTCCAAGCAAAGAATTCATTTACAAGTGCCATCTTTTAGATCCTATTGTGTTATGGATTACTGAGCTGAAGTCTTGAATTACAAAACTGATCACTTATTAATTACTTCTGCGAAGTGTTTTACCTACAGTTCCTGCTTAAATCACATAGCCTTAAGACAAGAGATACTTATGCATCTGGTGAGACATCCTAGAGAAAATAGTTTTC
This sequence comes from Oxyruncus cristatus, assembly GCA_013399855.1. Lineage (NCBI taxonomy): Eukaryota > Metazoa > Chordata > Aves > Passeriformes > Cotingidae > Oxyruncus > Oxyruncus cristatus. The sequence continues at coordinate 515,913 of VXAY01003767.1, read as the reverse complement.
AGTCAATAGAAAATTTTCTGAATTCATGAGTGATTGGTAGAAAAACCTGGCATTTATTTTTGTAATTTAAAATATATCTAAGATATAAACACAGCTAACCTTTTGGTGTGTACTTAGCTTAAGGATATTTTGATAAAAAAGTTATTTTTAGCCTCTATTATTTTCCTCCCATGCAATTATTCTTCAGAAACCTTACTTATAGGAGGAAATAAACAGCTCATAACATAATATTCCTAACACCCAGTCAGTGGAACTTCACAATAGTGCCCCAGATGAATATTGCCATACTAGTCCTTTTCTATTTATATGGAGACCTCAAAATACAACCTACTTCTTTTAACTTAAATTTTACTCTTATTATTAAATGTTTTAAAGATTAGCGTCTCCAAAAAATTAGCTGTTACATTTTTCAACATATGTCTTAACATAATTTTTGCTGACATAAATTTGCATAAAGGATGTTACCTCAGCAGAGGGCAAAAACCAGATGGTACAAGAGTTCTGGCTGTATTTTCAGGAATTTTGAATCTGGCATGTAGTTTTATCTGAAAAACACTGTGGCATAGGGGAAGAAATTCAGAATATAAAAATATTTTATGTCATTCTTCTCCAAATGAAATTTTTCACCTCATTTTGAAACTTAGTTTGGTACTATTTGAAAACAGGGTGAATAGTACATTCAATTAAATGTTTAGGGAAGTATTCTTTTTTTCATCATTCTGAAATAATGAGAATGAACAGGCACTTTGGTTTGGTGTGAAATAAAGGGTAGTCATCAATAGTATTCGTTATTGATGAATAATGACTACTCTTGTTGTGCAAGTAATTTATATTTTCAGAAAGATTCTGGCTTAGTTGTTTGGTAAGCAAGAGCACAATTCAGAGACTGTGGTAACTTCCTTTGCTACCTATTCTTATAATTTCTTTGAATGACTTCTCCAGGTTTATTGAGTTTTGTTTAAAAGGTTACTAGCATAGAGGAATTATAACTGATGTATCTATGTCTCTCATTTACCATATGTTATCATGGATCTTTATAAGTACTTCATTGCTTTATGCCATTTACAGGGTTTACCTTGGGTATAATGGTCTTCATCTTAGCTGCTGTATCTACCAATTTAATGTTGTAGAGCTTACAATGCTGTCATCATAGATAAGTTATCTATCTTTAAATACAAATATATAGAGAGCATGTGTTCTGTGGTTCTTCCACACATTATTTTGAATACTTCATATTTAGAACACAGCCTATCTCATTTCTGCTATTGGTTCTCTATTTTTGAGGTGCAAACAAAAATATTAGAATCTCCTAGGATTCATGGGCTCATTTATGTACACAGTTCACTGCTGCACCCATTCTCATACTTTCATTTGTAATGCAATAAAGTGAGTCATTGTCACTGAAAATGCGGTGATAGAATAGTAATGGATCACTAATTCTGCAGCTTTCATGCCATTTAACTATGTGTAACTAAGCAGTGCAGAGAGTTGGGGGTGGAGTAGATTCTGGCACATATTCAGGAAAATGCATTTCCTTTTTCAAAGTGAAATGTTGGATGGCTTCACTTGTACTATTGGTGAGAGGATCCGCCTAGCTGGTGGGAGCACTGTAAGCCCTGCACCATCAGGGGAAGAGCTGGGGTGTGGAGGAAGTTGGTTTGGAGATTTGTCAATGCCTCGATCTAAATACACTATGAAAGAATTGACGCTACTTGATTAAGAAACAATGGTAACACTTTGCATTTTCTGCCAAATATATCAAAACCCTTGCAAATGCCATTAAACTCACAAGTGTTCACTAATAAGAATAAATAGCATTTAATAAATGTGGAACATGCAACGAAAGAAGTAATCCTATTTTCTATTTTTATCTCTCTTTCTGGAGTTCTCAGTAAAGTCATGATAGCATTTTTAGACAGATTTTTACAGAATATATGGTTCAAGAGAGGCTTGATTAATGTTACATAGGAAGTCTACTATAAAACTGGGAACAGGCCCCAGATTCCCTGTTGTAACAAAACAATCCTCTCTCCTTCATGCAATGACTTATTTGATCCTTTATTTCATTATTTTTGAGAAAGAGTGCGTTACAATTCACAAACACCTCTCCAAAGTGCAGGACTTCATCATAACTATGGTATTATTACACCTAGACCATTGTCTAGCTCCTCCTTAGGTGTCCTCTGTCCAGGGTTTTGTAAGACCATTTTACGTAAAACGTTTTTTTACCTGTGCATACCCCTAGGATGTGGATATCTCAGGTACTGACATATCCCTTTTCCTGTAGTCAGTGTTGCCGCAGCAGTGCTCCCCTAGAATCCCATGGAAATGGCCTTGCTGCCTGCATGCTCTCGGGTTGGAGGTGGCTACACTTTGAACTTGCAGGGTAGAGTTACATGATATAACCCAGAAGTGAGTGTCTGCTGGGAAATGATAACAGCTTGGAGAAAGCTTCACTGCTTCAGCTGGGGCTAGTTTTGTGGAACGAATAGGGTGGCATCGTGTGAATGATTAGTGTGGTTCTCATCATTCTTGGATGATTCATTCCCTCACACACAGCTGGGGACTTCGACTGTCCAGCAGCTCCTGCCCTGGGACAGCATGCTGCTGTCAGCTTTACAAACCGCCAATGTGATCATCCGCTCTCGCAAGTCACAGCCAGTGAAAGAGCCATAATTGCCTATTTTTTCATTTAGGCATGTCATTCTGGTCTCGGAGGAATCGGTGGGACAGAGTCCATCTGACAGCTGCTTACAAGTCATGTCCTTTGGGGGTCAGTTCTAAGGCTGATTCTGTGTAATACGGCCTTAATGAACTGAATGATGAGGCAGAGAGAGGACATTTACCGTGCTCTCAGCAGATGATGGCAGGCAGAGCTGCTCTTCAGAAGGATATTTTTGGGCTGAAGAAATCCAGGTACCACAAGAAGCCAAACATTACCAGGTGCAGAGTCCTGCATGTGGAATGGAATAACCCCGTGCAGCAATACAGTTTGGGGCTGACTAGCTGGAATACAGCTTTAAAGGAAAGGCCCTGGGAATTGTGTTGAACAACAAACTGACCTTCAGCCAGCCAGTGTCTTTACACTGAAGAAGGCTGTTCGCATCATAAGCTGTATTAGCATGACTGTAGCCAGCAAAACAAGTGAAGAATAGATTGTGTAATCAATTCTGTAGTACTGCATCCCATTTTGGGCTCACCAATGCGAGATGCTCAAGGGGATGGAGGACAAGATATATGAGGAAAAGCTGAGAGGACTGGGCTTGAACAAATCCAGCTGTGAGCTGAAAGCTCTGAGAAGAAGATACCGAGAAGAAGCTCTTAATGCTTTCTGGAGCTAGTGGGAGTTTCCCACCTAGTGGGAGACTGTAGAGAAGATGGCGTGAGACTCCTCTTGAAGACACATGGGTTTTGAGATGAGAGGTGTGCGTTGGCAGACGAGCATTTTCCTCTAGATGTGATGATTGTAAGATATGATTCTGTGTAAGATATGATTCTATGTGAGAAATATGGTTATTTATTTTTAATCACGAGGGTGGTCAAACACTGGAATAAGTTGCCCAAAGCATCTGAGGAATCTCCATTTTTTCAGAGATTGATTCAGCTAGGCAAGAACATGAGCAACCTGCTTTAAGTGGACTTATTTTAAGCAGGAAATTGAACTAGATGACTTTGAGAGGTCCCTTCCAGCCTGAATGATTCTGTGATTCTTTCTAACCACTGTACCCTTACAAGTTTTGCAATGGAATGTTAGAAACTGCTTATCCTGTAAGTTTTTGGGTTGAACCTTAAAGATGAGTATTGTATGGTAACTGAGCAATTATGACCATAGAGTACAGCTCTATTTTCTGTAAGTCTGTCAGACCTTCTGTGGTTATTTTAAATTGCAGTCCATTGGGAAAAAAAAAAAAATCAAATTATTATTGATTCTATTGTAGAGCTGACTGACGACAGATGACACCAATGCCATCTGCTTTCCTCCCTCCCTGATGTAATTTGGACTGTATCAGTCTTCATTACAGGAGCTTCTATTTTTACAGTTATGATGAGTTTCCTGCAAGGTTTCTCACACTGGTTTGATTCTGTCCCGTTGAACTGATGAAATGACCTCAGTGCCCCAAAGCATATCATTCTTCTGTTCACATCAGTGAATTTTCTTCCTTTCTCCACCCATTTATGCTTTTTACCCTTGTCTTTTGTAAATGACTGGCTTTTTGGTACTTCAGGATGCTGCAGCTTCCCAGCTTCATTTGTTATTTGCATTCAGTTTACATAAAGCAGACTGCACTTCAAATCTTATGGTTTGACACTTGTACCTGCCACTTCCTAGTTATTTGATTATGAATCACGTATATTGAAAATGAATCATTGCACACTTAGGTTTCTTAATTGTTTCAAAGATGTTTGATCTGTGTTATCACAGCAGACACAGCTCTGTCTTTATGAGACAGGAAGCAAGAAACATTGAACAAATTAGAGGGAAAAAGTAGCAGCTTCACTGAGATAGCATGGCTCTTAGCAGCAGAAACCACAAGATGGACTAACAGGCTCAGTATATTCATCAAATATCTGATAGGTTTATGTCCCAAGGAGCACCATTTTTACACTGTAGCCCAGCTCCCCAGAACATGAGACATGTCTGTAATAACTGGTGCAATACATTCACGTGTAACAGACTCCAGATAGAAAACCTGTCTGAAAACATGTTCCAGCTGTGCTCATGCAAGAGAGAATGAGAGCTCAAAGCTACCAGAAAGAAAGTGAATTCTTTCACAATTTATTTCTGACTTCCCCATAGATGACAAAATTCAGATTTCTTCTTGAGCTATATTTAATAGTCATGGTAAAATAAAACCAGGCTCAAGTTTGGTTAGGTGTTCTTGGACTATTGCTGTGGGTTGTCTAGGCTGGGAGAATGATGTTTTATACTGTTGTTGGTAAATGGTGCATTGATGTGTAAGAACATGATAGCTTGGGGGTAGATAACCTTAGGATTGGCTAGAAGAAAATAGCATTAAAGCTAAAGTCGTACTTAATATGGTGACGTGCTTTTTAAGTACAACCTATATTTTCACCCAATAAGGGCAGAAAATGAAAGTAGAAGACCTGCAAATCTGTCCAGTGTGGAAATGCAGCACAGCCCCAGAAGTGTGTATAGGATTAGGAGAAGGGTGTGTCCTTTCTTTGTTCTATTATGAAAACCAGACAATACATTCTGTAATTCAATCTAATCAGATTTTCACAATCAGGTGCTGGCGTAGAACTGTAGCAAATATTTCCTGAATCCATAGCCAGCCGCATTTAGAGCAATTGGGAAAAAATATGACACGTAACCCCTTCATTGCCTGTGTTATATCATGTAAGAAGCAGCAGTCCTATGGACTCACTTTGATCAGATAGGCCATAGTTACTTGCCATGGTAGAAAAGGCATTGCTGCTTATATTTTTTGCTTCTCTGTCAAGATTACTGCACAGCCTCCCAGGAGCACTAAGCAGAGTGCAGTCCGGTGAAATCCACTCTAGGTCTGGTGAAATCCACCCTAGGTCACTGACAGAGCCCTTTGAATATTCCTTTTTAAGGTTCTTTGATAATGGATCTTCCTCTGGAAGCCATAAGGATATTTATTAGGCAGTTGCAGGTACCTGACCTGTCTTATTGTTGGATGCAAATCTGTCTTCTAAATTGCAAATAAATCAAGGCTTTTAGCAAGTGTACTTAAAAATTAACTGAAGATTCATGTGAGTTTTCTGCAACTGGTAGAAATATCAGCCAATAATGTAATACCACAGCTTTGCAGAACAGACTGTTAAAATGCCATGGTATGGACAGAGTCAAACTAATTAACAAATTAACACAAACACTCTCATTGTAGAAAGTTCTAGTAACGTTAAAAAATCCTCTCAAAATGTATCTATGAAGTGGAACAGCATTGATTGATTTGCTTTTTAAGTGCCTAAAGACAATATTCAGGAACACAAAGAAAATCCATGTTTCAGAGAATGACAGGCCTTACAGTATCTGTGCAAGGAATGATCAGAAGAGCAAAATGGTCCCTGTGCCAGAGCCTTTAAACAGTAGAGGTCAAAATTTTTCATAACTGTGAAATGAAAAAATCCATTTCAGAAATCAAATTCTGGTTGTAGCTATGAATGCATGCTGTCTTTAAAGGAAGGTCTTTACTACCCCCAAATCACTCAGAGATATAAATTCACTACAGTTCCCTAGTATTGCTTTTCTAGTCCTGAGAGATTCACAGTCCCAGCTGCTTCGCTCAACACTTCTTTGATGACGGGAGCCAGTTAAAGGGGAGAAACAATATTCATGACCCTCTGCAATTAAAAAGATCTCAGATTTCTGACATTAAATCTAAAATTCTTGCAGCAAAGTGTGTGTGGGTGTGCAGCCTAGAGATTAAATGAAATAATTCTTGCCAGCTTCTGTTGAGCAAATTAAAGTAATAAATACATTTAATTAAATGAATATGTTCAAGGATATTAACTGCTTGCAGAAACTGTATTAAAAAAAGAAGTTAAATTCATTATTGGATATACTTCTATATTTTCTTGTTATTTTCTATAAAGAGCTAGCAAGAATAAGGACCGAGAAAATATTTAGGAAAATATTTCCAGTCCTTGACTGCTGGGAAAAATTCTCCTTTAAATTCAAGAGCGTTTAATCAGAAACAATTTATGCCTTTTTTATCATCAGTTGCATTTTTTGCCGTTTTCAGAATGTCCTTTGTGGACATTTAGCCATGGTACTGTATAAAACTGTGGGAAACTACTGCTTAGATGCAGCTTGAACTGGTGGTTGAGGACATTGTTTCACACTTGAGAACACTCTTTATATAACTGTGCCTCTCTGCCTCTGGCAAGGTAGAACCACAAGGAATAAAACTGTTCACATACTGCAAGTGGTTTTTGTTCTCTTAAATCTGCAGATGTGATGGTTTAATAAGATATCTGAATTTAGGGTAGATTTAGCAAGTTGGAGGAGGATGAAAGTTGCATTGGAATAGGTATAATTTAGGTGTAGTATCCTGAAGGTGTTAGACAGGCAAAGTAAGAGTTCTTTGATTCAAAAATCAAAGAGCACTCCGTGCAAGACCATCATGAATGAACAGTAGTTCAAGTGAAAGAGGCTACCTTCTAGGTAAGCTGTAGTCATCTTGTGAAATCCCATGTTGTTTTGCAGCTATTACTGGTATGAATTTTCCCACTGTTTAATTTTCACTTCCTTTCTGTTAGGGTCTTTAGGTTTCACATATCTTTCCATCTTTAATTCTTTTTCACCTTTTTCCCCCTTTATCTCTTTATTACTAAAATGTTCCTTATTATTTAATTAGGTTCATATTAATAATTTCAATTGAAAACTTCTCACAATATGTCCTAATTTTCTTGCTCTGGCAGACAATCAAGGATTGTGCTTTCCAGTCATTAAGACTAACTACAAAACTCAGTTCTAATCAGAAGGATCTAAAAGTTCTTCTGAAACTGGAGCTACACAGACATATTGACTCCTTGCTTTTATGAGAATGAATTAAATTTCAGAATCTGGAGAGGTCTGTAATGCACAGGCATGACTGGGGAAAGAGTCTACGTGTATGAACTTAAATGTGGCCATCTATACCACATTGCTCTCAAGTCAGGTCCCAGTCAAGATTTTCTTGGGCTGGTTTTGCCTTTTTTGGGGGGTGTGTATTTTTGTTTGGATGACTGTTTCAGTTTTGTGGGGGTTGGTTGGCTTGTTTGTTTGTTTGAAATATATGTTTCTCTTTCAGGTTTGCTGGCTTGGTTTTCTCGAGTGATCCTTCTGACGTCCCTCTAAGGCACCTAGTCAGGTATGAGTAACTCAGGTGGGCTGGATCGGGATGATGCTATGGTTTGTAAGTATTTTCAGTGATCTGGCTGCACCTGTGGTAGAGTTTATTAGTGGAGTTCAAGCAGATAATTTCTGGCCATATTTTAGTTTAGAAAGCTAAAAGTAAGGAGTCTTTCTTCTGGAAATTGCATTTACCCTGTTTTGGAGATAGAAGGTTTTAAAAAAATGGATGAAATCCAGATGATTTTTTTGCTTAGCATGGCCAGAACTGCATGTGCTACCAACCAGGTAAGGAAAATTATCCTCGGTACTGTGTCACTCACATATCACTGTTATGGATATATCCACCCCTAGAAGAAAAAATCAGGTCAATTCATACAGATAGGCATCCTGGAAACAAAATTATATAACTTACTACTTAATTTAGTACAACTGTACAATAAATTGTTATGCATCTAGAATAAAAGAGTTCTGGTTTATTTTACTTTTGATTGGATTACAGAAATAATATCATTTGTGCTTCTATTTCATTCTGTGAACTAAAAAAAAAAAAAAAAAAAGACTTACCTGTCTGCAATCGAACTGAAATGTAAGAGTAGGCTAAGGAAAGCAATCTAAAGAGATGGTGAATTACATCTTTCCTTAGTAGGCTTATGTACATATTGACAAACAGAAATGTGCTAAAGGTATCTCTTTGGAATCCCACTTGTTTATGACACGGAGCAAAAGAAATGATTGTTAGGATCAGACCTTCTACATATGGAGAGTTTGTTCTCTTTTTCCATTTTGCGGTTGTCCCCTACACCTTCTCAAGAGTCTTACAGAAGTGCACAGAGCATAAATTTTTTACATGGAAATCTACTGGAATGTGAAAAAAGGGTGATTCAAATTTCTGGATTTCCTCACCTGTGGATATATACAACTACATTATTCTGTTGATGCTCAGCAGGTATTTTCACTGTTTCCTATGCAAATTATACTGAAGAGGTGCCCACATTATTAATGTTGACATTAGCAGTACTACTCCACACAGCACTGCAAAGCCATGTATATTTTTGCTTCTGTGCAGCATCCCCTTCTTCCCTTTTCCTCACTCTCGATTGCTGCTGAAGCAGCAGTATGGAGGAGTGAGCTGTGGAACTGTATGACCCTTTGTCTCCTCTCCTATGCCTTCCTAAGAAAACCGTGCATCAGGGTGGAGCAAAGTATGGCACATGTGGGGCTACTGGGAGTCTGCAAATCCCGCTGTGGGACTTGGCAGTGGAAGGGATTGTGCCAGGATAACAGGTCCCAAAACCTTGATCAAGGAGACATTTTGTGGCTCTTTTAATCCTCCCTAATAGGGGCAGAATGGGAAGGGCAGGTTGGATGAGGAGAGAAAGAAAGGTGAAAGACCTATGTTTCCTCAAACATCAGCTGTGAAAAGGTACGTAAGGTATTGTTATACGTTTTTGTTATTGGTATTATGACAAATACGGGTGTTTTTGCCCATTAATAAAACATCTTAGTTACAGACTAAATGTTTAATTTTGATGCACATTGTGTATATGTATTGTGTATCCTTCTACACGTAAGAATGTCAGGTTTCAACCCTGCTCGCAGCCTTCAAAATTTTGTAACTTTGTTTTGAGCAGACTGAAATGATGACTACATTGTGAATAGCAACTTCTTGAACACTGCCAGTCTCTCACAGCTCAGTTCAATCAGTTCCATTAAATTTTTGTCAAGAAAACCAGTCTGATGTAAATCTATATATGAATAGGACATATATATAAAAATACGATACAAATATCAGTATATAACAGTAGCTTTAGAAATGTGGAATATTCTAGATACAGCTTTAGTAATTTAACTTCTCTTTCCATAGGGGGTTCGAAACCTACAGAAGAGAAAGACTAGTCCAATCTAACTTGAATACCTTTCATTCTTGAAAGCAGCTGTCAAGGAACTCCTGACAGGGACTTTAGCTTCACAAGATTTATGGAGCTGGGCTCTTTCTTCATATAGTGAAGCGGCCAGATATGAAGTTCTTGCAAGTGTGTGACTGTACCCCTCAGGATCTGACCTATAGACTGTAAATGTCACATCCAAACTTTATTGCAGCAGGGAAGAGAAATGACTTCAATATTTTAAAAAGGCTTCTTAGTGAATTCCATCTGCTGCAATCAAATCCCAATAAAAATGGCCAGAGCGGCTAAACTAGTCTGCTTCCACACACCCAGAAAATTCAGATCATATATATTCATATAACTCTCATGCCAGTTACTAGTAAATCCTACCTGTCTCTCTCTCCTTTCCCCAAGAAAGTGTGGCTCTCATTTCAGCATGTGGTGTACCAAGTGAAACAGGGTAGATGACATGTTCAGTGTGGTACGAAGCAGTAAATCCTAAACCACTATGGTGCTGTCTTTACCTGTCTCTGAATAGGCTTGTATACAATTAGAACTTTGGCTAGCTGCTGTGTCTTGCATAACTCTGAAGCAGTTTTGTCTTGTTAATAATCTCACTTTTGTCTGTTTCTCACTACACTGTTGCTTCTTTCTGCATTCCAGTACTAGGCAGGAGAGCTAATCCACGGCTCAGCCGTGAGCTCTGCTTTCACTGTACCCTGTGATGCTCATTCAATTTCAGTGGATGGTTTCCATGTTTAGTAGGTGAAAGCATGAACCCACAGGTAGAGGTTTAAAGTTATTTTTCTCCCCTCTTTTTAAGCGGCCATGTAAATTGTCCTAATCGTGAGGACTTGCTGGCTCCACTATGAAGTCAGCGTTTCTCAGGACCCGGCTCCAAAGACTATTAACTACAAGTGAAAACAGCATTGTAGCAGCAAAGATAAATGACTCTAATACTTTAAGATAAATGGATACAGA
>VXAY01003767.1:477957-505175 GCA_013399855.1 Oxyruncus cristatus | reverse complement strand
TTTTTTTTTTTTTAAATGTCAAGAAAAAGGTCTTAATGGTAAAAGCAGACAAAAGTTGTCTTGGCCCCTTTCACCAAGCACTTGCATTTTGAAATATTTATCCTTTCCTGAACTCCACAGTAATGTATGAACTATAAAACTACACTGGTGATTAGACAGAAATTATTGAGATATTTGATATTCATTTTACCACTTGATTCTTGTGGATGAGTTTTTGTGTTAATAGAAAAGCAATATCTTATTTTTGTCTCCTTCAGTGAAATTGATTTTGTTTTGACCTAATTTTATTATTAAGTAAGAACTTCCAACATGAACATTGCCTGGAGAAATAAAGCTCTATTTTTCATTTCCCCCCCAAACAGTTTCTGCATTTTTCTTCCTCCTCTGTACATCCCACACACCCAGATCCTAGAACTAATGAAAGATTTTTTTTTTTTGAGATGACTACATAAATATAAATCCAAATTTATGAGAAACAGTACTAAATGCATTATATTACACCAACACAGTTAAGAAACTTCTGGGCCATTATTTACATATCATATTTTAAAATATTTTTTCTTCAGGACTTCACTGACAAAATCTGACCAACCATATCTGTCCTGTTGTCTTTTGGGATAAAGTACTAATCTGGAACTCAAGTTTTTACACAGAAAATAAGATGAAGACGCTGGTATCAGGCAAAACAGTTCTGTTGGTTTGCCATCAGCATCCCCTAGCGGTGACAATTATTATCTTCTTATCAGTCTTACCAGACTTAGACTTGAATGCACGGGTTAGAAGACCAGGAAACTGGAAATGCCTTATAACATGCAGTCTGTGGAAAGAAAATATTTACAGGTCTTTCCTGCTAAACTCCCAAAATTATTTTTGACGTGAAAAATATGAAGGAAGGGACAAACCCCCATTTCTTGAATAATGAATGCTTGTAGGGAAATTAAAATATAAAGATGGGAAGTTTAAAACAGTTTTTCATTCTCAAACATGAACCTCTTGTTATTATTTTTCCTCCTGACATTGCAGGAGAAAGTTAAATACAAAAAATGAGCTAAACTGAAAATCCGTGTCAAACATGAACTTTTTCAAAGGTATGTTGAGATTGTGCTTTTATGTTTTACTTAATTTAAATGTTTTCATAATTAAAAATTCTAGACATTTATGTCTAAAACAATCATTGATTCTATCTTAATTTGCTATACAGCATTTTAAGAGCACTTAAAATCAGCTTAATTGACTCAAGAGGCTGAATCCCACCATTTTTCACTGATTTTCAGGCTTCTCTATTGAACTTAGTTAATTTTCATCAGAATAGATTTGTGTACTGAAAACAGACAGTACATGATTAAAGCTATGATGTAATTCAGACAGTCTAAAATCAAAATCAGTTAACATTAATTTCTGTTTCTTTCATCTTACCAAGGGAAGATGTCAAAAATAAGATAATACTTCTAGTAGTTAGGGGAAATGAAAATGAAGGTACAGCAGTTGCTGTATTGCTACTGTGTATGTGTTGCTCTGCACCTTCCCTAGCTCCATCTCCTTCCTCAGATGCAGAAAGCAGACCTAGGCACAGCACTCCCAATGTGGGCATGTCAAAATTTCTTAAAATGTCCCCGTGATGTCCTGCTCTGAACACCTTTCTGTTGATGTCCAACACCTGATTGGCTTGTTTGGGCTATTGCTGTACAATGATCTCAGAGAACTGCAAGTGATGAATCTAAAATCCTTCTTAATTATAACCGAGTTATTATGAGTGCAGCACTGTGCATGCAAGTTTTAGGGTAGTTTTTTCATTTGTCAAGACTTTTTAGTGTTCTGGGCCAGTGACTTGGCTTTTGGCCACCCGGAAGAGTAGAATGGGCTGCAGGCTTGCAGCTTTCACAGTACAGTGGTTTCTTCAGATCGTTGATAAAGAAGCTGAATGAAGCTATAACCAGCATCAGCCCCTGGGGGACTTGACTGCTGACTCCTCTTGATCCTGAAAAGTGTTCATTAAGCCTTGTGTTTTGATTCATATTAAGATGTGAAAGAATTTTTCTCCAGTCCTGTGGCAACTGTTTTCTTTACTAATAAAATTCTTTTTAAAATCTCTATGAAGCATGTCTGATGGTTTTCTTTTAGCTATATACCTGTTTAATACACTCAGAGAACTCCAGAAGGCCCACAAGTCAGGGTTTCCCTGCACAAAATCCATGCTGGCTGCACTACACTGTCTGATGCTGCGTTGTGCTTTGCTCCTGTGGCTCTGTTATTCAGGGTGGGTACATATGCATGGTGAACTCACATGTGTCTGGGGACTACCCACTGACACACCTCAGCGGGCCTGATGTCTTTATCCTAATGCTTCCACATTTGCTGTTTTTCATTGTTTTATCCATTCCCAGAGAGCAGCACAGGCTGTCATTCAGGAGTAGGTATAGATATGGCCTGTAGGTCACTTTTTCCCCTTTATCCCTCTCTAACACTATCTGCGTAGCTCTGGCTTCTGCAAACTGGCCACTTCTCTTCCACTCAATTAGCTATGCAGTGAGTGAGGGAACTCTGCAAGGCTACTTTCCATCTTTGTCCCCTTTGGAATAACATCAGTGATGTGAGTGTACTTTTGGTTATTATATGAGAGTCCATCATAGGATGGTGCTTTGATGGCTGTGTTTTGGCTGGGGATTTGTTTCATAGTTCTTCTTCCTCAAGACAATTGATAGTTTGTTCTACCAGTGCTGGGTGTACTTTTCTTCCCAGAAGAATTCACTGGGCAACCAACGCAGTCCAGTTGCTCCAAGTAAGGGTGGTTGTACAATGGCTGGTTTAGCCTTTCTCTGGATACCCAGAGTGGTACTGGCAATCAGAGCACCAATGTAAGCAGCTAAACTGTCCCCAGTGTTTCAGGTGCTGTTTGAACTCCTCCATAGGGAGTAAGTATCAATTTCCCTTGGGAGATGGGGTCAGATGTGCTGGGCCATAACACCCAAAGTGTGTGATCAATATGGGAACTGTTGTCGCAGAGAGACAGTTTCCCACAACTAGTTTACTATTTACCAGTGCAGAGCTTGGGGGATTAGGTACCAGTCTTCACTTAATATAGCTGTAATAGTCCATCAAGTACTTCCTTCCTATATTCCCAAAAATGAAGGGGAAATATCAATTTGCTCAGGACTAGAAGACTCTTGAAAGTGTGGCTCTGACAGGTACTGCTAGAGAAGACTGGGCCAAATTGGGAAAAGCAGCACATGAAAACACTAAGACAGAAGGGCATGCCAAAATATGTCAATTATCACTCTTCATTACTTTTGATTGACAGAGACTAAAAGAAGCCCATAGCTGTGAGCAAGAAAACAGTCTCATGCAGACTGATGTCTGCTGTATTTCAGAAGGCAGGCTATTGTAATTTTCTGAGGTGTGGGAGGGGAAAATCCAAATGCTGTTGCATTCAGTATCTAACACCAATTTCTCTTTTGAATTTAAATTTTCTACAGGACTAAATTTGTCTAGCACTGTAGAGTAAAAGAAAGTTAAGAACTACATTGAAAATAGCTACAGTTTCTCACCGAATGCTGTTTGTATCAGAATTAAGCATAGATACTTAGACAGAAGAAGAATAAAAAAGCTATCAAAAGTAGGGCAGAAGAGATAAAATGCAAGCCTGCAGTGAAAAAAAAAAACCCAAACGTTGTTTCTGGATTGCTTTTCCAAAACATCTGATTTCAGGAAAATGAAAATTGCTATAAATTCAGCTAGTGGTATGGTGAAGGAGTACCTCTCATGTCTAGATGTTATCTGGTATTTGACTCTCCACCAAGTCACAGCTAGAAGTCTCAGCTGATCACTCACAGGCAACTGTGAAAAAGAAAAAAGATTTGCATTTCTCCTTATCATGAATACCTTCCTTTTCCTATGCTATACTGCTTAGCTGGATTACTTCATGCACCATGATGCAAAGAATAATTGTGGACATCCTAGAACAGAAATGGATTTTTAATTTGGATTTTGTTTTGATGTGACTATGGAGAGTTACTGTCACCAGATTGTCCTGTGCAAATAACTCCATCTGGCTGCCAAACAGGAAATAAAGCAAAACAAACCACAACACACTGGTTTCATTTACTTTGTGTTGAATTGGATTTACAATTGCTTTATCTTTCTGAAATAACCTATTTATTTATTTCATGCAAAATATTCCATGCAGCTCTAAGAATTTAATTTTATTGCCTTCATGTCCTAGGAATCGATTCACTTCAGATACAATACAGGGATGTAAAAATACCGAACATTAAAACCATTGCTTACATGGCTGGCAAAAGGCAAATTTTAAAGCTAGTCTCTGGAAAAAAGTTCTAAAGGATCACCAATACCTACCTTTTTCTCTTATTTTACTTATGTATTCATATTCTCAGAATTTCTCAAATTAATTCCAAATTGTTTCCTATATTAGCCCATCAAGTTTGTTTGCTTTATATATTTTATAAAATTATACCAGTGCTACATTAACTGTAATAGATTACCTTTTTATTGCAAGGGAACCTAGTGGCTTACTAAAAAGACCTGATTTTAAACCAGTTCTAGGTCTATACATTGGTGTCAAACATTGTATTACATTTCTCTCCCATTCTCAATTAACTAAAGCTTTCTCCTAAAAAGGAAATGATGGCATAATTCCGTCAATTTTATGTCTTCTAATTAAGTAGACCTCTCAAGGGTCTAATTTCCTGCAAAATTAAAACACCAATTGCATGAATACGATGAAAGAAAGTCAGCAGCAGGAACTGAAAACATTTTATTTCAGAGTACTTCATAACATGGACATCTCTGCATTTCCCTCTCTCCAGTGGAGATGAGATTTCAGCTGGGGTTCCTCTGTGTAAGGTGTGATTCAGATGCTGCATCTTTCAGCCAGAGAGATGACTTCCACCAGTCTCAAATGAAACCCTAAAAAACGTATTCAACCAAAACTATTTGTTGAGTTTCCAAATAACTGAAATATTTTTTCAGCAAGTGTAGTTTCTTCCCTTGAATGCAGTTAAAACACATGTTGAAGTCATGGCTCCAGGCATGAAGAACATTTAAAACAACATTTAAAACAACCCTCCTCTGTGTGATACCAGCACGAATTGGTTCTCTGCACCAGAACTCTCTGTACTCCAAAAATACCATGTTAGTTGCACTTAAAGACAAAAACTGCAGGACTTGCCACTTATAGTTGCAACTAAAGACTAAAGACTCAACTCTCATCTTTTCCTGTAACACAATGTAGTTTCAAAGGCCCTGTTTTTCAGAAGGTACCAGGAAGACTGAGGCTGGTGGTAAATGGGGGCTACGGAGGAGCCACATGATTAGCTGATATTTCAGGGGAGTTATTAGTCACTTTTAGTCTAAGCAAACTCTCAGCTCCTTCAGGTACTCAAGTCAAACTTCTGTAAAACCCTACAAACTTGTTCTTACATAAAGTAAAAAAGCAATCAAGAGTAATGTTTGTGTCACTTGTGGTATTTCTTTCATCAGGAGAATACCTCTACTAACATCATGAACAAAGTGTCTTTTAGCAAGTAATGACTGAAGTTTGTTAAAATCCTTGTTGAATGTTTTAAAACAATGCTGTTACTGCAGGGAAATACAAATTGTGAACTTTACTTGGAAGCAATCTGGTAAAACAACGGGTTTTAGTTCTGTCATGAAAGAGCTCCAACCTCAAATTTTGCATTTAAATCAAAGTAACCTTAACCTGCAGAAATAGAAAACTGCAAGGAACAAGTTCTAAACTTTGAAAGTAGGACAGGAACTAAATGTAGAGTTCAGCACGATATGATTTTTCTTAAAGGTAAAATTGTGGTCCTGCTGAGATGTATGATTGACAGTGGAAAATATCTTTGGACTACTCAAAGATCAATTTTAATTGGAAGTTAGGTCAGACGCAGGAAAGTAGCTCATAGTAACCAAAAATTTATGCCTGAAACTAACTCAAAATAACAATCAAAATCACAGGATTCTAAGACCTGAGGTGACCTTAAAGAGTCTTACAATCCATCTTACTACTCTTAGGCAAGATTAGCTGTAGCTAACCCATTTCTGATATGTCTAAGCTGTTCTTGGACCTTCAGTGTCAGAAAATTCATTTTGCCATCACTAACTCCTTTCCAAACATTATTATTCATAACTTTAAAAAGCTATGACGTTCTTTTCTTTCCTTATTTGCAACTGAAGTATACTTGTTCTGTCCTTTCCAGATATGGAGAATAATTATTTTCCTTTCTTTGGAGTTACTTTATTAAGAACTCAAGAATGTTGTCACAAGCTTACTTTCTATTTCCCTCAATAAACCTGAAAAATTTCAATTTACTCTTTACTGAAAGAAATGTTTTCCAGACATTGCTGTTAGACTTTTTTCAATGGGTTAATATTTTTATAGTAGTATTGTACTTTAAACTGAACTCATTACATCAGGATGGCTTTTTTTGTTCATGAAGAAAGCAGAAATTTTATTTCCTGTGTCTTACATATATATATATATGTATATATATATATGTACGTATGTTATCATTTTTTAAGAGATTGCTGTTGGCTATATTTAGATATACTGCTTGAGAAGATAAGAACCCATTACTCTTGGTTCTTGTCACCTTGTTTTCCTAGAAATGGCCTTTTGCTACAGCTCTCATCTGGTTTGTATATGTAGCTGTTATGGTACATTTGCGCCAGCAACCAGGAATGCTGAGAATCCCTCAGCAGCGGTGACACAGCTTCTGTAACAAATTCCTTGTTCCTATAGGAATCTCAATCAGGTAGTTTAATTTTCAGAAGAGCCCACTGCCCACAGACCCTTCTGATTCCTGAACACTCTAAAAATCAAGACAGAAGGTGAGGGAAACACAGATTGTTAACCACAGCTCCCTAGAATGGTCCTTTCGGAAGCTGCATTACTGAACATAACTTCTATTGAAAGTTCCTCTGAAACCTCAAAGCTGTGACTACCACTCATTGTTAGTGCAAAACTAACAACAGTTTTTATTTTTCTCTTTTCCAGTTAGTGTCAATATATTTTTCTTATGAAATTGGGGTATTCAGAGGTGACTTCATGATTTATAAAAGGACAAGCTTTTTCAAAACTTCTAAATTTGAGGCCACCCCATCCATCACTTGCCTGCTTCCCTCCAAAGATAATCCTGATTACAGACCAGCTGGTAGATGGAGGCTCTTTTTGTACCATTATAGGCAAATATGTATTGAAACAAGAAAGATCTATTAAATAGATAAGTTTTAGAAGATCTTTTGGACAGTAGAGAAAATGTAAGAGGGTCTAAGTATACTCTTAGGTAAAGAACTCAGATTCTAGAATAGGCAGTGAATCACTACTTTTTTCTTTTTTTTAAATTGATTGGAAATTATCTTCAGAGAGAAAGAGATTATATTCTCCAAGAGTTTCTAGAGTCCTCGAAAGAATAACCTTTTTGCAATGTCTGTAAGAAGGGCACTTTATAAACATGTGCAAAGCATTTTCTTTGCTCAAATCTCTTGTAACAAGTTTAAGATGCACTGATGACTAAAAAAAAATCACCAGCAGGTCAAACTCCCATTTGCTGTGATTTCTGCATGTTGTGTTGGCCAAGACACACTGTTGTTCCATAATCTGTCCATATTGACCTGCTGTGTCTTATCTTATATGCAGATGCTGGTTTCTGTGGAACAGCAATTAAACTTTTATACTATGTTTGTGAGTAGGATGTCCCATGAAGAAGATCAGAAGGGGCTACAAGAATGTGAATTATAGAAATCCTGTTACCTGTTTTCTGTAGTTCTGCTATGTAGCCAATGTCCTGACAAATTGAGCTCGTCAGAAATGATTTTAGCATGAGAGATTCATCCAGTTATATTGCATATGATCTTCCACATTTATCTTGTCTGCATCTACTGGGATTTGTTGCATTTGAGCAAGGCAGTTTATTACCAAGTCCCTGAGCAGCTCAGTTTAGTGCTGAGTTTCAGCTGAAAGAGAGACCAAGAAACCTAAGGAGGACCCTTCCACCCAAAGTTATGTAACAGTTTACATTTGCCTTTTATTCTTTTAAGACAATTTTTTATTTTTGTTCCAAAAATTTTAGTTAGTTAATTGCTGTATTTTCTTTTTCTAGACAAAGATGCTGTGCTGGCGGTTGGAAGGGTCTCTTCACTATTTTGTCTCTTTTCTTCTAAAAGGAGAGGCACAGTGCTCTAACCTTATGGTTTCAAAGACATGAAGCCCCCTTAATGCCACATCCTCAGATTCTTTCATGACTGACTCAGCCCTTCACCCTTTTTAGAAAAGTAAACTGCAGTTTCTGTGTATAAATTTTTTCAGCTGGCACATTAAAAACCCAATGCTTTTATTGTTTGGACATTACACCTTTTTTCACTCCATCCTACTACTGCATGACTTTCTATATACAGAAAGTTAAGTCATAGTTAAGTGTCAGCACTGGTCCAATAACATATACAGGAAAAAAGACCCCACTCATGAATGGATAAATTTGGCAGCATACTTGAGTAAGTGGGATAAATAAAAAAAGCTAGTATATTACTGGAAGCTTTAGAAGAAAGGTAAGAAGCAACAGTGAATGACCTTAAAAAAATCAATTTTCTAACAACCATTTATCAGAAAAAATGTCAGAAAAGATTAAAATAAAGGACTTTGATTCTTCTATATAGGATTTTTTAGACTCTTAATGTCCAAGCGTATTCTGCCTGTCAGGAGTACAACTAATGAAGGGCTTTCTGAGGACTTTCGCTGTGATCCTCTGGTTTAAAACAGAAGTGTGAAAAAGGAATATTCTGGTTGCTCCAATAGTGATCTTCAGATATTCCTATAATGCCTTGGCTCAAACTACTTTGCAGCTGCTGCACAAATCTGACTTGGCATGATAGTAATGATTTGACCTTTGTTTCAAATTTACTTTGTGCTCACAGGAGCAGTGGGTAGTGATGAGAAATATGATTTTTCTTCTAGTGGCAAATAGGTTGCTCAGTAGTCAGAGTGCTACTTATAAGGGAGAAGTCTTGTCTAACCATCACTAAACTTTGCTCAGAATCTTTACAGCATTTATGGGCTGTCATTCTTGCTCCCTCCTCCTCTTATTTTCAGCAAGAGTTTTAAGTGCCCCGAACTACAACTGGGTCAAAAAATGTCCGTAGTTTGTACCAGGAAACAGCAAATCTAACATCAGTTGGTAAGGGCATGATGCTAATCATGCCAAGGTCATGGGTTCAATGCCCATATGGGCATTCACTTGAGAGTTGGACTCAATGATCTTTGTGGTCCCTTCCAACTCTGAATACTCTGTGAATATCTCTGAATATCCAGCATCCTCCTTGTGAAAACTAAGGATAGTTTTATGCAGATAAAATAAGACTGTCTATATTGCAGGATATAAAAGCACATAGTCACCTCATGGCAGCATAATTATCCTTTAGAAGGATGTGTGTATTCCACCATATCCCTTAGGATTAGCTGCTGTGAAAGGAGACATGAAAAATAAAAGAAAACAGAATAAAAAGACTGGTGTTTTAAAATGTCCTGGCAAATTCTAATTCTCAAAACAGTAAAAAAATCTCTCAAAGTGAGAAAATGTTACCCTATGTTTTCTGCACCCTAGCAGGAAAGTCACAGGAACAGACAGAGCGTCTTAGCTGAGTTACTATAAAAGATTCTGGGGCTGACATTTTTCATTGTTTCGTAGAATTTAATTTCCTAGTGCCTGTTACATACAGCTAGTCAGCTTGCTCTGGTAGCAGCATCATGAATGCAACTGATTGTTGTGAGAAGCACTTCTATGCATGAAGCTGAATCCCCTCTCTCAGCCTGTGTCTTATCAATATGTGGCATTCCTATATGAAGATGATTTCCAGTTTCAGTTTCTTCAAGGTGCAGAATTTAGTGATGAAATGCTTAATTCTTCTTTGTGTTTTAAAATGTGTGTGCACACCCATCACTATATTTATACCTGTATCCATATCTATACTGATATATCAGCATATATCTGTGTATATATCTATATATATATAAATAAATGCATTAATATATATTGGTACAGTGCAGACACACACATATAGATAAAAGCTTTAGAGGTTAGTATTTTTTGTCTGTTTTTTATTCTATTGTAGAGATCTACCTTGTTTTGAAAATTCTTCCATAGTACCGCTCTGCTTTGAAAATAACAGTATGTGACCACACTGTAGAGCTTACAGAAAATGAACTCTGAAATAAAAAGTGAGGAGAGGTAGAAGGAATTTTAATCTACTCTGTGAGAACATAAGGATGTTTCAGATGAGAAAAAAAAAATGATTTTCCTGTGCTGATGACTGTTTTTCAAACAAGAGATTTTTAATGATTTCTCTTTCCTTTATATAAGCTCAGTCCATGGTTAAAATTTATGGTTCCTCTACTGTAATATATACTTCAGTCCTTTGCTGGATCTGGAGCACCATGTGAAGGTACTCAGGATAACTTTCTTTGATCTCCAATCTTCTGCCCTAGAGCTTCTCACTCAGCCTTTCTGGAAGCTGGCTTCAAATGGCCTACTTATTTTGAAGTTGTCTGTGATTATTCTTTATTTTGATCTCTCTTTTATAGAGGTTTTGTGTTTACATTTCCACTATTTTCTGAGTGATACAGTGACAAAGACATAACTGCTAGAGTTTATATAACTGAAAATAATATCATGTTGGCATTGGGGAACGTCTAATGCAGATAGTACAGTATATAACTGCAGATGAGCTATGTATCTATTTTGTTAGTGTAGAAGGCTTAGTTCAGATGGATCTCATTTCATTATCTTTAGCTCAGCTTTTTCAAGGAGACATCATGAATCTGAGAACAAATGTGATACATGAGGGAAAACGCCTGTTTCTCATCTTAGCAACTCTGAAATTTTCTAACTTCTGTATGAGACACCACGCATCCACCCATGTTATGATGGCTTTCAGTAAGTCCCTGTCACGCAGGAGGTGAGTTCATTTACAGCACAGTCCTGTCCTAGGTGTGGCCTCCACGTGAGCATGCTGCAGTTGATGCTGTAGTTGCTGGGATTACAGTCCCAGAAATGGGCGGATGGTGGTTCCTCGTTCATATCCTTTTCCTTTCTCACTTGCATGCTCCCCCACTGTGGTCTGTCACTGCCTTTGACTCTCCTGTGGCTGATTCCCAGCTCCAGCCATGCCACCCCTGCAGGTGGTGCTGCTCCCCTGTGGAGAGGCACATCTGCCAGTGGCTTCACCCGGGGACCACAGAGGCTCCTTTCATCAAGCTTAACATTGTGCAGTGAGCCTTGTACTTTGTGTTCCAGTGGAAGTCCATAGAGAATGAGAAAGGAAATGCTCTGAGGAGTGAGGTACAGATAGATGCTAGAACAAGAGAGCATGTGGTGAAGGCCAAGTTGTGGCTGGAACCTGAAATGTGTCACATATTCTTGGCAGTGCCACCTTGGTAGATTTTTCTCTTCATCTTGACAAAAAATTATCTGCAATATTGATAAGTGATTTCTATTAATTTGTTAGCAAGTTTTTATTTTTGAGAGAACTTGTGCCACTCATCCCACCAAATGAAAAGTAAAACATGTCCTGAAATCAAGCCGATCCCCTGCCTCCGCCCACCAAAAAAAAGTCCACAGATGTAAGCAACACATCTATAAAGAGGCAAAAAAGACCACTCCACCTTCTGTGGCATACTTTTTTGACAAGTATTTTTGAGTTGTTTGCTGTTTCCAAAAAAATTTTGTAGTGTTGTACTGCATAGTTTGAATTGCAAAGCCGAATGAAATGCGGGGGAAGACCTGTAGTTTCTCAGGACATTTTCTAGATCAACTGTCTCCTCAAATAAGCATGGATGTACCACATATCATGGTGTAGATCCAGGGGAAGGCATTCTAGACCTTAAAAGGTCTCCCTCTTCACCTCTAGTGCTTCCAAGTACCAAACACTCCCTCAGCTTTCCCTTAACATTTGCACCTTTACCTGCCTGTCAACAGTTTTCTGCTGAAAGAGTGCAAAAGGGTGAGTTGTGGTCTTTCTAGACTTTTTGCTGTACTGTTGAACACTAAAAAAATGTACATATAATCCACAGCAAATCAATATATCAGGCAATGGGTTTACCTCTGAGGAAAAAAAAAACCTAAGGCAACAGCAGAAATCTATCATAAATATAGATATTATGTCATACATGTACATCAAATATTGCCTCATGCACAGAAGACATCTGCTAAACACATTGGAACACAGGCTCTGAGACCATAGTAGCCAAAGCTGAGACATATATGCCTATGCTTAGTAATCGAACATATCTATGATGTTTATTTCAAATACAAAACATTAGCAAAAAAATGGCCTCTAATGTCTCTCATACCAAGATTTTGCAATGGAATAATTTAACCTGTGAAAAAATTCAAAATAAAGTACAACTTTTAAAAACAGTCTGCTGTAAAATTCCATAGGATGAAAAAAAGTTTTATTTTTTCCTTCTCACTGCTGAACAAATTATGGTCATATCTGTTTTGTGATCAGTGAAATGAAAGTTTGTGTTTTTAAACAACTTAGGGATTATAGCAACTTGATCTGAACTTGTCTCTTTTTAATGATTTGGTAAATTCCAGTATATGAGTTTTATAAATTATTCTAATGAATATCTATTTTTTCTATGGAATGGCAGAGAATTTACTTAATTGAATTTGGAAATTTTAGCTTATTGTTATGGAATAAAATTTACTTTAATGAATAGAGAGCTAGTTGTCTGCAGTGAGTAAACAATATAAGTATCTTTCTGTATTACATAATGGTTTCCCCCCTTAAAAAGAATAAAATTTCAAAAATGAAAAATACCAAGAAAATAGGACCTTATTTCCCCCCCCCCCCCATAAACATAAGCATAAGCATCTAGGTCTTTTAGGATGTAATTAGACTATACAGATCACTTGACCCGTGATATTTTTCACAGCGACAGTTTTTTCTTGGAATCAGAAGGTGAAAGAGCTGATTTTAATGAGTTTGTTTTTGTTAAAGTCCGCACACACACGAAAAATCTCCAACTGTCACAACAGCCAGTAATTGGCAGAGAGATGCTTTGATAAAAATGGGAAGACATCCCTGCTGGTTCAAGACAGGTGGACATCAACTTGAATCCAATTTACATCTTAAAATGCACAATGGAAAAGATTTGCATTACATTGCCTAGATGAAAGGGAACTCTTAGTCTGAGCTTCTCATTTACTTTCTCCTCTTCCTTTTTTTTTCTTGCCCAAACACTCAAACTCTCTGTAGCAAAGTTTTAATGAAGATAGCTTGTTCAGCTCCTGTTTGAGGCAGCTATTTACTTGACTAAGACTCAAATCTGAACTCATGCTGGGCTAAAAAAGAAAGCCCAAACTGATAATTGGACAAAGCTGAAATTGTACAGTCTGCTTTAACCACAGCTTGAATCAAGTGATTCCATCTTCTGTATCGTTATTTTTATGTGATTGCCTGGTTGAGGTCCCTTGCAACTTTTACTGGGGCTTAACAAGAGAGTTGCAGTGAAATGCTTGCACTGAAAGGTACAAGAAATGGCTCCTGATGGGTATCTTTGAACTAAGTGAACCTAGCTGCATGTTTAAATGGTTGATCCATATAAAATTGGAAATTCAGATACAAACTTCTACTGCATCCTAAAGTTTTCTGATTAAGAATCCACTGTATTGAGTTTAAGGGAGGGAAAAGTAGGTTTATTCTTTTTCAAGAATGGATGCGTTCTTGAAGGTAGGTGGGTAATCTGAATTTTTATTTCCATGAAGTTCCTTCCTATGTGTTTGTGTCAGGACTGATGGAAAATGAAAACTTGCTTACAGAAGCATAGGAATTTTTTTATGTGTATATCTTCAGGTACACATTCTAATCCTGCAGTCAGCAGTGTGAAGTCTGTAAAAACTCTTCCAGATTTATATATGTGCCTCATACTGACATTTCACTTTTGGTTAAATATTTGATTCTCTGTTGGCATTCCCTTTTTTAAATAACCTTTTCCTTATAGATAAGCCTCTCAGTCTCTGAAAACACAAAGCAGTAAATCACCTGTGTAAATAAAGTCCACTGCTTAGAAATGTAACTTTCCTTCTTACATGATGCATGCAATTTCCTATTTTGTAAGCCTCCTTAATATGTGGCTATGTATGGCATCAGAAAGATAATCTAATAATGTGCATTTTATTTGTTTCTGATTTTAGGGAACTTTTATCTAACTTCAGCATGTATGTGAAATTGAGAATTGAAATGAATGGAGCTACTGAGAACTTTGGGGTTAAATATTGGGTCACTGAAGTGTCTGAGTACAGGCTATTTTTGAAGACCTTTAAAAATCTGTTCTCAGGAGATAATGTCTTCAATAGGAAATGCTGACAAATGTCACAAGCTTGTGTATTGGTACATCCCAAGATTTATTCTACAACTTCTTATTTTAAATATTGTAAATGTATTTTCAAATATTCTCATCCAGCAACTGAGTCAGGCTACCTAGAAAGATTGACAGGAGTGCCTGGTTTCATCCAGCCTAGGCAAAGGATTTCCCTGTGGTGGGAATTAGAGTTTCAAGGCAAATATAGATGGGGTGTTTTTAAAGTTGTCCTAATGAAGATGCTGCAGGAAAACATTCCTGAAGACAGGAGCATGATTACAATTCAAGTATTTGAGTTTGGTCTCTGACAAAAAAGTGAAGAATGATGCAATCACTTAAACTGGATATCGGGTACCCAGAGTACAGATTACCCTGCATAACCCATGGCCAACCTGTTTTTTTGGTTCCTGAGGAAAGGGACCTGGTCCACATGGGTATGAAGGAAGCTGCCTTTTTTCTAAGATCATAGTTTTTGTTCTTGCATTTCCTTCAGTGAACGTGCTTTGAAGCACAGCTTAAGGTCACTGCCCTCCTATCAAATATTTTACCCCTGAAGACCCACTCATGACTTCTTATTCAGAGAAGATCTTTTATTATGGAGGTGCTTCCTATTGCACATTCTGAACCTTATTGATGGTACAGAGGACAGAGTAGTGAGAATACATTAGCTTCAGTCTTCCTCAGGGCCCTTTCATACATTCTGTGTGGGTCCTTTCCAAGGAGTGCAGTTTTTTAGGAGCAAACTGCTTCAGAGTTGGTCCCCTCTGGGGTCACAGGTCCTGCCACAAACCTGTTCTAGTGTGGCCTCCTCTCTTCATGGGTCCACAGGTCCTGGCAGGAGCCTACTCCAGCACAGGCTTCCCAAGGGGTCACAGCCTCCTTTGGGCATCCACCTGCCCTGGCCTGGGGTCCTCCATGGGCTGGTTACCGATGGAACTCTGCTCCACTGTGGGCCTCCATGGGCAGCAGGAGGACAGCCTATCTCACCATGGTCCACATCATGAGCTGTAGGGGAATCTCTGCTTTAGCACTTGGAGCATCTCCTCTCCCTCCTCTTTCACTGACCTCGGTGTCTACAGGACTGCTCCTTTCACTTATTCTCACTCCTCTTTTCTCTGGCTGTAGTTACTGCTGCACAGGTTATTTTTTCCCATCTTAAATACATTATCCCAGAGGCTCTACCACCATCATTGATGGGCTCAGCCTTGGCCAGCAGCAGGTTCATTTTGGAGCTGGCTGGCACTTGCTCTGTTGACATAGGGAAACTTCTGGCAGCTTCTTAGAGAAGCCACCTCTGTAGACCCTCCTTTTCCAAAACTTTGCCATGCAAACCCAATACAATGACCTTGTAGTTGAAGGCTTCAGTTGCACTTCACATATGTTCTTTCACTTTTTTTGCATAATTTTTCAGGTGAACCCAAGTGGTGAAACATTAAAGACTAGGAAAAGCATATTTACATGCCAAAACTATATTGCGTTGTTGATGCTTTATATTTTATTTAGTCCTTTCTGGTTGGATAGAGGTGTAGACTACTAAGAAAAGAAGCATTTTCTGATACCTTTGCTGTGTCTCTGCACTGCAATATGTCGATGACTGCAGCATTCCCTGCTCTGGAATGTAATCTCTGGTTTCTTTTGGAGTCTGAAATGGAAAAAGGAGAACAAAAAAAGGCTTACTGCTGTCATTTCTGATGTTATAAGGTTACAGGCTACAACCTTGGGAGATTTTACACTAAATTTGATTTTTATTGTTTCACAAAATGGGACCTGTTTTCTGACAGTCAATAAAACCGCAGGTGATACTCCTCTTATAATAGATGTGAATGGACTATTACTGTTTGCTATAGCAGTTTAACTGCAGGGCAAGCTTATGAGAGTCTTTGTTAGAAAAAATACACAATCTTTTTTTAGCCACAGGACTATTTCTTTGTTTTTATCAAGTTCCCTAGTAATATTGGTATATACCCACCTGAGCAGGTCTGAAATAAGCAGAAAGTTCTCTACTTCTGAAGTTCATAAGAAACTGAAAATTGAAAATCAGTATTGGTGGGCTAAAATGAAAGTGGTTGTAACACAATATAAATAGGTAATCCCAAGATTTAAAATAACTTATAAAAGAAAATGTTTTATGAGTATTATTCAGTAAAAACAATGTGGAAATCACTTTCATCTCTTGGTACTTTCTTTTAAGTCACATGAACATTTTTTTTATTTCTGAAGCTCACTATGTGGTATTTATGCATATAAATCACAGAATCACTGAGGTTAGAAGGGAGTTTTGGGTATGATCTAGTCTAATGTGCTGCTAAAAAGCAGGGTTAACTAGAGCTAGTTACTGTGTCTGGTTGTATTTTAAATATCTCCAAGGATGGAGACTCCACAGCTTCTCTGACCAATATGTGCCAGTGTTCCAAAACCTTAGTGGGGAAAAAGCATTTTCATACCTTTAAATGGAATTTCCTCTTTTAGTTTGTGTCCACTGACATTTGTCCTGTCACCACCAAGAAGAGTGTGACTTTCTCTTCTTCATTCCCTCTCATCATGTAAATATTTATTTTTTTAATTTATTTATACACATGGATAAGAATGATGGCTACTCCTCTGTCATCTTTGTAGCCCTTTGCTGGACTCTCTCTGGTATGTCCATGTCTTTCCTGGACTGGGGAGCCCAGTACTGGATCCAGCATTCCTGATGTAGTCTCATCAGTGCTGAGTAGGGAGGAAAGACTACCTTCCTTGATTAGCAGGAAATGCTTTTCTAATGGAGGTAAGGGTATTTCTAGCTTTGGTGAAAGGGTGTGTTGTCTGCTCATGGTCAGCTCATGGTCAGGAAGGACTCACTACTAGTTCTCTGCAAAGCTTCTTGGCAGTTGATCAACCCCCAGACTGTCCTGGCACATGAGGTTATTTCCACCCAAGTGCTGGATTTGGTGTTTTTTGGACTTCATGAATTTCCTGTCATCCCATTTCTCCACCTTGTTGAGGTCCCTCTAAATGGCAAGATGACTCTCTGGTGTATCAGCCACTCCTCCCAGTCTTGTATCATCTGTGCAGTTGCTGAGGATACAGTCTGTCCCATCATCCAGGTCATTAATGAAGCAGTTAAACAGGATTGGCCCAACATCAATCCCTGGAGTATGACACTAGTAAGCGACCCCCACGTGGATTTTGTGCTTCTTATTCCAATGCAACAGCTCAGACGGTTTTCAGTCTTTCTTATTGTCCAGTGTCTAAACTCTACTTCCTGTAAGACTTGCTAGTCCTAATACAAACCTTCATGGTTTTTACTGAGGTTACACTCTGCCCCATCGTTTAGGTCATTCATTGAACAGGACTGGAGCCAGTATTGAACCCTGGTGTACATTGCTAGTTACTGCTCTACAACTAGAGTTTATGCCTTGGATCACCAACCACTCTCTCTCTGGACTTGTCCATTCAGTTGTTTTTCCATCTGTCCCACTGTCCACCTAATCAACACATTCCTCTTCAGCTTTTCTACGAGAATCTTATGGGTGACAAAGTCAAAAGCCTTTCTGAAGCCAAAGTACTCCAAATCCTCTGCTCTCTCCTTGTCTACTAAACCAGTCATTTCATCACAGATGGTGTTTAGTAGATCAAGCATGACTTTCCATTGATGGGTTGATAAAGACTACACCTGATGAGCTTCTTGTTATTCATGTGGCTTACATTATTACTTACTTCATCACCTACCAAGTGATTGAGGCTCAAGGTTCTCTGGGTCTACTTTTTTGTCCTTCTTGAAGATAACAGTGTCATTTGTCTTCTTCCTGTCTACAGGCATCTTTCTCATCCATCATTATTGTTCAAAGATCACCAGGTGGTATTGGATTGGCAACTTTTCCATGTCCTGTGTCACTGGATCCCCTGCCCCATTCAGCAGCAAGTCTGATTTTTCCCTAGCCTTGGACAGGCTGATTCTCCTTACTTGTACCGTTTACAAATTATAGAACTACTGTGTTTGAAATCCTTTCTATCTTCATGTGAACTATACTCTCACTTCAGACTCTTAACCAACTGCAATGCTCATGGTAGTTGTGAAGGATGGGCAAAAAAGTTTGTGAAAATACAGATAACGTGTGTTAACCTGTGTTTTTAGTCTTTTCCATCTTTCAGTTACTGTTTTTAATCCTAAACTCTTAATGTTTCTAGAAAACGTCATATATGTGTATCTGTACAGTGTCAAAATATGTACTCTCTTATTTTACAGGAGGTTGACTTCAAAAGTGAGTCTGTCAGGATTCTATGATCTTCAAGTAATAGAAAATCAGATGTGAAGTCTATCCTCTGAAATCTTGGAAAATTTTGTGGGACCTAGTTCTATAGAATAGTAGGACTTTAATGCATTAGTATACCAATGAAAAAATAATTCACTCCACTATTTTAACTTGAGAGAGTTAAAATACATATGTACTAAACAGTCAACATATTTATGAAGCTCTTATCAACCCAAACCATTTATCTAGTTTGGGAATAGGCAAGAGTAAAGAAAATTAGCCATAAAGGTTTGTTTAATGGTGTTGACATTTCAAGTATTTCAGTAATTTTAGTTAATGTCTTCCTATTTCTAATTATATTTCAGTAAATTTCTTCTGATTGTTAAGAGTGTCCTTGTACCTATCTTCTTTTTTTTTTTTTTTTTTTAAGTATTGGTCTATCCTTATTTTTTAAATTCAGGTTTATAAAATGTATTGGTTACTCTGTTAATAGGAATCATAAGAGAGAAGAAATGAAGAAAAAATAAGAAAAGAGGAAAGACAAGCAGTGTGAAAGAATCAGGTTTTGGAATTTGCAATCAGAAGGCTTAGTAAAGCATGTAAATACCAGTAAATGTCAGCTGGCATTGACTTATATTTGTGAATTCAAATGATGAGCTCATCATCACAAATGTTTGCACCTCTCTGATGGCTTGGTGTTCATCTGCAGCTTTCTGATGTGTTACCTCTTTTATCCTTCCTTTTTTTTTTTGGTAGACTTTTTGTTCATCATATTAAGATACTATGATATCTTAACTCTGAGCATAACATGAGGATCTGTCCCTAAACTGCAACTGCAGCACTTCTCTACCTGCAAGATACTGTGGTTTGTATAGCCCTGTAGAACGTTTTGTCCTCTCTGATAATTATGGAGGACAGTGATCTTTGTAGTGCCTGCACCCTTGATGTCCCATTTCCTTATCAAACTCAGTAACTTCTTGTGGCGTTGATCTGACAGTCACCTCTTGAAAATTCTCTTTATTCTTTATCTGCTGCTAAGTACTTGCCATGTTTTAGTAGAACAGGCCCTCTGGCTGGGGAAGAGTTGCTGGTTAAAACTTGTGAGACTGATCCACTGTTTTATTATTATTTCTTTCAGAAGTTTTTCAGTGTCTTTGATGTTACCCATGCATTTGCATTAACAACTGTGAGTGATTTATTTTAATAAAATTCAATTATACTGTTTAGTTCCTTGTGAAAAAGTAATAGATATTTCCAGTTTAATTGTGAGTATAAGCTCGTGGAAGGAAATGCACCAGTCACTAATGGAAACTTGGCATTAATAGTGCCAGCAGCAGTGACGAGGGTTAAAAAATATCTAATACTGTACAGACTTAACTTCAGTAACTTGTGCAGAACTATTTGGGTCCAAGGAGAAAAACAGCTGTTTTCAAGGAGCTATGCTAGAATAATGCTAAAATATCACGTGTCTAACACAATTCAGTATCTCTACATTGTTCTTGTGCTGTGTAGATATAGGAAAAGAAATGATGTTTCCAGGAGGTGGCCTCTTCTTCTTTCTAGGGTGATTTTGTTGAGCCTGATCTCTTACAACTTCAGTTTTTCTGTAGTTTCTCGAGTTAAAAAAACAAAAGAGAACTTCAGTCCCTTGAACTGTTAAATCATCATGGTTTCATCTGTGTATTTTCAAAGCAAGCTTCTTCTCCTTCACCAAATCCTTGATTTTCCCATGGTACTAACAGCAGGAGGCTATGCTTCTACCACTATCAACTTCTTTTTATCTGAAATACAGGATTGGCTACTTGGTACTGCTAAACTTTTCCTGTTGGTACAAAGAGAAATGAAGAGGTGAGTAGGTTTTTGTTTTCTTAAATTTGGGCTGGTGTGGACCTGAATAACATTATAAAGTTACTTGCACCAGCCAACCAACTGTACAGGCTGGCTGTGTTTTCTATGAATTATAGTAAACTAGTTGGCTTAATGCTAAAAAAGGCTGGTTATAAGCAGCAGTGAGATTGCACCAGTTTGTTTGGGACACTTTGGGAGTTGAGATCATTTAGTGATTGTAACATATTCTGCTTGAGACCTGTTTGTGTTCCCATTTGAACACAGCAGCTATAAGGTGAGAAGCCCATTAGGCCTGAAGCACCAAATATGTGTGTAACATCAATCTGTCATGTCTCAGTGGTATAGACGACAAACACCTCCCTCTCTTTGCACCCTGCTGATTAGTTTTTGAAAAAAAACCTTGCAGTGAACCTCAGCATTTTTGCGTTACTTTCTCTCCCCCAAAACCAGCACGAGACCTGATAACTAATTTGTGCAAGAAGTCTATATTCTTATTTCAAGATATAAATAAAACCTTGAAATGGGAAAGGAAAATTAATGATTTTTACTCCCAAAGTATACTAATGAAGCCCCAAATACAATGCAATAGAAAGCATAAAAGAACAGAAAACACTGGCTTGTTTCATTTAATTAGTACAATATATCTGGATAGGATAATACGTTTCCTCTTTATCAGATTCATAATGAGGTTGGTCCACATTATTGTCTATCCATCATATTATTGTATACAGAATCATAGCATGGTTTAGGTTAGAAGGGACCTTTCAAGGTCATATAGTCCAAGACCCCTGCAATGAGCAGTGACATCTTCAACCAGATCAGGTTACTTAGAGCTCTGTACAACCCGACCTTGAACCTGACCTCATCTGTCTCACTAAATAATTAAAAAGCCGAGGCTACAGTTCAATATCTATCCTATATTGCTTCAGCTAAATTAGCTGTTCT
The DNA here is from genome assembly GCA_013399855.1 of Oxyruncus cristatus. NCBI lineage: Eukaryota > Metazoa > Chordata > Aves > Passeriformes > Cotingidae > Oxyruncus > Oxyruncus cristatus. Next base: position 483,770 of record VXAY01003767.1, on the reverse strand, counting down.
ACCTTACCAGTTTCTCTCTTCTTAATCCTACTGTTGGTATTTCCTGTGTTCATAAAGTTCTGATTATCTTTACATCAATACTTCTGCAGAAATTTTTAAATGTTAGCTACAGATGATGATATGCAAGATGTTATTTAGGTTTCCTCCTTTCTTCCATTCTAATACCAAAAATGTTTTACAGAGTTGACCCCAGATGGATAAAGCTGAATATCAGTTTAGTTAAAGGATCCCATGGAAAAGATTCCATAAAATATTAAACATTTCATGAAGTCTTTGTTAAACAGTTTTTATTGAACAATGTCAAGAACTTCATCAGTAATTTGACTGGTGGTACTTGTCAAACCAAGATTCTGGGAATACATATTGAATACCGAATTCAAAAGATTCAAGGTTTCAATACAACAAATTTGATTCATGTTTTTAAGATGTCATCTGCTTAAGCTAAACTTAGCAACAGAAGCCTTCTTTTGTGTTTATAGTGATAGTGTTAAAATCTTTAGTAACCAAATGATAAATTATTTACAAGTAACTTGGTTATCAGTAGAATAATAAAATCATAGAATTGTCAAGGTTGTAAGAGACCTTCAAGATCATCCAGTCCAACTGTCAACCCAGCACCATCACTGTAACCCCTAAACCACTAAACCATCACCCAGTGCCAGATCCAGATGCCTTTTAAACACCTCTAGTGATGATGACAGCAACACCTCCCTGGACAACTTATCCCAATACCTGATCACCCTAACAGTGAACAATTTTTTTCAAATATCAAATATGAATATTCCCTGTCTCAGCTTCAGACCATTTCCTCTGGTTCTCTCACTGCAGGCACATTGGAAAAGACTGGCCCCCATGTCACTGCAACCTCCTTTCATACAGAGAGTTGAGGTTCCCCCCTGAGACTCCTCAGGACTAAACAAACCCAGCTCCCTCAGCCATCCCTCATAAGACATGTCCTTTCATGGGCCTTCTCTGTTGCACTTCTCTGGACATGCTCCAGCACTTCAATGTCCTTTTTAAAGTGGGGGTCCTAGAACTAGACACAGTACTCGAGGTGCAGCTTCACCAGTGCCGCATAGAGGGAGATGATCACGTCCCTAGTCCAGTTGGCCACACTATTCTTGATACAGGCTAAGATGCCATTGATCTTCTAGGCTACCTGGGTACTCTGCTGGCTCATATTGAGCCGCTGTCAGCCAACACCCCCTTTCTACCACACAGCTCTTGAGTCACTCATCCCCAAGCCTGTAGCGCTGCATGGGGTTACTGCGACCCAAGTGCAGGACCTGGCACTTTGCTCTTTTGAACCTCATGCAGTTGTCCTTAGCCCACTGATCGAGTCTGTCCAAGTTTCTCTGGGATACAAAGTAGTCAGGATTCAATGCATTTTCTCAAACAGTAGGCCATTCCAGGGTCTTTTGAAGTAAGACTTCAAAATGGCATAAAATGTCAATGAGGAAATACTGACTGAAAATAAATTTTCAGAACTCTAGGTAGCTTATTGGCCTTTTTCTTCCTCTTTAGCTAAACTTTGTTGTGCAACTATTATTGCAAAATCATGCACCTGCAAATCTTGCAGCTCTGTTCTACTAGCCACAACACAGAAACTTGCAGAAATGCTGAGGGTTTTGGGTTATGCTGTGAACGTTGACATTCACACTAGCGTTCCCACAGCCTGTCAGGAATGACTGCTCTGTACCCAGGGAGATTTTCAACTTCTGCAGCCTTGTCTGAAATAGAATTTATAGTAGAGATTTAAAATTAGCTGTTATTAGAAAATAAAACAGTTATTTTTTTGTAGGCGGGCTTAAGTAGAACTTTTCACAATATGCCTAAGGTTATGGCATAGTTCTAAAGACTGGCTATGATCCAGCTTTATATTTGTTGTGCTAAAATATTTATTGTTTATTCTGAGGCCTATGGCAATGGTTGTTTTGAAGATGCAGAAACCAAATGTACTTTAGAAATTTAGATAAAACTCTGTTAACTTCTACGTATAAGAATAATTTAAGCAGCAAAATTAAGGGGCAGAAGTTTGTACACAAGCATAAACATATAATAATAAATACAATTTATATGAGAGAAAATATTCATATGGATTAATAAGAACAATCAAAATGACAATGCACTGATGCATCAAGGTTATGTTCTTGAAAAGTAGGTAATCGTTATCCTTTTAAGACCTTTTAAACTCCATTTTAAGGTACCTACAGTCACTATTTGAGAGCATATGACAACGTGATACATTATTATGAATGATGTAAGTACGATCCTAACTGCTGGAAAGAAATGTCAGAAGCTTATGTAAAGTATCTAACCAATGCACATGTTTTTAAACTTGGAATGAAAGGTAGAAAGGTTTCTCAAATGAGAATCTCTATATCTTAGGAGAGAACTTAGGTATAACAGTCCATTTGATCCTGCTCATTCTGGGGTGGTAAGCATTACAGCTACTTCAGCTGTCTTGTAACACTTGTTTAATCTTAGAAATACACACTTTTTATGGTGCCAACATATAGCATTTCCCATAAGAACTTTAGACAGTAATGTGAAAATCATGGTTTTGTTAAATTATTTATAGCCAAGCAATTAAAGAACAGACAGTTATATATCTTAGTGCCAGAGAAAGTAGATTAAACTAAACACTTTAAATGAACAAAATAGACGTAACTATGCACTGTACAGTAAAAGATTAGACATGTCTCAGACATCCTGCACATAAAAATTTCAGTAGTTTAGAACAGGCATTGCTTATAATTTATTGTGTAGATTTCTCCAAAATGTTAATGAGTCATTACTGTTAAAAGTTGTTAGTGGAAAATCCCTTGCTCATTGGATTGTTAACTTCAACAGTTTGATGATGAAGAAATTTCATACTTCCTTCAGTTGTCCACATGTTCTGGGCTACAAAGAGTTGAATTTTGCCTGTATTAATGAATGAGATGGAAGCAAAAGGAAACTACCATTTGTACTTCCGTGTTTTGCTTATAAAGCAAAGGAAAATGCACTCAGTTAACACAATCTGAGAATGAAGCAAAAATCTTTCAAAATTATTTGGAAAAGAATTACTGTTTTTAAGAAGAAAAAAGTGTATATAAGATTAAGAATAATCTATTTTTACTCCTCCTGAAAATGATGCACATATTCATATTCCTTTAGCAATACATCCAGAAAGATACAACCTTTGAAAAAAAGTACTGTGCACTTTAGAATTATGATTTGGTAGTGCTTGAGTAGTGGTGCCAACCTCAGACCACATATAAGTTGGACCAGATAGAATTTTAAAGCAATGTTCCTTCCACCTGTTCTGCAGGACAGATTGTGTGTTGCTGGGTTTCAGGTGTATTCTCTTTCTTCATGGTGTCATCTCTTTTGTACAAGAGTAGTCTGAGCTCTCAGCAAATTATTTTGCATTGTAGGTCCCTTATGTTGCCTAAGGAAGGTGACCTATTTTGCAGCATTTTAGACTGCATTTTCTTCTCTCACTTCATTGTGAATGCTTCTCACTGTACATCAATAATGATTTCAGTTCTCTGTGAGAAGTTTAAAACTTTAGACTAGTGCTAAGTGTATTTTTATTTGCCTTATGCAGTTTTTCCTCATGGAGGCAAGTTGCTACAATGTCTGAGAAGGCAAGGAATCCATATAAAGTACCTGGTATTCTGTCAGTGGAGTAAAAATAATGTAATACGAAATGAATAATCAAAATTCACAGGAAATGGATGAATCGTGGAGAAAACTTGTGATTAAAAAATATAATAAGTTTATATTTGGAAAAATTAGCTTATTAATATGAATGCTGTTTCAAATACCAAAGCCAAACAAGCACCAAGTATCATGGCAAATATTTGACTTACATACATCATGAGTCTGTTGACAATAACAAACACACAATTCAGAATTAGGAGAATAATGAGTGTTGAAGGAATGGCAAGAAGTAACTAGTGGGATTATGCTCAATGAAAACTAAAATTTGCTCCCTGTGGTCAGCTGGTTGAAACTAGCTCATCTGGGGGTGTCATAGTCATTGCTTTGATTGAAGATGAAGGGCTGACATTTGACTTCAGTGGTTAAAATACAGTCAATATAGCAGCACCACGTTCTGAAATTTCTGATGAAATGTATTATGACAAATCTCATTAACTGTAGTGCTTAAAATGACTTAAAGCACCATTTCATCTGTGCTTTTATACACTGTTATAAGCATGACAGGTAGTGACCCACCTTTGCAAGCATCTGTGATTGATTTCTTTGTAACCCTGTTCTGTACAACTGTGCTCACTTGTGATTTTCTACTTCCTGAAGGATGTTCGGATGAATGTCTGAATCATCAGTGCGAATGTCCAAATCGGCAGCAAATGAGATGCAATTTAAATAGCAGTGGTGGTATGGAACACTACGCTTTGAAATAAGTCACAGTCATAAGCAACTTGAGCATCACACCTAAAATACCTAAGCAAGCTGTGAAGGAAAAAAGGTGTTATATTTTTTTCTCCCCAGGCTGCTTCTGAAGATGCTGGAAAGAGCTGCTCTTATAACAGGAAGGAAGAATATTTATATTCTGGAAATAGAGAGTATTCAAACATTTCATCGCTGTGTTGACCTGAAATTGATTTGAAGATAAAACAACATTTGAATGAATCACACCACTGCCTCATCCAAAGTCCAAAGCAAGATACTTCCCTTAACTAGAATAATGAAAGCACTTTTTATCCATTATCATGAGAAAAGGCTTATCAAAACAGTTGTCAGATCTAAGAGTTCTGTTTTATGAACGTGTACAAAGGCTGTGATCCAGTGGAGAAGTATGCTGCAATGTGCCAAAAGTACAGATGCTTCACTATCAGCAATAGCATTTCTGCAACTTCTGATTGACACATCTTTAAAATGTAACAGCAACTAGCATCATAAGTTTTCGCTATGTAGAGAGAATTTTATGTCAAATGATCTAGTCTATTAAATATTTTATTTTCCCTTACACACTCATAGTAATTTCTAAGAATATAGTACAGCACCCATCTGGATCTCCTATGTGGAAACCCACTGGATTGTATTATACTTATGGGGACCTTAAAAATCATGTTGACTTCATGATTTGAACAATAACGTTCCAAGAAAATGTAATTTTCACAGCTGAGGAAAATGGAAACAGAAAGCAAATGCCATTATTTGCTGTATTTCTGTTTGAAAAGTCACAGATGATCTCTGGGATTTTTTCCAGTGTATCTATACTGACAGCAAGTATCAACTGCAATAGGCCAGAAACATAACTCTTTTACACAATTAGGCTGGTAAGAAACAGTAGGAAAAAGAGTATTTTAAGAGAAAACAACTAGCTGCCTTGAGATGAGTGATTTTGAATTGGCCATAATTCTTTTTCTTTCTCATATCATAATTCTCTGTCATGGTTTAGCCCATCCCCCTCAGTTTTAGGGTAGAAGATGGTTAGTTCCAGGTGAAATTCCGGCTAGGTAGCCAATTAGAGACTTCTGTGACGTCTCTACGAATTACATAATTTAACACAAACCGGAAAAGAAGGGTTGTTGTTGTCGTTGTTGTAGTTGTGTGTGTGGGCAGAAGGAACTCGGAGCCATGATGTAAGTGAGGCAGCGAGGCCTCCCCGAGTGGGGGGCCAGGCCCCCTCCGCCCCTGGCCTTGGGCCAGGGGCAGGCATGGCACTGAACTTTCTGGCTGAAGCAGGTAGCAGAGTGGAGAAGAAAACTCCAGGGAAAACTACTCGGCTGAGACAGAAGGAGTTCCAGCTCCGAGAGGAGCGGCAGAAAGCAAGAGATAACAATGCAGCTGCCAAGGTC
>VXAY01003767.1:433469-477397 GCA_013399855.1 Oxyruncus cristatus | reverse complement strand
CCCTGAATCTTGTAGTAACGACATGATAAAAAACCCTCAGCAGCTGTAAGCAAGTAGCAAGGTGAGAGTAAACTTCTCTACATTCCAGTGAAGAGAGAGAGGTTCGAGCTACAGAGATATGGAACTGTTACCTTAAAGACTTTTTTTTTTTCCTCCCTTCTCTTTCTCCCTCTGGACTGTTTTTGAAGGAGAGAAGAGGAGGGGCATTTGTACATATGTAAGTGTGCTATTATAAGAAAACTGGTTAGAGTTGTATGTATATATGTATATATATGTAAGTATTCCCCTTAGTTCTGTAGTGTAGCAATAAATCTTAGTATTACCCCACTTCAAGGTGATCTGTTTTGTCTGTGCAAACTCTTCCTAATTAGTAGCAAAATTTATAGGTTGATAATACTATGCAGAAAGCACAGGGGCTGAAACCATGACATTCTCTTTTATTTGTTGTCTTTTTTTTTCCCTGGCAGACAAACAATCCCTGTGAACAAAGCTTTCTGAACTGTCATTCCAAGTAGGAAGGGTTGGAGAAGAAAGCCCTTGAGCCATGAGTGCATGGAAACAGACTCACCAAACTCTGTGAAGGAGTGAAATCCTGCTGGGATCATCACTGGATTCAAATGTAACTACAACTAGCAAAGCATAATCTGTTATATTTATTTTACATTATCTCTCCTGTTTGCATAGCATAAAGATGTCTAAAGACACTCTACTCTTGACATGTCCATGACAAAGTGATAACAGATTTGACTTATTGATGGGAAGCTGCCCAAGCCCAAAGATATCTCATCTGCACCTTCCCCTCCACACACTGTACATTCTCAGGTTACACCTGTTTTGTTACTTTTAAACTCTTTTATGTTTAGACAAATCATCATTTTGGATAGACTTCTGTTAGCTTTTGGTTACTATGAGAATAAACAGAAGTGGCAGATGACACATTTTGCTCTTGACTGCTTAGTGGCATGGCAGAGATTTCTGTGAAAATTTGACTGCTCCAACCATGCTCTCCATGCTGAACGCTATTAGAACAATAATTTTCTCTTACTTCTGGGGTAGTCTGGGCCAGTCTATTCATGTTTCTGTGTTTAGAGAGTCTTTATTTTACTAATGATGGAAATATTTGTTTTTGCTAAAAATCTAACACAGAACATAAAGTTGTATACTTCAGCCCAGAGAAATGACAGTTACATCAAACAACATATTTATTCCGTACTGACTTCTAATACACAGATGTGAAAAAAGGCCACAAACGAACCCCTCCATTTTTATGTATCTTAAGTTTTTTATGTCATGTGTGAAATACAACATTTGGTCTATCTGCTCAGAAAAGACAGTATTTAGAAAGGTAACAGGACTCCATCACATGCATTAGACCTCTGGAATCCACTGTATGCCTGTGCTACTGTGCTGCTGCAGAATATAATCAGATTTGATTTGGAGTTTTTGATGATACTTTCTCTTCAAGTACGCTGAATTTTTTGGATTTCCCACCTCCCTTGAAATATTGCTTGGTTATTAAAATTTTCTTCCAGCTGACTTTTCAGATCTGAGGTTGAGTTTCTGTTCAGACACAAAAGCAAGCCTATAATAAAGCAGTCAGTTATGCAGGAGTTAAGCCAGTAGCAGGAATAAAAAATGTGTCAGTCAGAGAAGATTTTGAAGCACGTATAATATAGCAAATTAATGTGCTTAAAGATGTATGACAAAGCATGATACATTCCTGTTTCTTTGTTTACTTTTATCACCTAAAAATAATTGCCTGTCAGATTTTGAACTTGTTTGGCATCAGACTGAAAAAAATTCCAAAGTGTTTTACTCTGTTATGCTGTAAATAAACAGAAATAAACAAAAATTATCAGCTTATCACTGTGATAAATTTAAACTTTAAACACAGTTGGGCCCGTGCCAGAGCATGCAAGAACTCATTTAGTTCAACTGACTTGGAGCACAGGTTGTGCTATTTTAGTGGTTAGAGGAATACAAGATGCCTTTGATAGTTTTTCCTTCTCTCAGCCAGCTTCTTGTGACCAGCGGGTTTTGCATCTGATCTCTTGATGACTCCCTGGGTTGCTTTCCATTAGTTTTTGAGAACACTCAGTTCTTAAGCAAACCAACATCCATAGCTAGCCAATCTGTGTAGCTGATGAAATCTATCTGAGGAGATAACAAGTATTTACTATTATCTGTGACATCTTCCAGGCTTTAAGAGGGAAGTGGACGTCCATGCCTCATTAACAGCTGTGGCAATCAACTGGCACTTATGAACTAAAGCTTTATAATAGTCTTTAAAGAGCTTTGTATCTTTGTCATGCTGTGTTCTGTATTACATTTTTTTGTCATTTGGTGAATAAACTCACCACACTTAGCTGCAGAAATCTCCAGAGGAAGCTGCAAGAGGACCTTCCTCTTTAAGCATCTTCATAGAGAAAACAGTAGTATAAGGGAAAATCACACAATCAAGATTACAAATACTCACAATAAATGTAGTAGGACTGGACTTGTGTTTACACTCAGCCTAATTATGAAAATTTCTTTAAGATGACTGGAAAAGATGCATAAATGAGCAAGAATGGTGCAATGTGTACCAAAATAAAGAGTCATATTTAAAGAGCCAGACTTCTCATCTTTGCATTTAAATAAACCTAAAAATATGGTCTAGTGAAGTATGTAGATTGATTTCAGGTTGCTTCTTTAGTTTTGGGAATTAGGACATACTGGGCTTCATAAGTTTGTTAATTCATATAGTGTATTACTTTTATCTTCAAAAATATATACCATACTAAACAAAAAGGTTGTAAAATACTTGTAGAATCTGGTGTATATGTTTTAAAAAGATAAACGTATTACCCACATTGATTGCTTGAAAGCATTTTCTCTTACTGTTAATCAATTATAAGTGGGATATTTCCTCTTTGTCCTACAACACCAACATAAATACTAAATTTTATAAATTTGTCCTTATTAAAAACTTTCAGACATATTATTGCTCTAAATTATTCAGTGGTTGATATAACATGACACTATGTAGAATTCGGTTTTTTTGAGGATACTGCTGTGGTTTACATGTGTAATAAGTGTTACAACAAAGTGAGGAATGAAAGAGAAGGCTTCTTATTTGTTCTATAAAACTTTAGTGGTGAAGACAACCATGAATTGTGTTTGATTTTGATGCTATTGGTATTTTACTCTACACAACCTCTAGGAAGATTGCACGGTGCTCTGCATGAAGCAGCAGTTTTCAGATCAATGCAATTTGATAAATTCTGGTCATCTCAGTGGGTGTAGCGAAGGACAAAACTCACTGGTTCCTCCTGACTTGCATACAGGAACTGCTTGCTATAATGGAGATGAGCCTGATGGAGGTGCCTGAATTCTCCTAGCACTAGTGGGTTTGACCATTACCCTAAGGTGACAAATTCTGTCTGTGACAACTGAAAGCAGAGCTTTTCAAAAGGTCACACATAATTGGAATGTCCCATTTAGCTCTATTTCCTTTCCCTTTCCTAAAATAGGTGCATCATTTACATTTCTGTACTGCTTTGTGCTAGTAATTAAGGGCATAGCATTTGTAGCAAAGAGAGAAATAGCAGGAGAAACAGACAGTGTGGACCAGAAAAACATGTAGAAAAGGGACTCAGTGGAGCTTTTTCAGGCAGGATGTTCAGCTGTTGTTGTTGTTATTGTTTTTTGTTTGATTGGGTTTTTATTTTTTAAATTTTTTAAGTTTGTGCACCCAGTGAAGGATGAATTATTTGTTGTTGTTGTTATTGTTTAGTTCAGAGTCCATTATTGATGCCACTGAATAAGTTAGATCTAAATACAGCTGACTCAGAAATAAGCTGCCCTCACCAGAGTAAAAGGAAGTGCATGGTTAGTGTGGGAGTCTTCAAGACTGGAGTGGTCTTGTCTTTTTTGCTTGAACTTTTTAATAAAAGTCCCTAACTGTGACTGATTGCCTTCCTGAGCTCCTTCCACAGGAACGATGAGATGTGTCCTGAGTACGGTCTCTCCTTCCCAGTCAGGCAGCCTGCAGATGCCCTCTAAGTAGAGTCTTATCAAGATTTGGTTGAAATGGACATCCTAGTTTGAAAGAAATATGTCTCTTGTGTATTTATTAATTTTTAGGTTGTGGGACTGTCTTATTAATTCAAGTAATTATCCGGAGCTGTGATTGAATCTGTTTCCTCTGTTGCACAGCAAAGGAAGGCCCTGACCATCTGTGTGGCTGCAACCTCCACACAATTTGCCTTTGCCTGTGCCTCCCTGAAAGTAACCTTGTCTGCCCCGTTGATTCAGATCAGAGCATCAAGCTTTTTCCTGTTAACTTTAGCCTATGATAGCATGTCCCATGAATTATTTCTTAGTAAAAATCCTTTTCTTGTTATAATAAGCATGAGCACTGAAAATGTTTCTGTCATTTACTGTGGATGTTAATCAGATTTATCAAGAAGAATGATTATTAGGACATAACAAAGCAATATTTTTGCAGGTTCTGTATAATTTACCAATTTGTATTGTGTGCTGATGTGTCATTAAATAAAATATAAAACTGGTACTAATAAGCTTTAAGTTTTATGGTTTTGGTACTTTCTTCTTATATTAGTGCTTCTTTAAGGATGGGAGAAACAGAGGTTTGACACTTCTATAGGCTAGTGGCTGATGTTTGTTACCAGATGTGTTGTGCCACCCCTGATACGCAGGAATCTGAGATCTCTTATTTCTCCATGTTTCTCAGATATATCTGCTTCCTAAAATTAAAATTTCCGACTCTTGTGAGTCATCACTGTCACTGTCATTTTTTCTTCTCTCTCTTTCATTCCGCTGTGCCTTTTGCAACCGGACTTGTCTATCTCGCATGGGCCTTTTTAGCCATCAACGCGCTTGTAGCAAGCGTGGGTAGAGCCCTTCTCAAATCTTCGTTCGCCAAGGCTGGCCGTGATGATGACGAGTGGGGAAGAGCAGCGGACGATTTCTACCGATTCCACCAGACCATCGCTAGAGGGCGCTGTCCACTGACAGTAACTCCTCGTTCCCAATTTTCAGAGCTACTGGAGCACACAGCTCGTTTGGAAATCTGCTCTGATTTCAGACTGGAGACTATTGGCTCTATTTACCCTATCTGTAGCAAGATATATTGGATTAGAATAGCAGAAAGAGTGGAAAAAAACCCCAACTACTCAGTAATAAGAAAAATATGGTCTATTATGGAAGTGACTACAGATATTAACAAAATTAAAAATTATTTAGTATCATGCTGTATTGCAAATATGTCTTAAAGCACCTCAAAAACTTGCAGCCATATACTTCTATAATGCTGATGAACATCTAAATCTGTGATTTGCTGCTTGCTTTTTCCACTGCTTTCCCCACTGCCCCCAAAATCTAAGCTTCCTAATTGGTTTTAAAAATAAAATCTCTTGGAAGCTTCTGTGGACCTGCTAAAACTTTTTGTAGTCTTACCAGCAGAGGTGGGAATACGTGCTTTTTACCCACACCAATTTGCTTGCCTATTGTCAAGAAAAATGTGAGTTCAGAGGGCTCAGCATCAGACAGATTGCCTGGGGAGTTTAAAAGCTCCACGTTTACTAGGAGAGGTTTACAGACAGCACAGATCAGGAATAAAATATTACCAGGTAAAGTAATTCACTATTTATCAACTTCAGCCCACGGGATACCCTCTGAAACCATCCTTACATGTTTAGTTTGCCCTGACCTGTGGAATAAGTTCTCTAAATGTGTACTGAGCAGGAAGAGGTGCTGCTCAGTGTAACTGAACTGTGTACCCAGTGTCACCTTGCAGCTACAAGCTTTCAGTCAGGCAGGGTTGGCTTTCTGGGGACTCATATATCCTCAATTTAAGTAAGGAATTTAAAGAATTTAAAATAAGTACTTTATCTTACTGGTCATTACAGTTCTTGAAATGTAACACTTAGTAGGAACTGTTAACAAAGGGATATGGATAAATGGAGGATGTATCCTCCAATATTAGTGGGATGCTGTAATAATGAATTTGCATCCCGGCGATTAAACAAAGCAAAATGTCTTTCAGATGCATGAAATTTTAAATGCAGAACATTTCTAGAAGTTAAATCATTGAGCAGTAGAAAATCTTTGTGCTTGTACTTTTTTCTACTGCTATTTATTCCTTAGTAAGTGCAACTTTATTTTGCCCTTGAAAGTAAAAAATGACATTCCTACTAAAAAATGACATTCCTACTAAAAAATGACATTCCTAGTATCCACAGATGTCTATTTATCACTAATAGCCAGAAAAAAATTCTGAATACCGAAAAATACTTTTATCATATTTATAAAGTACATTATTCTAATGTATGGAGTTGTTGTTAGTCTTTATTTGTTTTTCCACCGTGAATTAAAAACCAGTGAGTTTCAGTTCTCTTCTACTGTTTTCTTCTTTGCACACACAGTCAAGGATATTTAGATCTGTTGGTAAAGTTTTTCTAAAAGATCTCAGGTTTCTTATGTTGGTTTGGATGTATTATGAAAAACAGTCCATCTTAACAGATTTCACAGCATTACCAAAGTGTTTGAGGAGGGAAGAGAGCTCTGGAGGTTGTCTGGTCCAACCACACTGCCCAAGATGTGTCACCTAGACCTGGTTGTCCAAGACCATATCCAGATGGGTTTGGAATATCTCCAAGGTGGGAGTCTCCACAACTTCTCTGGACAACATGGGCCAGTGCTCTGTCATCCTCACAGTGACCAGGTGTTCTCTGATGCTCAAAGAGAACCTTGTGTGTTTCAGTTCACTGAGCACCACTGAGAAGAGTCTCTCTGCCTCTTTACACCCTGCCTTCAGGTATTTGTACACAGCAATGAGATCCGCCTCTGAAGAGATTCCTCTTCTTCAGGCTGAACAGTTGCAGCTGTCTCAGCCTTTCCTCATAGGAGAGGTGATTTAGTACAGATACTTCAAAAATACTGTGATGCCAATGACTCTGCAGCTAACGCTTCTTGATCCAGGGGATGGTGGCAAAAACTAGAAAAAACGCTTTCAAACAATAATCAAAATCTATATTATAAAAAAGGAATCTAGACAAAAAATGTAAGTTTGGTTCTGTAGAGTCTGGCTGAACTGGAAGAAAATCCGGTTATTATTTTATTCTTGATCCCCTGCTAGACCAAGGTAAATACCATACAAGGTATTGACATTTCAATTTATATTAGTCTATGAACTAGTTCAGAGAAAAGGTAGAAAAACCTCACACTGAACTGCAGTCTCCTTTGTGTACATAATTTTTCTGCATACAAATGTCTGCCGGCCTGAATTTTTAGTATTTAGGCAGTAAAGTCTAAAAAACAGATCATATGCAACAATAAACTGTGACTAACTACTATTGAGATTTGACATGCAAAGTTGTATTTGGCAACACATTAAATCTGTCACAGATAAATCAGTAAATATTATCACATGACTGTCAGTGAAATTGTAATTACAATTGTAATTTTAATTGCACAGAGTGTTGCTGGATCCTACTGTGTATCCAGACATGTTTTACAGTTATTGCACTTATTTTGAGCATCATTATTATACTACTGGTGTTGTGTTTTCTGGGCACACCTTTCTGCCGGACATAAAACTAAGGCTGAGAGGACTTTATAAAAACACACATTTTCCCCAAACTGAATTGCTTTTCAGAACTGTCAGTGACATTAAACTTCATCTTGCTTCTAATAATTTTTTTTAACTGGACAAGAGTTTGTATACATTTATATACTCTAGACTTCCCATTCTGTACTATTTCTGAGGAGCGAATACGTAGTTGCTATTGTTACTCATTTCTCTGTTTCACTTAATTATATTAAGGATGAGGCTAATGAAAAGAACCAAAAAATTATAAAAATAAAAACATTTTGTAATTAAAACCTGTAAAAAAATTCTGGTTAGATGACAGATAGGCCCAAATTTCATAGGACATGTTATTGAAATGCAGATCCAAATTGCTGCTGATCTTAAAGCTGTACTTATGCAGCTTTAAGCAAATAGGCATAGACTTAACACAGTAATAATCCAGGACCTTTGTGAATAAGTTTTTTTTGTTTTTTTTTTTTTTTCCTGTATAGGCAGGGAGTAGAGATTTTTTTCACAATATACGAGTGCAGGTGCAGTCCACATCAGCATACTCAGCCCATTTGGGCTGTGCAGTTGGCTAGTAGAGTTGTTCCTCTCTCCTTGGGAATATATAACTATAAAGTAAAATGTCAGCTTTTGTTTTAAACAAGAATCTCTAATCCTTTTCTTTGTGAAAAACACTCTTTAACCAGTAAAATGTTGTAAACCCGGTTACTAAGGTTGAACCTCTTGCTCTAATGTGTCATTCTCTGAAGTTCAAGGCTTAGTCATTCTCTCTGAGACTCTTCAGAACTCTTTTTGGGACATTGTCAAACTTCCACAGCATCTATTATTGTTGGAAAGGAGCATCAATTAAATTCCCAGCTACAGGGACTTTACGATGTCTGGCAATTAGCCCATGGAAGTCTTTTTGTGTGCTAGCAGATTAATTTTTGATTTATTTTAAGCTTTACTGCAATCTATTAATTACTTGACATCCTCTTGGTATCTTATACTAGCAAGTTTTTAAGTCTTTATTTCTCCCACTGTAAAGTGAGCGTAAAATCCTGTCTTATATCCCAGATAGGATACTAAACAATCACTGTCACAGTAGCTCAAGTGAAGTCATTTTACTTTGCAGCTGGGACAGGCTAAGAAATCATGAGCCATACCTTTGGCTTTGATCTACTGTCTTTTAAAATATATAAAAATTTATTTCCAGTTCTATGGACAAAACAAATACAACTATTTGAGATTCATTGCAGGAAAGTAAGCACTACAGTGGCACAGATCAAAGAAAATTCCTGGCAATCAGGTTCCTGTGTATAATGAAGGATGTGGAATATCTTAAAAAAATCATACTGACACTCATTCCAGAAGGGGGACACAGCCCTATGAATAGCTTTGAACAATTGTATAGGCAAACATGATGAAAGTGAAAAATTTTCAGTGAGGTCAGACTGCATGTGACAAACGTGATTGTTTGTTGTGAAATAGGACAGCTAGATAAAATAGACACTGAGAGCTTTACCCTCAACCTCTTACTTAAAAAGACATACATTTAATGTAATATAACAGATTTTTTAAACAATATTTTGGAACAAAATTTTGCTGTGGCGTTATTGCTATTTGCACCTACAAAATTTGTGTCTGTGTTTCCATACACATCCAAAATTCAATGCAATTAATAACAGACTTATCAATCACATTGACAGATTTGGAATCATCATATTCATACTTGCATTGAGTCTTTTCTTTTACACAACCATTTTGATTGTTCTACCTATCTCTTTCTTCCCCTTCTGTCCTTTCAATAACACCATCTCTTAAAATGCTTTATTGTTTTCACTGGCCCCCTTGCCTTCCTTTCCTATTTTTGGTGTATTGTTTTGTGTCCTTCTAATGCTTTCTTTTCAGAATTGATCACACAGAGCTTTTAATTTAGCACAGGGAGCTACTCAGAAGCCTGATGAAATGCTTGCTGATGCTTAGTAGTATTTGTTTGCCATATCCTGAGTCCATTTAGTTCTGCAAGGCTGTACTTAACAAATTCCCTTTTGTGAATTCCTTTTGAGACATTCAAATGTGTGAAGGTACAGTAGCTTCTAGGGACAAGGGCCAGGCTAAGGTCACACTGCATATTTTTTGACAAATCAAAAAGAAATTGGATAGGTCTGACTGTCATTCATTCTCTTCTATTTCTTACTTTCAAGGGTCAAACTGAAATTTGAAGCTGGGAAATGGCATCTGATATTTGGTTAACCACATAGTGTTACCAGACATCATCTTTTCTTAAAGCAAACAAAGCCAAGTTGTAGAAACCACTTCTGTAACAAATAAGTGGCAAACATAAAAGGGCATTTCGGATAATGTGGATCTTGAAGACTGTTTATCCTTACTGGTTGATCTTAGAAGTATGCAGCAATGTTAGTCTGGTTTTAATGGCATCTAAATTGCCATGCAATCTGTGAATTACAGGAATTAAGGTGATATCAACAAAGTACCTATGCGCATGACATATAGTTAATCGAGGTGTGATAAACAAGAAGACATTAGCCAGACAACTTTTGATGGCAGAAGATGGATGATCATATTGACAGCCATTTAAATAGTTGTAAAATGTTCCTATCAAACAGAATTGTTCCAGCCCTGGGACCATTTTACCTACAGAAGGGGGCAAGTAAATCACATGAGACAGATTCCATTGACTTTGCAGGAAAAGGAAAGACAAGCCTTTTTTATTGCTATTGATGTTTGCTCTTATTGACTAAGTGTTTGCCATGGACTCAAGTACCACCAGACACATAAATACAAGGAGAACCTTGTGTGTGTCCTTTATCTGACTGGGGGAAACAATTTGCAATTTACATCCAAGGGATCTGCAGTTTTCCTCCAACACACAGAACAGTTTGAAAAGACTGTGCTGAAAATTGGTTCAAATAATCCTCCTGTCCTACAAAGTCCTTGCTGAGTTCAAAGAGATGTTTTCCTTTATAGTGCAGAAGAAAACATTTGACACTTTATCACTGTGATTTCACTGCCTGAATTATCTTTGAACTTTGCTAAGTCACAGCCTGGCTTAGTTTGCTAATGTTATATTTTGTGAAGATGCTAGGGCATAGGGTCACCTTAAAAAAACTGATGCAGGAATTCCCTTCCTCTTATATTTTTGTGGGAAAAACAGCTCTAATAAAAAGTGTGCAACAGAAAAAGAAAATGAAAAAAATTGGAACAACCTGGATGATTAGGAGGAGGAATATTTCTTAATGATCAACGTACAAGTAAAAATCCATTAAAATAATATAACTCTCAGCTGTCACATCCCTCTCTACAAACCACAGAGGAGCTCATGTTTCCAGAAGGGATAACAGTCTTTGGCTGTTACATCTAACCAAATCGCTAATTTAGCCCTGGAGGTAGAAATCTGTAATTTCTTACCAGGAGTTTCCTGTCCAGACCTCTCAGGAGGGTCTTTACAATGAGACCAATTGGAGTTTGATTAATATCAGACAAAGAACACAACCTTTTGGCCAGGACCACAGTTGAAGTTCTGGGAATAGAAAGGGTGTTCTTGAAATTATTAGCCATCTTAATTTGTTTTTTACATAGGCCTCAGCTTGTTTTGAAAGAGCTTCACAAAAATTAACTCTTCTTATGCTATCTGTAGTCCAGTAGTTTTCATATATCTCATGTTGTACAGATAATATAGGAATTCACATATAATTTACATAAAAAGCTAAATTTTGGACTTTTTTATGATTTATTCATTGTCAAAGCTTAAGCAGTGTGAAGAAATTAAAGCTGATAAGAGATTCAAGCCTATTTTCATCTGCTGATGAAATATTGTACATTTTATGATGGAATTCACTGAATTATTACAGGGCATAACATAAGCCTAAATTTGTTAGCACCATTAAGCAGCCAATACATGTCTTTTAGGTAACTAAAAATAAGTGTAACATAACCCCAGCTACAACAGTGCAATAAATGTTAGTAGATGACGTTCCTTTTTTATTATTATCTTTTAATTTTCACTGTTGGTCTGACAGAGATGATACTATAACAAGAATAACTAGTTCAATCAGGTCCAGTTTTGTTAGGATCAGTAAAAAAAATGGGTTACTGTGAGAAAAAGAACAGGCAGGTTTAGAGCTCGGTGAGTTATCTGGGCTAAAGTGGTTTTGTCTTTGTAGGAACAGCTGGTGAGCATAACTTTGAGCCTGAAAAGGGAATGGGTAAGTTTCAGAGGGAAAGTGATTTTGTTGCTACAAGGACTACAAAGACAAACCTTGAAATATGGATCTGTGTCTATTCCTGCAAGGTGACACTCCATTGACTTGACTTGATACTTGCTTTGCTGAGAATTGGTCCAATAGATTTTAATGCAGACAACGTAACAGAAAAATTGCTTTCTGCACTGCTGATGGTATAATGCTGTTGTTTTAAGCAGACATGATGAATTGAAACACTTTCTCACTCTCTCTCTCTCCCTCCCTCTTTCTCTCTCTCTCCCACTTCAAATGTTTGAATGGCAATGGTCTTTTCTCTACTTAATCAAGTTAAGTCCTATTCTCAAGTCACTTTTATTTTTGCCAACCTGTTTGCTTATATAATGGTGTTATGAGAGCTTTCTAACCACAGCATTCTAATCTGAAGAAAATCTACAAGAGGCATAAACAAGAGATGGCTCTAATCACCTTGTAGCTCGTCTGTGTTCCAAATAGAACAGTCTCGGAAGCATTTGTCATTATAACTAGCAAAGGCTTATGGTCCTAGGAACAAAGGTCAGAGACCACATGTACTTTTGTACTGCATGTAACCATCATTTACAATTGTACCGTGTGAAGTGGTAGTCAGATTTTGTTGGTTTTGTCTTATTTAACTTGTTCTCATTTAATACTGCCTGTGTACCAATGCAATGAAACTTTGATATTTCTCTTTTCACTGATGGGTCACTATGTTCTTCTGAAAAGGTGAAATGCTCAAAGGTTTGCACTGCTCTGCCTTGTGGCAGAAAAAAAAAGTGAAACAATAAAAATCCCAAGTTGTTAGACTGAGATTTTTTGAGCTTCCCAGTAGGTCAATATTTCACATTTAGCGCACAGTTCTGAAAGAACTATGTGTTAAAATGTTCACCTGATAAAGTCAAAGAGGAATAGATACTGATTGAGCAAACAAGTCAGAGCATCCTGGGCCTTGGGATTTCAGTGCTGCCACTCTGTGAGCTGTTTAAGCTAATGATGTTTGTGCAGGTAATTCTGGGCTTGACTCAGTATTAGTTGAGGACAGTAGGAGCCCTTCTGCCTTCTTTAGTGGTGTTTCAAATACGTTCATAACTGAGATGGGCCCAAAGCCAGCTGGGGAGAAATAGTCTTCCCAGATGTCTTCATTGCTCCTATATATGTGTGTGTTTATGTATGTAGAAATATCAAAAATAAATAAATCAATCTCTCTTATTGCTTGCATGGAACCAGTTGCCTGATCCCCAAAAGAATATACTTTATTCTTTCTTGCCCCTACTTGCTTTTATGGTGTATAGGATTTAGACTAATCTTAGCAAGGGCAAGTCTAAACCCACTGAAACCAGCATCATGGCAAGGAGGATTTGTGGCTCTTTATGTGTATATATACTTGACAATCCATAAAGGTGTTACTTGGACCACTTCATTCTCACACATGTTAATTAGGAGATTGAATATTTATATAGAGATGTTCCTGAAAGTTATTTTCTTGACAACATAAGCATTTTTCATTTAATTTCTATGACTCATCAGAGCATGTCCTTGAAAGGGACCTTAAAGGTCATTTAGTTCCAAACTCCCTGCCATGGACAGGAACAGCTTCCACCAGAGCAGGTTTCTCACAGCCGCTTCCAACCTGGCCTTGAACACTGCCAAGGGATAGGAAGTTCAAAACCTTGCTGGGCAACCTGTTCCAGTTCCTTCTCTAAGGGTGATGAGGCACCTTTAGAAGACTTGTAACTATACAGTACCTTTTGCTTGACAATTGCAAAAATCGACACAAATATTTGCATTTTAGACCTTAACCAATTCTAAAATTTTACAACCTTCCTTGTCACACCAGCAGAGCCATGGACTGAAATTAGCATAACCTTCAATACTTCAACTGGGCTTGTAACAGAGATTTACAAATACCATTTCAGCAAGCAGTGGCTGGAACCCCACCGAGGTTTTTCTAAGAAAACCCCCAAAACCTTAAATCTAACACTCTTCCCCCAGTAACTCAGAAGTTACATAGTAAGATGGCTTAAAACCTCCCTGGAGAAGCATGTTGAAAGAAAAATTTTGTATTTTGGTAAAAGTGAATACAGCTCAAACAAATATTCTATAGGAGAAAACAAACTAATTAGGAATACTGCAGTAGAAGAGCCACAGTACTGGCAGACCCCTGCTATTGAACCATGTGATACTTTGCCACATAGATCATTTCCCTAATTGTGATGATTTATTTTTATTCAAGAGCAGTTAAAACTCAGTGTTATGCTGCCTGCTTAGCACTGTCCTTGTCTGGAAACTGCTATGGTTTAAACCCCAGATACATCAAACAAGAAATTGTAAATAGTGGCATGAAACTTTGGGACAACTAATTGGAAAGTAAAAGAAGTGTTATAATTTAAAAGTGGAGACTGTAAACATGAGCACAGGAAACCTTTGGAACAGAAAAGTGTGAGAGAAAATAAATCCATGGGGTCAGTTTGTTACCCCTTAGTAAAATAATCATGAAACCCAGAAAATCACATCCATTTAAAATTTTTGGAAAGCTATATATATATACTCCCTAAATACCTCATTCTATCTTTTTGTGACAGAAGATAATTTTTTCCTATGAAGAAAAAGAGCCCTCCTTCCTCCTCTTCCAAAAGCCATCCCAGAGAATAAATATAGAAAAAAACTTCTGATAAATCCTACAAAGCTTCATAAGCTTTCTATCTGCCTTGACTTTGCAAATAGGTCAGCTAGTTCTACCTTCCATGGATTTCAGCTCAATTAGAGCATGCAGATTTGTTGACGGTGTATCAAATTTCCTATCACTACAACAGCTTCCCAATCAAAAACATTGCACAGTGGACGTCTTATAAAAATGTAGTTATAATGTAACCTGGAATTTCAGCTCATGTGAGTGAGAAGGGATGACTAAATGATTATTCATGAGGGATCTGCATTTGGGTGTTGTGGGCAACCATCATGAGTAAGACATTTTAGGACTAATCAAACTGTACTTTGAATTTCACAGATTCTCAGGCTCTCTCAGGGCTAGCTAATGGAACTGGAGGGTAATGCTGTGGCATTTGTGAGAGCCATCCTGCACTGAAAAAGGGGAGACTTCCAGGTGGGCAGTCTTGCACTGTGGCTGTCAGGTTCAGTCTTCTGGCAGTGGAAGGCCTCAGAAATGCATCTGGGGGTTGCTTTAGGAGTCTTTGATGGCTCATGACCTCCTCTTGCCCGCCCCTCATGTGAATGTCCCATTTGTGTGGAGTGATTTCACCATCACACACCCCAAACCCTTCTCCTCCTCCACCCGCACAGCTAGGGCTGATTCTTGTCTGAATTTGACTGTTCATGGATACATTATTTTTCCCTGAGCCTTGTTTACTTCTCCTTAGACCTGAGATAACTGGACAATAATCTCATCTCAAGTTCCTGGCATAGTCCAAATTCCAGTAAGGAGACATATCTGTGGGGTGGTGTGTGGGTGGGAGAGTGTGTCTGTGTGTGCATGTATGTGTGTGCACTTTGGTGCTCACAGACAGGCAGTTGCTTCTTTGCAGTTTGACAAAAAGTCTTTCTATGATTTTGACAATGTTTAAGTTGTTAATATTTCATTCTCTTACAGGCTGCTGGCAGAAAAAAACAGTTACCTGCCCTCTTTGCTACCTTAAAATGTAGCTTGGATTGGAGTACAGATGAGTTTGTGACATGGAAAAGTTAACTTGAGATTGTGGTGGTATAATATTGCCAACAAAGCTATATTTCTGTTGTAGCAAGACTGTTGTAATGAGATATAACTGTTAGGCATAAACCATGATTTTATACATATAAAGACTGATTCAAAATTGTCCTGTGAATGTCAGAAATATAATAAAATATAAATATATTTTACCAGAAGTATTGGAAACTACATCAATGAGCAGTTCTTAGTTTAACAGTGATTAACACAGAAATCAACCTCAGTAATACTGAAGCAGTAAATAATCCTGGGGCACAGGTATGGGAGACCCAGATCTGTTTAAATATGACATTAAAATTAGGGATAGTCACATAGAAGGGAAAACAAAGTTAGTAAATATCAAAAGAAGAACTACTAACGTATACAATAGAAGCCAGAAGCAGTGGTCAGAGGAAGAGCAACACACGCACTGAAGTGCCTATAATACTAGTAAGTGTGTGCTTGAGAGACTGAAAATGCCACACAAAAATAAAGAGAAAAGAATTAAAAAGACCAATATTGATGAATCAAGGGGAAAACCATACATAGTCTGTGGTCAAAATGAAGCTTAGAAAATTTTTAAACATATCATAAGAAGAGGACTTCTGAGACTAGGCAATGGCACAGAGAAGCAAAGGTGAAAACTGATGTTAAGGTTTCACAGGAGATTAGTACTGCAATTAGACCTTTTTTAATTATGTAAGAAACAAGAAATATGAGACAACAAATATTTAATAAATGGCCAGCATTATTTATTCATAGAGGACAGAACCAATGGAAGAGGAGAAAATATTAATTAATTTTTCCCTTCAGGATTCCCAGTTGAGTAAGTAGAACAGATGCTGAAGGCAAACAAGTCTCTTACAATGCAATTGGACTTTACCATAAACAATTATAAAAGAGGAATAATATAAAAACCTGAGTGGAAGTCATACACACTCAGAGTTCAGATCTTAAAGCAATCTGAAATTCTAATTTTTACTGCAAAATAAGAGTTATTTTATCAGTATTTATATTTTAATAGTCCCATGTATAAACTTCTGAACAGACATTTTCATCTTCGTTCAAATACTTATTATCTCAGTTTTGATGATGTTTTTTCTGAGCCAGTGTTTATGAATCTTTCTGGGATGAACTTGACTCTGCCATTTCTTTTTCATAACTCCTTCCACCAGGTGTCATTCCCTGATCTATTCTCCAATCTCAATTTTTATTCCTTCCTTTCTCCTGGGATTCTACTGCTTTCATCTTGCTTACCTTCATCCAGAAGCAAAAGCACAAAAAAGGTTAAATAAAACCCACAAACAATATGCACCAGACACAGCTATATATCACACCTCACTTGCAATCTACTCCAAAGCATCCTTTACCAACCTGTGTAGTGACATTGGCCAGAAGCTTTATTCAGTGGGATGATTTCATTGACTGATTTAAACTGAAACTGAACAAAAATTGTGAGAAACGAAACTCTAGGCCTGTGTATTTATCACTGTCTTGCCCAGAATTGAAAGTGAGAAAAAGATTGGAAAAACATTTTAGAGGTTTTTCAGAAGTTTTTCAGGAGTTTCAGTAGCTTCTTAAAATTAAAAAGGAAAATCTCATTATTTAAATAGTTTCCCAGGTGCAAGTTATTGATCTGCACAAAGCAGTAGCTGGTGGAGTTGCTGGAAACTTTTTATCAAACCCCAAGTATCATATGACAAATATAGCATTGGTTTCCTCTCCAGGAATCAACTTTTCAGAACACAGGAACTTTATCATATTAAAGTCTTTTGGATCCTTTGCAGAGGAGACAGACAGCAGAGGTGTTATATTTTTCACTTGCAGACTTCTTCCTAATGAATAGGAAGTACTCGTGTATGAGCCACTGCTGAAATGTGTTTTGGAAATGATTCCCTTGATAACAACGATTTGAGACCTGGTGAAAATTATGAGATAATAAATCAAAATAACTTCTGCTACACAGATTGTCAGAGAATGAACCGAAGCTCAGAAAAACGGAGAGCAGTCACATTCTCAGAGCAGAAGATAGATCCCATGTATTTACAAATTGTGCCTTCTGTCTTTGGGTTCATTTGACTTACGCCTAAAAATAGAGAGTTTGGGATGTTCATAAGTCAGAAATTGCATAGAAATCATTAATTATTGATTATTCTTAGGCACATGGGAAAAGGAAGTATTTCTTCCGTGGAGAAGTTGGATGCTCCATAAATTCTGATTTCAAATGGGCAAAGCATCTTTTCTGCTGTTTTTAACTAATGTTACCCATTTTACATGGAACAATAAATGAAGCATTCACAATAACTCATTCACTATCAGACCAAATCACTCTATTTGGAGGTTTTTCTGGAATAAGGAGTATGAAAAATTCACAAATTTGCTTCCATAGCTCTATTACTCCCTAACACACTTTGCAAGAGATAGGAAGAAGAACTTTAACTAGCACATACTATGACATTTGAAAACTAAAACTTGACAAAGAAAGAAGTCCATAAGACAGGGTTTTATATAAGTTTTAGAAACTTGTTGAAGTTCCTAATTTAACTGTAGCCTTTCTTCAGCAGTGAAATCAAGTTCAAAGAGGACCTTAGAAACCCAGCTCAATTTTGTTCACAGCAAAACCTGGAGGAGGTCAAAGAAACATTTTTCTTTAGTCGGATCTTTAAGAAAAAATCACAGTGTAATGGAAAGATGTTTAGCAGGCAAGGAAATGCACTAAAACTTCACACATATCTTAAGCATAATAATAAGGATAACATTTACCAGGAACTTGTCATATTTTGCACCTCTGAGGGGACAACAAGAGGCAGAAGACCAATTTTGAAGGTGTCATCAAACAGAGGTTTTCGAAGTGATCTAAGTATTTAAGACTCTGCTCTATCAAAAGACCCCTCCAGCTAGCTCTATGTGTTTTTTACAGATCTATGAGTCAAATCAAACTTTTCAGAAAAAAAGGTATGCTTTTTCTCCTGTATTGCATTGTATTTTGATTTTTATTATCTTTCTATCCTTTCCTTCTGACTACGTTTCCTCATTAGTTACAAGATAAAATGTAAGCAAGTAGATCTAGCGAGCACAAATATATTTTGAAATTGTTGAGCAGCCTCCTTGCTATCTTTTAGTTTACTCGTCAGTTCCACCTTTTAGATATGTGCTTACTACTAAATTATTGACTTAACTGACTAAATTGAAATTGTTGGTAAGATACTATTTTTGCTTATGTGTAAAGTGTGCTTGTGCCCTAAAGTATGCTCATGTCATTTCTCTCCCAATTTTCATACGATCAACGAAACAGTGTTTTGGCTGCTTGTTCTTCAAATTTCCTTTCAGGGTCTGTAATTGCTGTATTACTTATCACAGAGTATACTGTTTCTACTGTCTTCATGTTTGGTAAGATATCTGAACATGTACTTGCTTCAAGAAAATTAGGAATGTTTTGAATGTATGAATGTTCTTACTGTTTTGGAAAAAAAAAAAGGGATGCCATTTTTTTCCTCACAACTCCCATTTTATCAGTGAATTTTGAAGAAGTAAATTTATACTGTGGAAAATAACAGTTCTTACTTGTTGTGTGGGCATATTTGTTTGAATTAATTCCTACATGGTTCTCATTGGGAATGATCAGACCTGAATGGCACTACCAGAATGACAGTTGCAGGAGCAGTTCACTGTCAGTGATTTGACATGAACTTTTACCAGCTGACTGCTGAAAGACGAATGAACTAATGGGTACAAAGACACGTACAACAGACTTGAAATGGAGATCCAATGAGCCAGATGATTTTGAAAACTGACCACTGGATGGGGACGAAATAGCTGGAATACAGAAAAAGAGATAATGTTGCTATCATACAAGGTTTGTTTTTCTGTGGCAGTTTCTGGCTGAATAACAATTGCCAGTGAGTTCTGAAAAGGTGTCCAGTAATACTGCAAATTCTTTTCATTGATTACTTGCCTGGGAGACATATCTCTTTTTTAGTTCTACTCAGTGATAGCTTACTTGCTGGGATGGATCTGTTTTGATTTTTTAAATCGATCTCTTGTACAGCTCTCACTATATACAGTATCACTGCAATAATACTCTTTGTCTCAGAGAAATGGGGTTGAAGGTAGGGCTGGTATCCTGGAGGTAAGTCAGCCAGCCTTCTCAGAAAGATCATGTCAAATACTAGTTCCTTCTGTCCTTGAAGTCTGCAAATAATATTAACTCTCTAGGAAGGGAAGGTTCCTAGACATTTATACAGATTATGAACCAGATATTTTCTTTATGTACAGAAAATTCCTAAATGATAGTAAAAGGAATTTGATGTGACTTTGGGATTCACCACATCAGACCAGAGAGGCACGTTCCTATCAGGCTGCAGGAACTGCTA
This sequence comes from Oxyruncus cristatus, assembly GCA_013399855.1. NCBI lineage: Eukaryota > Metazoa > Chordata > Aves > Passeriformes > Cotingidae > Oxyruncus > Oxyruncus cristatus. The sequence goes on along the minus strand of VXAY01003767.1, from coordinate 457,504 downwards.
TATATAGCTTCAGGGACACCAGCTGTGCCCTACATAGGTAGAACTTGTGTCATAAAGATACTCAGGGATGCTGCAGCCTGCTTACAAATGGTTTTATTTGTGGGGTTAGTGAAAATGTTCCACAGACTGGACATAAACTGGCCCAGAAAGCCAACCCTATCCTGGGCTGCACCAAAAGAAGAGTGGCCAGCAAGCTGAGGGAGGTGATTCTACCCATCTGCTCGGTTCTTGTGAGACCCCAACTGGAGTGTTGCATTCAGCTCTTTGGCCTCCAGCATAGGCAGGACATCGACCTGGTGGAGCAAGCCCAGAGAAGGGCCACCGAGAAGATTAGAGTACTGGAGTATGTCTCCTATAAGGAAAGTCTAAGAGAACGGGGATTGTTCAGCCTGGAGAAGAGAAGACTTCAGGGTGACCTAATTGTGGCCGTCCAGTACCTGAAGGAAGCCTACAAGAAAGATGGAGAGGGACTTGATACAAGGGTATGTAATGACAGTACAAGAAGTAATGGTTTCAAACCAAAAGAGAGTAGGTTAAGATTATATATTAGGAAGAAGTTCTTTACTGTGAGGATGGTGATGCACTGGCACAGATTGCCCAGAGAAGCTGTGGATGCCCCATCCCTGAGAGTGTTCAAGGCCAGGTTGTATGGGGCTCTGAGCCACCTGGTCTAGTGAAAGGTGTCCCTGCCCCTGGCAGTGAGATTGGAACTAAGTGAGCTTTAAGGTCCCTTCCAACCCAAACTATTCTATGATTCAATGATTGCTGAAGATGTCCAGAATATATTCAGTATTACAGAAGCTCAAGATTACCTGTGTCAGCAGACACAGTACCTTTCAGAACCTGTCTTGGCTCTCTTTGAATAAAGTGTCAGCATTCTCAATTCCCATTTGCTAGTGACTAAACAGTGGAGCAGCCGGATAACCTCCATCAGCTGTTCCTCAAACACGCTGAAGAATGCAAATAACCATCTCTGTAGGTTCAGGCACTTCGTAAGTCCCCTTCTTATTGACAGCATGGAGATATGGATGCTGTGCATAACAGCACTTCAGAGCTTTTCTGTTCTAAACTAGTACGAGCCTTGCCACCTGACCAGACAAAAATCCATCTGTTGTTCAAACAAGCAGAAGGTGCTCAGTGTTTAGCAATGAAAAGTTCCAACCCATCCTTGCACAAACGTATAATATAAAGCGTATAATATACCTTTGTGAGACTTCCAAAAGGGCACCCCACCACCTCTGATGGTAACTTTTGCTCATGATTTGCCTGTAGACTGCCTGTTACCCAGGTTTGGCTCCTCCTGATTATCAAACCCTTTTTAGTGGTATATCCATTGTTAGTGTTGTGTGTGTGCATTTGAGGGGAGGGGGCAAACCAAGAGAGAGAGCACCCAAGGGGAAGACGTCTACTTGCAGAAGCCTAATATTCTCAGGATGATCACTCAGGGAACCAGATAAATTAAAAAACATTTCCCAGCCAGCATTCACCTGGGGGGCTGTCCGTGCCTGCCCCACTTCTGCTGCTCATCACATTTCACTTTTGCAAGCAGCAGGCAGCCCCGAGATACATTTCTCTGTGGAGATCTGTTGAAAAGACTCATCCTTTCCAGAGTGGCAGTGTATTGTTTATTTATGGTGCTGCTGCTGCAGCAGGCAAGAGGCCTCTGCAAAAGAACACAGGGCTCTGTAAGATAATAAAACAGCCAGAAGGCTTTCTGTGTGTTTGTGTCACTAAAGGCTCTTCAGAGAGGAACAGTTTTAGTGTCTGAGGAATGAAGTGCTATTTCAGAATCTGGAGTCTGCGGGTTCTTTTAACAGTGGAATGATTTGTCCATATTTTTTATGTAATAAAAAGAGCAGCACAATATGCCTCCTTGCTTGCTTAGAGACCATTTCAAATTTTTAATACTTAAACCAGAGAGATAGCACGGAGTTCATTGCCAGGCTGACATGAACACTGGAATATTTTTCTCCCTTAGCTGGGGACTGAAAAGGGCGATGGAAAAGACTTTCAAAAGGAGTGTGATCAGGAGGATGAACTGGGGGAAATATAGCTAAGACCTAACTTAATTCTGCGTTGGAGTTTCAGATACCAGATTACCACGGCATGAGTTTACCTCCTACTTGACTGCTTCAGTTTAAAGGTCTTTATGATTTTAATCTTAATCTGAGAAATTAATCTTAAGTGCTGGGGTTTCTTTAAAGCAAATTACTTTTGTGTAGACCACATTAGATTTGCTGTTGTAGCAGCCAGATGAGATTCCTGGTTTTAAAGGAAAAAAGATGCAAATATTTGTATCCAAATGTTCTAAAAACTTTTTATTAAGATATTTTAGAGTGACGGTAGAGAAACTGATGTAATGAGGTTGCCTTCAACATAGGGTTTGGCCCTCAAAAACTGTGAGGCAAGCTAAGTGTTGAATGGACACTACAGAATTTCCCACAGAACAGAAATAATCAATTTTTAAAATGAAATTTTATTTTGAATGAGCTGAAAGCACAATAAAAAAACTCTTTTTCAGAATAAAACTGCTCCCTGAAGCTGTATTTGGAAACACTAAATCTTTGATGAAATACAATACAGACATTGAAAAAACAGTCTGTTTCAATCAAAACGCTGCAAACACCTTGTAGGCAAAATTGTGTTTATAGTGGCAGATCCTTCCAAAAGACCATGATGTAAAGAGCTGTTGTCAGCTTTTAAGTCCTCTATTAATTTTTACAGTGAACAACTTTTAATTGTCAATTATTGGTATTTGCCAATTGCCATTAAATGAATTTCCAGGTTGAATGCTCATCCCACTCTTTCCTGAATGTTGCATGAGTTTCTATGTAAGTGCTGGTCATGGGAGCTTAAGCACTCTGAGTAGACTCTTAGATTTCCAGTTTCTAAATCCATTCAAGGGCAGGTTAGAGAGGCTCAGACACATTTCACATTTCACCTCAGACACAAAGGTAAATAGGGTGATCAGTGCTGCTTATCAACATGCTGGGTTTAAGGCTTGTTGTACCTTGTGAACGAAATACTTTTGTTTACGTTCACAGAGTTAGTTCTACCACTTAGGCTAGGAAATATGTTTATACAGAAGCATATGCTTTGCAATAATGGAGCAAAGGTACAAAAATAGATTAAAACCCCAGTATAAGTTATTACAGTTATACTCAAGTATGAGAATTTTCCTTATATACTTTAACATCTTAGTTTATAAAGTACAGTATCAAGTCTCCACCCCCTGCATCACTGGTAGCAAACCTCCAAGGTTTGTAAGAGTAAGAGTACATCTTTTCTCATCCAGCTGTCGAGAATCACACAGTGCAGATGTCTTGGGGACTTCTCTCAAAATGGATTAACCTCTTTTTTCTTTTCTTATTATGTTTTTTATGACCAAAATTTCTTATGATTTGATGCTAGGGTATCACATGATTTGATGAAATATTGTTTCTTTTTCCTCCTCTTTCTAATAATTACTAGTAGATACCTCAATGAGTTAATTGCTGACTGCAGACTGCACTCTACTGATTGCTGCCTCTGCCTAAGGTGCATAACTTTATGATTTGTGTGTGAGGAGCAATATTCTTTTCCTACCACTTTAGAAAATGTTAGGGTTTTTCCTCTTGATACATACTTCTCTAGATTATTAGTATTTTTTCTTTACTACGTATCTGAAATATTTGTTTCAATCATTTTCAAAAGGATTTTTTTCTAGAGATATATCAGTTTATTACATACACAATTACAATTTCAAAGAAGTGATGCTTCTGAAGTTAATAGCCATGTGTTTTGTCAGTTTCTTTATTTTATGTATAAAACTGGGTACTTAATTTTAAATAAATTCTCAATGCAGCTATCACAATAGCTAGAAGGGCAAAAGTCACTTTTATTTTACAAAAATAAACAACTATTGTTAATACACCTCCATATTATAAAAACATAAAGTAATGATCAGTAAGAAAAGACTAAGAAAAATTATATTTATATGTTAAAAACATGATTATTGTTATTAATAATAATAATTATAATCATGAAGCGGAGGGAGAAAAGCAGTTCTCTTTTAATGTAGTTCTAAGAAAGAGATACTGTATTGATAATGCAGGTGAATGGAGTCCAGTAATGGTTGTCCAAGTCTCTGCAGTTTTCTCAGCTGTGTTTGTAACACCTCAGAGTATGAAGTTTTGGCCTTGAATAGTTTATTCACTTGAACACTATTCAGCTATCCTTCAGGAATACCTGAGGGAACCATGAGATGAAACTGGTCATATTGTTTCTAGTGCATAATACTGGATATGAATTTTCTCTTCTTTGTGAATCAGCCCTCCTTTCGTTTATGGAAAAGTTCTTTAAATGGCAACACAGTGTGCATTTGAGCCATCCTGGTTCTCTTCTGTTTCTTTCAGGTAGCATATAGGTTTTATAAATAAACAATGTGAAAGGTTATTATATTTCTCTTATATTTTATGAAATCCTACTTTACTTCATCACCAACATATCTACTTTAACACTTCTTCTATACAAAAAATTTCCACAGGTTAATATTGTACCCTACTGGTATGTAAAAACGTGGACAAATAATTCTCCAAACAAGCTTTTTACCCTACAGGTAGTTACCTAAGGTATATGCAAATATTGTTCCCTGAAGTGAATAGTTAAAAAGTTTAATGAAGATAAGTATGAGGAACTGTTAGAAAGAAAATCATTAGTATATAGTCAACAGAAATAGCATTACGTAAAAGAAATATATTTGAACAGTCATTTTAGGTCTAGAAGTTTCCAGCTATCTAAGTATTTAGAAGTTTTACAATATTTAAGATGGACGGAATGGCTTTTGAATCTCAGGGAACTGGGTATATGTATTATCAGAGCATCAGTGTCATATTTTTTAGGTTGTTTGTACAGCTCTATCAATAACATGAACAAATTGTGTAGTCTCCTTTATGTGGGAAATGGAGCAGTGACTCATTTCACTAAAAGCATGAAAGCATTTGAAAGGCACTAGATAAAAACTTACACAAGGACAAGGAGGAAGTCATCAGTCGCATCACAGATCTAATGGAGTAGCACGCTCCTCCCCAACATTTGCATAGTTGAAATATTTTCTCCATAAATTCAGCATTTCTTCTCTAATCACTGGTAGTTGAATTATAGCAAAATAATTCAGCTGTAATTAGCTGAAATTCAGGTAATGGTCCAATATGCAATGTTTGGGGTTTGGCTGTGAGTGCCTAACAGCCTGCCTGGCAACTGTAAAGGTGGGCTTGAAAGGAAAAGGCATTGCAGCCTTAAGATGAAGCACAACAGTATTCCATTCTCTTCACCTCAGAAACATGAAATCCTGATTATTTTATTTACTAGTTGTTCTATTGGAAGTCTTTGAGACCAGTTCCCAGAGAGGAAGTGCTGGTCAACTAGGTGCGAGGCAAAAAGAGTTTAAGGAGATAACCGCAAAATTGTGAATATGTCAGACTTCTTGGGAAAGTTGTCTGTATTCTAGGGGAACCAGAAACACTACAAAATATTTTACACACAAATGTTACCAAAACTATAGAAAAATATAGAACTCCCTGGTTCTCTGACCAACAAAACTCTTTACTCTGAAAAAAAGAAACTTTTTACCACTGTTTGACTTGATCTCTTAGGTAGTAAAATCTAGGCTTTTAGAGATAACTTAAAAATATTCCTAGAAGTGACCCTTTTAAAATTTTTTTGAAGTCATGTGAAATTCTCTGATAATTTCTATCTTTGATTTATTGAAACAGTGCATAAAGCAAAGAAGATATGGGAATAGCGCATTTATACAGAATTTCCATCCTTCATTTGTAAAGCTGACACCTATTGAACAAGATTTAATCCATTAAGACAAATCTGTTTATAGCACAGACCAACTTCTTCATATATTTAACTGCTGCAGATATCAGATATCTCTATTCCCACATCTTTCTCAAATCTGCAAGTGAAAATTGTGTATGTAATGTATTAATTTTCTCCTGTTTGTTATTGGCATTTTTTTCCACACTAAGCATCTAATCGGAAGTGTGGCTATTTCCTGAAGTGCCAGCTCTGGGAAATTATGTATTATGATTCAGATGAACATTCTCAGGTTGGCAGTGATCAAGGAAAGTAATGCATACTCAGTATAATGACAGTTGTTTTATTTTTTTGTCAGCAGATGTAAATATTTGTGTTAAAAATCTATGACAAGGCAATGGGATTCCTTATTCAGTTTCTTTTAATGTTTCAAAGATTAAAGCTAAAATCAATTATTATTTTTAATAGGAATGTCACACAAATAAAATGTGAGAAAATAATGTAATTCACATATGAATATATAATTCAATACAGACCTTGATTTTAGGTAGCTATAATTGGTACTTCAGATATAGAGTACTTCAGGTGAGATATAAATATTCTGAAACAAAAGCTTCAGAATGGTCAAAAAATGGCCAGATTTTTTTTTTCTTTACAGTATGCTATCATCACAGTCCCACTCCTTTTCTAAATAGCACTATGGTGAAAGTTTTGCATCCTACATCCTCCTAAGGGACGTATCAAACTGGTTGCTATGATGGGTATGACTGTGACAACATACAGCCATGTCCAAACATATCTTTCCCAAGCAGTTTTGACACTGCTGTTTATTCTGCTTTGCAGTCAGGTAACTCAGACTATTTGGCTACTAATTCTAGCACAGTAAGGTGAGAAAAATACCTGGGCTCATATAGCTACTATAGAAATGCTGTTTGATTTCTAAAACATAAATCTTCATTCCTTTTAGACATGAACAAGTTCAAACATAAAAAATTTCTTAGGTACTGCATATACAAGTGAAAAATCAGAGGTCTGTAGAATTTTTTTCCTCTTTTAAGAAAGCCATGAAATGTTTTCTATTAACATTTGTTAAATTATATATTATGAATACTCTGTAGATTTTGCTCTTTTGATAAGGAAATAATAATACAAATAATAAATACAATAATATAAAGCTTGTTGACTAGCTTTGTACAGATTTATATGGTTTTATCACGTTATTGCTCCTAAATTATGAAAATTCTGACCTAGAACAAGAAAGGCTCCCTCGTGTAAAATGTAATTGGAACTACCAGCTGCAGTCTTTAGACTTACTGCTTTGTCATGGATTTTCATATCTCTTGTATTGGAAAGTACTACTGCATTCTCATTTTAAGTTGAGCTATACTTTTTCCCATTGACTTCCTGACCAGTTGCACAACAGTTGTTTTGGCCCTGTGTACACTATGGTGCAGAAATGGTAATAAATTTTGGTATGGGAACTTCTCAAAATGGCAAATGATTACAACAACAGCAACAACAACAATAACAACAACAACCGACTGACAGATCCCAGACAACCCCATCCATTTTCAATGGAGTGGTACGCTTTTCTTTGGAGAATTTATCACCCATAGCTGGACTAACTACAAGTCTTTCTGTTTGTCTTTCATTTCAGCCCAACCTTGTTTTGTATTAAAAATATGTCATTATCATTTCTGATGGTACAGTACTCTGACACTTTAAAATACATTCTTAGGCCACTGACTTTGGTGTCTTATACTGAGTGAATCAATACCATTTTCAATATTAACAGAACATTTAAAATATGGAAATAAGATGAAACATCATAATATTTTTTTTTAAATAGCATAATTTCTTTCGTTACCTAGAGGAAAATATTTTTAAAGATACAGTTTTGTACTTGTTTGTCTAATTTTACTGTCAAAATCAATTTAGAGTAATCAGGATTATTGTTATTAAGATCATAGTAAACTCTAAGCATGAGGAATAGCTATGCCTTGTTTATCAGTAAAGAAATGACATTTATTCTGTGGCAATCCAAGAACGATTGTCAGAACAGTTTGTTATTCAAGTGCTTCTTGTTAAGGAGAAGAAACAAACTCATACTAGTCTACAGGAGTAGGTATAGAACTTGATGACAGAGAGAAAAATTATAAATAGAAACTTAAGAGCAATATAAAAGTTTATGAAGATGCATAAATTCACAGCCTTGAGTAGTATTTTAGCAGTTAAAATCCAATTCTCTAATAATTTAAACATTACTTTGAAGATAATTTCACAAAATAGTTTTGAAAACTAAAACCACAGTAATTTTGTTTGTAATTTGCATGTCAAATTTATAGAAAATATTCTTTCAGCAAACTTGAGAAAAGAAATGGCTTAGCGAAAAGGAGCCTCTGCCTCAGAGCAATGTGCATGTCTATTTGCATACATTTAATTCCTTGCAGTTATGCTTCATTCACAAAAGAAAATATCCAGTATGACAAATTTGATATGTAAAAGTTTTCAAGTGAATTGGTATGCAAAAGTTTGCAAAAAGCTTGTATTACATCTTCATTTTTGTTTAGTTGTTCTACAAGTCCTCTCCTCCAGCATAGTCCTTTGAATTTCTCCGTAAACAAGGATGAATGGGACAAAGGGATGGGCCCAGAGGTGTATCTTCCCAAAGCACCTGCTGATGGTTCCCTGATATGTGCTGTTTTTATAAATTAGAAATCCAGTAGTTTCAGATTAGTCTCTAAGCCATGCCAGCTGTCCCCCCTTTCTAACACTTCCAAGATTCTTTGAAGCTTTTTCAGAATTGTATTGATAACATTACTGCAGAAAGATATGAAGAATATAATAGCTGGCACACATAGTTGACTATGGCAATAAATATATTACCTATTCTTTTCTAAAAAAACTGGATATTGGTCTCCTTTGATTAAAAAAGAATCTTTAGACTCAAAAAGAATCAAAGTAAAGCTAAAATACCTTTAGTTCTAACTTTCCAAGTTAAACCCAAAAGTGTTCTATTGTGAAGTGTCCTTTCTATGGATGTGTACAGTATTTGCCATACCATGCCGATCAGATTAAAAAACCCTCTTATCTTTGAGCTACAAGTATTTTGCAGTTGCTTCTCCTAATTATGAAGGGAATATTGTTGTTGTAAAAAGAAATAAATACAGTTATGGGAGAAAAATGAAACTTCTAGGGGATGTTTGTTTACTTCATATCGATATTCATATTGTTCACACACATTTTCCAAAGCATTCATCTAAATTATATGCTCAAAATGAACATGGGAAATACAATCACAAAGAGAACCACTGGATGGAGCTGTTTGTTGTGACTTTTATTTTACTTAGGGATATTAGAAACCCTTAGGTACAAACAAACAACCCTCAGGGGGGAGAGAAAGAAGAGAATGAGGTACAAATGATAGGGGAAGTATACAGAAACTTCATCAGAACCCTGGACCTAATTAGATAAACTATTGAATGGAGAGATCTTCACTGAAGGGGACAGGGTAGAGTATACTAGTAAACTGCAAATAAAGCTGAGAAGTGAAGCAAAGCAGGAACAGGAAAAAACACCATCAACCATACAAAAATTTGCCACAATGATTGCAGTAATATACTATTCAGGTCTCTAAGTGGATGTTTAGTGCTTAAGAGATTGTGTTTGCATGTATTTTGCTGTTTTTTCTTTGAAAAGACATAACACAACATAAGGAAACAGACACTTTTTACTTATAACTAAGAAATGAATGAGAGGAACAAGAATGAATGATGCATTTTCAAAAGAGCACTAAAAACTAACTTTACCAGGCTTGACAGTGTCCTCTTCAGATTCAAGTTTACTAACTGTAGTGACAGCTGTTTAAAATAAAAAGGCAAAATCTGTGCAATGCAGTAATAAACTCTTAATCACATGCTCATTAGTACTTTGGGAAGTTTGGACTTTTACGTTTCTAACACTTGAAAGTGCTAGAATGATTTCTAGGTTCATGAAGGTGCTGGTGGCGATGTGTGTGTGGGGGAGAGCTAATTCCTTTACTCATTTGTTTCATCTGTCTCAGGGCAAAGTGTGAGAAGATAATTGTTGTGAAAAATAGAGGAAAAGCCCTAGTAGAACCTCTAGACAAATTCAGTTTATTGAGTTGCTCTTAGAGTTGTTCAAATAAAGCAAGAATTAAATGAGAAATTTAACAGAATCATTCTTAAAGTGGTATGTTAATTCCCCACCACAATCACTATTGCAGCTTTAAAAAAGATGTGGAAGAGCAAGTATTGAATAATAAAACTGTTAGAGGAATGGTTCAGAGAGGTGTTAATGGTAATTAGGGAAAAGAAAAAGTAAACCCTAAAACCAGAGAGCTTTCAATTGAAAACATCTAATGCTTTTTTTTTCAAGAAAAATAAAAACAAAATAAAACCAGCCTCATTAAGGGGTTAGTGTCAGGCTACAGAACCTCAAAAATTGATAGTCATTGTGCATATGACTGTTGTACCTTTTAATGAAAGGAAGGGAGTCATAAAACAGAAGATGGCAAAAGCGAAAGAGATAAGCCTTTGAGGACATTTATAAAATATTTATTGAAATTCCTGCTGTGTACTCAAGAAGTATACAGGGCTAGTGACAGAGATTAAATGTTCAGCATCTACACTGAAATATGCTGAGGTTTTAATGTACTGAATATTGATTGTGTGATGAGTCCTAGAAGTTTGTTTCCTGCAGTTGCTCACAAGAGGAGGGAGGAACTTAAACATCTCAGAAGACTCATGTGCACAAGACAGGGTGTGAATGTCTTTGTTGAAAGGAGAACCTTCTCTTCAGTCTGTGCATGTCACTAATAATGTCTAAAAGCCCATCAGAGTTGCTGAACATTTTTGCTCATGAGGATTGAGAGGTCCGAGGCTCAATTTATGGTTACTTTTATTATGGGAGCTTCCAGATAAAATACTGGGCTCTAAAGGTGTCTCTTAGAACAAGGGTTTCATTTTTGTTTTAAGTAAACTTTTCAGCACTTGAGAAGTAAAAATTCTGTTTCAATAAGAATATGCAGCTCAAGAAAATTAATAATTGGCATGGTTTTGCAAATAATAAAAGTATAAGATATAAGAAAATTGTAGTTCATCTTCTCAGGCCAATATTCCTGGTACTGTCTCAGAGCTTTACCAACATAGTTCCCTTACACCTATGACACATTCAAATAAAAAGTCTCTCAAGATCCACAATCTTCTTGACATTTTCTCTAGGTTAACAACTGAAATGATGGGACAAAAAATGGCCAGCCAATTCACTTTGAAAAAGTATTTGTATCTGATAAATCCATTGGAAAAGAACTCCATTCTGCAAGCTGATCCTCTCAAAAGCTGTAAGTTGAACTTGGCCTGTGTGAATGCTTCAGGACACCTGCACTTTTCAGCCACTGCATCTTCTCTCATCTACCAGGAATCACTGGGACTCTGCAAAGTTGGCTTTTATAGTTGAACAGCGGTCAATCCCCACAGTAGTATTACTGTCTAGGGAATAAAAGACTCAGCTCTGGGAAGTAGATGGATGGTTCCCTGTAGTGGTCACACATAGTTTCCATTGCTCGCCATCCACAGCATCCTGTTGTTCTCTTGTGCCATAACCAAGATGATTCCATAGGACAGGGACTTAGGGAGTGATGCTGCATACCTCTGGGTGATTTAAAAGATGATAAATCTTACAGCCGTATGTGGCTGGAGGGAGAAATTCTGTGAACAAAAATGAGAATTAGAAAATATCTGTTGACTAATTCAATAAAGTAGGAAGCTTGCATAGGTTATAAACAGGCTTAGTAGAGTTCTGTTTTCTGTCATTTTTATTTAAAAAGTGAAATCCTTTTTATTTATCTTCTTCCAATATGTTTAAATTCAAGAATTTGAAATTCTTGCAGATGTTGACATGTGCCAATAATGACACTCAGTATACAGTAAGTATGTAAGTATCAACAATCATTCCTGTGCTGACATGAGCAATGTTTTAGGAGGTAAGAAAGGGATCTGTTCCCTTATACATCTGTTTCAAAACATAATCTTGAAAAATCATGGTCGAAAAATCACAGTTGAAAAATCTATTTTCAATATGAAAATTTAGCTAAAAAACATTCTTTGGGTTGGAAAAACTTTTACAGGAAATAATTTATACTGCTTCTGACAATGAAGGACATCACTGGGCCAGCTGTTTGTTCTCTTTGGTCAAAGTTAAACTAGAACAGTAATTCCAGTAAGTCTTGCTGATTTTTCTACAGAAAATGCCTTAATCTATTTCAGTGGAGATTTGGGTGAGCAATAGTCAAAAAATAACAAAAAAATAGTGAAAAGTTTCATTAAAATGCCACAAGGAAAAGATATGTATAGATTTTGTGGTGGAATACTTCTGTATGGTGACCTATAACAACCTACACAGTCTGTAAGGAAGTGTTCACGGGTCCTCTGCATGGGTGGAGGGGTATAGGGGTGAAATCTTCTCACTGGAGATATCCAGGCAGTCTAGTCTACCAGATGAGCTGTTCTGTAATCCATTTCAGCCACAATTTGCCAGTTGATCAACTTAAAAATATATCTTTGTCCAACTGGATTATTTTAACTAAGTAGCTAATGAGCTATTAAGTAGAAAGTTGAATTTTCATACCCTCAAACCAAGTTGAATACTGCAAAATAGCTTCCGTCACTTTCCCTGAGAGAGGCATACCTTTGTGCCAGGAGCTGGATGCAGCTCTCTGTAAAACAATTAAGTCACACCTGCACTGAAATAACCCATTGCTTACCCATCCAGAGATCTAAATATCTACTAATATTGTCACTCATTTTTTGATACGTCCTCCTGGTAAACAGGAAAAGGTCTTGGTTTTAGATCATTCCTTTATTCTACGATTTACTTTCCTTTGTAAGCAGGAAAATGGGAGAAACAAACAGTAACTGACTCATGTTGATTGTTGACGACTTGAAATACTGGTGCTTCCTTTACTGAAGCTGTTCAGCCTGTAAAAAGAGAAGACTTGCATGGTTTATTCACTCTCCTATGTTCAACTGCTCTGTGATGCTCATTATCGCAGAAATAAGAAAAAGTAAGTTGCTGAAACAAAAAAAAAGAATTTATCAGCCAGAAATCATAGATTTTAGTCAGGTTTCTGTGGACATACTTAAACAGGGAAAGGCAGAAAAAGATTTCCTTCCATCTCATTTCACAATGTGACCTAGAAATCAGACGAGTCTAGACTCTTTCTCATTCCTTTTCTGATGACTTTTATGTTATAGAACATTGTTTAAAACATAAACCTTTATATTTTTTATTATTTATCTGCAAGCCAAGATATTTATTTTATAATTAATCTGCAGAACATCAGACAATAATAAGTTCAAAAATACCTTAGGCAATTCAAATGGTATATATTCTTTCTTCATAGGCCGAGAATCATTCAAAAATATCAACCTTCACACATACTATAAAAACATACAGTATAGAGTCATGTCACGCTGGACAAATAGAATGGATTAACCCTCATTTTTTCCTGGATCTGTGTGATATAGTTTAGCAAATTTTCTAGACATTTCCTGAGCCATCAGCCTATATCTATCAACCCACATTTACTGGAGAATGATACATATGCTTAAAAGATCTGGGAAAAAAACGAAGAGCTATGTGACACAACTTATTGATGATGCTGAACTATTCAATATAGCATTCATATTCAGGAAAGCTGAAAATGAAGGATTATAGAAGTATTATACAACTAAATGCCTGGCTGGTAGTATGGAATATAAACGTCAAGATACATATAGGCAAGGGAAACCTCCTTCCCCCTCCAAATCTACCTTTATATGTGCAATGATGTCTTGCATTTTTTCTCTGCATAAAGATCCTAATGGTTTTTCATATAGTTTCACATAAACACTGGCTCAAGAATGGTTATAAAAACAAGTTAGAGTGATTCACAAAGCAATGGGTGGCAGGATAGTCCCAGTCTGACCAGACTCAAGATCCAATCAAGCTATCAAGCTATCATGCAAGATCAACAGCCACAGCCTGGGTGTTGTCTTGGTGTTAATTATGCTAAAACCATCCTGGTTCATCAACCTTTGAATACACACCCTGCTTTTTGAAGTCTGATTTGACATATAAGCTGATAGCTGGCCTGTAAAGGTGTGACCAGCTGTCAACCACTTTATACTATGAAAAGTCCAGTCCCCTCTCATGCAGTCAGGTTCTTCTGACATAACCCTTCTTGGGGTGTGTGTGTGGAGATTCCTCCCTTGGCTAGGGACACCTCCACGGATACTCCTTGAGGCTGAGAGAAAGACATCTACCCATGAGTGTTGGTATGGGTGAGTTACATCAATCTCTATTTAATAATTATTTCTTTTTGTACCTTGAATATAACTGCTTCAATAATGCTTTGTTAGATTGCACTATACTACTTTATGCTATGTAATACTCTACTAGTAGATTTTTAATGTTTTTATTGTTTTAATGTTTATGTTTTCCATGGATTTACCAGCCCCCCTACCCTGGGGTTGGAAAAATAGTTAATTCCAAGTAGATTTCCGGAGCAAAGCCAATCACAAGTTTTAGGAACGCCTCTGCAAATGCCATATTTAAGAAAACAGAAGAGAAGATGAATTGCGCAGAAGAAATTCCAGCCTGGAGGAGACCGGAGGAGAACAAGAGATAGCAATGTAGCCTCCAAGGTCAGTGTAGCAGGAGGGGGGGAGGAGGGGCCTGGGGGGGCCCCCTCTCTCCCTCCAGCAGGGGAAAAGACTTAAAAACTAAAATCCCTGCAACCTGTGGAAGATTACTTGGAGTGAGGAAACCCTCTTGCTGCTCATGAAGGGAGCCTGTGCTGGAGCAGAGAGAAACCCTCCTGCGGTTCATGAAAGAGCCTGTGCCAGAGCAGAGGAGTGCATGAGGAAGCTGTAACTCTGTGGGAGGCTTAAGATGAGTCTGGCTGGAGACCTGTGGCCCTTGGAGAGAGAAACCTATGCTGGAGCAAGTGTCCCGGGTAGGACATGTGATCCCAGTGAGGGATTTATGCTGGTGTAATTCATTTGTGACCCTAAGGAACAGCAGATTATGGAAGAACTGTTGTCCGAGGGTAGACTCACACTGGAGAAGCTCATCCAAAGCTGTCTCCTGTGAGAAGGGACCCCATAAGAAACAGGGGCTGGACTCGATGCCATTATCCCCTGTAACAGTGGTGAAGACCCTGGTGCAGCAAGTTGTCCCCTTGCAGTCCATGGAGGACCTCACAGGGCCCGAGTACCCCCCAGCCTCCGGTCCTGGCCCGGCAGGGAGGAGCAGGGACAGTCCTGAGGTCGACGTGCAGCAGAGAGAGAGAGAGAGAGAGAGATTTCCAGCTACGGCCGATCGGAGCTGTCGCCCTAGAGATAATAGAAGAAAACTTTCAAGTGCTGCAAATTGGATTTAGAGGAACTGTAAACCCTGAAAGTAAAGAAAAGACTTTTCTCCTCCTGGACTGATACAGGGGGGAGGGATAATTTTGTAAATAAATAAAAATTTCTTCATAATTTTACCTAGTTAGAATTGTTATATATATATTATTCTTTAGTTTTTATCCTGCTAGTAATAAATTTAATATTATACCCCTTGTCAAGTGTCTTTTGTCTGTATAAAACTTCTCTCATCTCATAGCAATTGTGTAAAATGTTTGGAAAAAAATTAGGCCAGAGTAAACTCACGACATTACTTGGTGAAGAATGTGGGCAATGCCATGAGGATTTTGAGATAGCTGAGAGAAGTTCTCAGACAAAACACACTGACTCATTATAAAGAATATTTACTGTATTGGTAGTAAAAGCATAAAAAATAGAGTTAAATATTATAGGGATACTATTTTAATTTTTAGTGGAGAAATTTTCATTGTATTTTGTTTAGTGAAAACTGTAGAGTTTAAAATTCTTGAAATATGTAATTTGCAGAAGTGAGAGTGAGATTGTGAGTTTACCACTCAGTAAAATAGTAAATAGTTGTAAATAGTTCTGATTAATGTTTTTTGTCTGATCATTTGTATAAAACAATATTCACTTTATATAAATAGTCTCATTTTGTCATCATTAAAATCTGTGGGACAAAGTAGTTTAATACCTCTATAATTCCTTTAAATTTAAACCATTAACACAGTCCACACCTAAACCCTTCCCTGAGAAGGACTTTAGAAAGCAAGGGAGTCCTTCCTGCACCTTGAGACTCACCAGCGAAGCTTTGCTTTTTAAAACCTTGTCTAAGCCTTCCACTCTCCCATGACAGCAACAAAGCAGAAAACCTGTCTGAGTATACTCAGCAGGGTCCCATCTCAATAAATGTGTGCTATTTGTTTCCCTTTTCTTAAGACATATACTAGATCTCAAAAGGGAACAGGAAAGAGCACTAAGGTTGACCCTGTACTGTTACAATCAATTGTGAAATGAGATAATTCTTTCTTTCATTTCATCCTTTGGAAAAGAACATCAGAAATTTAAATTTCTGGGAAAAGTTTTGCATTTTTTTTTTCATTGCCACTTATTGAGTTAGTCTTAGAGACTTAGAGAAATCTTAGAGAAGGAATTTGATTTTGAAGTTCTTATTTCTTTCTCTTTTAAAGGAAGTAGGAAACTAGATGATTCATTTTGCTGAGACAAATAAAGTCCTTTGTATAAGCTAGTTAAAAGCTAACATGACATTCCTGATGTTTTTGAAGTAAAAATGAGTAGAAAAAAGTTGAATAATATTAACTCAAATACTAGAGATTTCAAGAAGAGAGGTAGGAATGCAAAATCAATTTAGAAAAATAATCTAGCAAATTTTTACTGTGTAAACTATACTGTCCATTTGTACTTCAGAAAGGACAGAGTCAAACTCTAAGGATTCTGGAAATATAAACTGAAACTCTCTGTGCCACCGAAGGGAAAAAATAAAGAGGTTAAAATAGCAGTCAGCTGTTACTTTTACACTTACAGAGATATCTCCTTAGAGAATACAGGCCTATTTTCAGCTTGCTGTTACCATCATAAAAAAACACTAAACCAACAAACAACCCCAAACCAAAAAACAGAAGTGAGAGATGCAGTTCTAGCACTTCTGCACTTCCTTGTGCAGTTGTATTAAAACTGTGTTAAGCTTCCTGTTCCAAACTAACACACCTAAATTCCAGCTTTTTTAAGAGTATCAGACAAATACATGAGCAATACACTGGAAAATGAGAACAGAATCTGTTATTCAAAATTCTGAAGGTGAGAGATGTTCTTACACATGAAAAAGAAAGATATTCATAAGAATTTTAGTTTACTGTTTAAAACATGACTGTATTCATGGGTTTTTTTTAAGACTTCATGAAAAAGCTTGACGTTATTGTAAAAACAATAGAAAGACTCTACCTTGGGTATGAATATGTGTCATTTGGTGATGTGAAAACCTGTGATTGCATATCTAAGACATGATTTGTCCCATAGCATTTCAATCAAAGTAAAATTACCAGTCATGTTATTCTGTAATGTTTTTTGCTGCTATAATTATATATAAGGAAGAATAAATAATGTCAAATCGTTTTTGTTGTCAATTATAATAGCTATACCACAAGTAACTATCAAACCAAAATGCACTGACGTGATGTTAAAGTACAACAATCAGGAGGTGGTTTTAGGCAAAGTTTTTGCAACATCTGCAGTCCAAGGAAAGAGAGGTTCAAATGAGGTAAGAGTAAAAAAGATTTAAAAATCCTAATGCTTTAATATAAATTTTGATATAATATAAAAGAAAAAAATGAGGACACGATCACATTACAACTTCAAAATGCAACAGTGATTGTGTAGTATTGCATTTTTGTATTTCTAATCGTAATTTATATTTATATGATTATTTAATTAATTTTTCATGAAAATAGGTCAATTTTATGTAATCTTTGTTTCTTATATGGAAATAAGTAATTAATTTCTTCCCATTTTTATATGTGAAAAGGTTATTTTGACATTTCTAAATGATGAACTGTAGTTTCACACAGAGCAGTTCTAATTCCTCTGCTGATATTATCTATTCAGGGTCACTTCCAGCTACCTGGCATGGCTACAAAGGCAACATGCTGTTACTTTTGTGTCTGGACATCTGTGGATATTGCTGATGATCTCCAGTCTTTCTGCCTGTTTGTCAAAATTATATACATATTTAAATAACTACATGTTCAGAAGTAAGCATTAAAAATTCCTATTGAAATTCCAGAGATATATTAATGTATAGAATTTTTCATTAGGTATATTTACGCACACAATTTTTTTTTTAAAAAATCAGAATATTTCCTTGCTCCTTTTTATGTCTATTGTTTTTTCCCTTGACAAGTCTGTATATTAAAAATTTATAGTAATTTGAATTCTTAATTCCTGGACACAGAATGGAATTATAAATGCCATTTTGTCTCTCATTTTGTATGTTTTATTCTTAGTGTTGGTTTATTCATTAGCAAATCCATTGTGTGCATTCCTGTGGAATTTTATTACTTCAAACTGGAACAATGATTTTAGAGTTTGAAAATACCCAGGGCATATATTGATTGAACAAGTGAACCCTTCATATTTTCTGTGACTGTACAGTAAAGGAAGAGTAATTTAACTGTGGTTTGTTTTTCTGGATAGAACTGTTGCTGTGTTGTATCTAAGCCTCACTTAGCAGGAAATCTCCCCACTAGCAACTTAAAAGACTTTCATGGTCCTGTTATAAGGGTTAGTTTCCTCCTTCAAAGGCTAGGCAGATGCTGTGAATCCAGATTTTTTAATACTCTTTTGGCATATTTTTTCTTTTTCTGTAATATTCCAGTCCTAAATATTTGTCTTTTGTTGTTATTGTTATTGGGGGGTTGGGTGTTTTTTTCTTTGTTTGTTTTGTTGTTTTGTTTATGGTGTGTCATAGCCACCTTCAGAGTTACTGGGCTAGACAGACTAGTGTCCAGATCCAGGCTTGGAATGACCTTGTGTACCAAGCATTTTCCATTTACAGAGCTCATTGAGAATACCAAGTACAGATCGTTCCAATCAAACATGTGAGCTGCCACCAGGATGTCCTGAGGCTAAGGGACGGAATTCCTGAGAAATTTTCCCCGGAGTGATTAAAATACAATGCTTGCTGACAATTACTTTCTCAGTGAAAAGGGAGGTACTGGTAATAGAGCTTGACAGACACTTGCTTTTGCCAGCGATTACGAACCTGCAGCATATGGCCAGGTGCATTCACTTTGCATTCACTTGCAGCAATGAATGAAAAATTAATCTTGAAATTGAAAGTTCTGCAACTCGCAGCTTTCTAATGATGAATGATGGGTTATGTCAACTTGTCTAAAAATAATATTTCTTAAATTGTGGTCTTCTGCTTTGTGTCTTTATGTTTACTGAAATATTTTTCTTTACGATGTCACTCTGTATATTGCCAAAATAATTCTTCTTGTGTTCACTGAAGCTGTGTTTTTTATGCTTATAATTAGTATAAATGGTATTATATCAGACTAAAATTTTCACAGGGGTGACTGAGAGCAATGTATTTTGAATAAAGATATTCAGTATTGAAGCAGTCTATAATAAAAGTATGCAGAGAACTTTGTTCCCTAAGTTTACAAACCAGTTGTTAAACACCAAAGCTATTCAGTTCTCTTGAATTCCTAATATTTTTCCAAAACAACTTATTTTAAATTTCAGTTCTATTTCTCCATGTGAATAGAACAGTGAATACGATCTAAGGATCTTATTGTCATCATAGGTGTTATTACAGGTGCTATTTTTATCCTAGGTAAGAGTTTCGCTTTGAATAAGGTAGTTTTACATGTTGAACTGAAAATAAACAGACAAGAATAATGTATGTGCTTCAACCATAATGGATAGCTGTTGTGCTCTGGTAGTGGAAAATGAGGACTTATTCTAACATGACTGCACTTAAGATTAATGTGCTTATGGTAGGATTAATAACCTGAATGTTTATGCTGAGAAGGCAAGGTACTGCTGTAGCATCAGCATCTCCTGCCCCACGTTCCCCTGACAGCCACTGAAGACTTAAGCCATCCCTCAATGATGCAAGAAAGGGAGCAACATGATAGGAATCTGCTCTTCAGAAAAAGACGGGGACGTTACACTGGATGGCAATCTAGATCCCCAGTCTGCATGACACTCTTGCAGAGAAGGGAAAACACCTCCCTGAAGTGAAAAATCCTCTGTTCTCGGAAGCCTTGACAATGCCTTAGCTGGAGTGCTTTTTACCATTCAGCAGGTGAGAATGGGCAGAGCTCTGAGAAATGTGATGTGCAAAGACACATCAAATATACTGGGGTTGTTTAGTTTGGAACAGGAAGCAAGACATGAAATTTTCTGAAGTTTCCTGAAATTCCAGAAATACAACATTACTATGCTATTTTTGGCCCAAGGTCCTAATTTTTCTGTGTGTTTTACATGAAATTAACATTAATCAGTACGTAGGGACAAATCTACCATCATTCTGGTAAAAATATATGGGGATATATAAAGAGATTCTTTCAAGTTGCAGCATCTTGCATGGTTTCAGATAGCTAATGAAGTGGGTGTCCATGCTCCAGCCTGTACTGTGGTTACAGTGTAGCATAGCATAGTTCCAGACCACTTTAAACCACTTTATTTGGATATGGCTGGCATTTGATCCACAGTGGCTAAGTAGTGGCGGTAAAATCCCTCTAGGAAGCCGAGTAAATTTTTGGAGTAGTTACTGTAAAGTGGAGCCCAATGACTTTCCTCTGATCAGCTATCAGAGCCTGACCCTGACATAGCTGGCTGTGTGTGCCCAGCCTGTGTTCAGGTTGGGTACGAGGAAGAATTTCTTAACGGAAGGGGTGGTTAAGCATTGGAATGGGCTACCCAGGGAGGTGGTGGAGTCACCATCACTGGAAGTGTTCAAGAAATGACTGAACATGGCACTTAGTGCCATGGTTTAGTTGACAAGGTGGTGTTTGTTCAAAGGTTGGACTCGATGATCTTGGAGGTCTTTTCCAACCTTAATGATTCTATGATTCCGTGTCCCGGTGGATGTAAAATATACATACCTATAAAGTAGCTTACTAGTAAGCCCAAAGTTTTTTTTATAAATGCACGTATCTGTGAATATATTCCTGCAATATTTGCACTTGCAAAAATTATATTTTTTGTGTCAACTCATGAAAAAGTGAGACCACTATATTTTATTTATTCAGAGGTCAGAGTCCCCTACTATTCTGACTGTAAACAGCTCCAAATACTATAAAGTTGTAAATTGAAGTTGCTGATAAAGATTAGAGTTGTTAAAAATATTTTGGCTGTGCACTGGAAATTAGTCATTATGAAGTTGGATGTGGGAAGACAAAGAGTGAATAAGAGAATATGTGAGATTCAGCAATGTTCTGACAAGAAACTGATTGTGTAGGTGGACTTCCAAAGACTTGTCTGAATATTACCTGTGCAGTGGCTCCTGATGGGAACGACAGAATTCATTTCAGTGTCTACCATGAGAAGGGTAAAGAAAGAAAATTAGAGAGAAAAAAGAGAAAAAGGCTTCTTTCATTAATCAGCTTGTTAGACAAGAGAATCTGTTCTATAATGAGCTGCCTATGAGACCTACAGAAGGAATTGGAAATAGTTTTTCTAGAGGCAACTGATAGCTTAACGTGAAACACAGCACAATGGACATTTTTTCACTAAGATGTGATGGCCAGAATTCAGTAGGTGCTAGTCATAAGAGATTGTTTGGTACTATAGTGTTGTATAAAATGGTCATGATACAGCAGACTATTATCAGAGGTGAAGGTATGTACACTCTCTTACATGTGGCCATTCTGAGCTCTGAGTTACTCTGCTCCCAGAGTAACTGGGTGTGTATGCAGTCTGAGAGATGAACACCGGAGTTATCTTAAGAGCGCTCTGTAAAACTGAGAATGTGTTGCAATTATATACATATATATATGTTTCATATGAATTGACTCTTAAAAATTTATCCACATAAAGAACACTGTATTTTTATAACTGAAAATGCACAAATATTTTTCATTAAGTACTAACAATAACTTTTTCCAATTATAATTTCTTTTTAAAAATTGTATTAATAGCATATACTGTATTATTTGAACTGATCTTTGTGACTAAAGAGGTGCAATTATATGATTTAAGTTCTGTCTGGTGTACAAGAAAATTGCCATTCCAGTATCTAAGATTCATGAACAAGGTTAAATGTGTGTGGATGAAAGAAGTTTTTCAATGGAACTAGCAAATATGGAAAATGCATCTTTGATTTAGGTGGAGTGGAATCACAGATTCCACTGAAAGCTACTGAGGAGTTGCATTTTACTGAAAATAGAAGCAGACTTTGAAAAAATACTGTCACATCTTATCATTATTTTGTGGTGTACATTCATTTCATCTAGACACCATTTTCAGGGGTGTTAATGAGGGAACTGAAGCAGTGAAAAATTTGTGTCTCTGTCTTCCCAATTAAAGATTTCTCTTTTATACCATAATGAAACTTTATGTATCACTTTTTGTTTAGAAAAAAGTTCACACAGAGAGATATAGTTATTAACACGTGGTGTAGCTATATACTCAGAGCAAAAAACCTGCTTTTTCAATAAAACATGTTAAACATTTCTATGATATGGTCATTTGTAGATGCAGCCTTTGTCATTGTTGAATACCAGAAGCTACATAATTGAAATTTTCATTCTCCCCTTATTCATTGCAATATCAGCTTTGTATTCCCCTGCCTAGCTTTCCACCAAATTTCAACTTTAACTGCAGAAGTATGGAACTATAAATGCTGAGAACTGTAAGACAAAAGCATATTTGGTTTGTGTGGCAAAACTTTGATAGAGGAGGGCCTCAGAGGTGGCTTCTGTGAGAAAATGCGAGAAGCTTCCCTCAGATCTAACAGAGCCAATGTCTGTCAGCTCCAGGACAGACCCACCTCTGGCCAAGGGTGAGCCCATCAGTGATGGTGGTGGTGCCTTTGGGATAACATAATAAGGTAGGGGATAAAAGTTGCTGCACAGCCAGAGAACAGAGGAGTGAGAATATATGAATGAAACAGTCCTGTAGACACCAAAGTCAGGGAAAAAGCAGGGGGAGGAGTTGCTCCATGTGCCGGGGTAGAGCCAGAGGTGTTGGGCACAGAGCTTTAGGAACGCAGGGAGAGACCATTAGGCCTCTGAACCATAGAAAGCATGAAGAAATAGCTACAAAGGAGGATTGCATGGAGTCAGCCTCTCATTCAATAGGACTTCACCGTAATTGGAGTGCCAGGCTCTCTGGATGATACTGGTTGAAAGCTACGTGTGCTGTGCATTGCACGTGACACTACTATCCCAGTCACTGTTATCCTAGCTGAGAGAGCAGCAGCCGATGGAGAGGTGACTGTTGCGTAATTCTGATATGTTTTAAACCTTGAGTGAATCCTTCTACTCATAGCCATAGCACTGCTCTGCCAATCAATCTGTGGGACACTGTCACTCTGTAAGCCTTACTAGACAGCTCTCAGCATCAAAGACATGTTTCTTTCCTGAAAGAAGACAATCTTTTGTACAAAATAGAGATGTTCTGAGTGTAAACCCCTGGTGTTCAGCAATACAAAACAGGACTGTTGACAGAGGGGTTTAGTATCCGATGACTGTATGCAGCAGCACTGGGTCAAGGTGACCCTGCGCTGCCTTCTTATAGTGTGGTTTAGTGCCCACAAGCGAAACTGTTTTCTAAAAACAAAGCATACTTTTCTTGTATAGAAGCACTACCCATAACTCATAGAACATGAATACAAATGAATATTTTTATTTGCCAGATTCCCTTCCCATATGTTCAAGGAAGCTTAAAAGTATTGTCCTTTCCCAGAGGATTTCTGGCCATCCAGGCTGTGCTGGGAGAAGCAGTCCACAAGGAGTATCTGTGGAAGAGCTCTTGAACTGGCAAGGCGACACGTTGAATGTGTAGAAGTCACAAGAACTGCCTTGTCAGTTGAAAGAAAATTCCTCATCTCCTTCCAAATATCAAGGAGCTCTCAGCTTGGCTACTTAGAAATTATCGTTAGACCTGTCTGTTAAGGGGACTGCTTTTAGTATGACCTATAGAAATTTGTGAAGTATAGAGCAATTATTCCCTCCAGCCTTGAATTTGACTTAGAGTTAAAAACTTGGAAAATTACTTTTTTGTAATTTTCCATTTCTCACAATTCCTTATATTCTGGTCTTCAAGGAAAGCCTGTAACTC